>WNWU01000003.1:37137982-37280211 GCA_012654045.1 Ptyas mucosa | reverse complement strand
TATCTATCTATCTATCTATCTATCTATCTATCTATCTATCTATCATCATCTATCTATTATCTATATATCTATTATTAAAATATTTCCAGTTCCATATTCTAATTTTCAGAGTCAGATTCCATATAAGCAATAAAAGAATTAAACAATAACTGTTTTCGCAAACTTTGAAAAACATTAAATTGCACTTCTGGGAGCCAAAGCATTGATAAATAGAGAAATCTTAATTAGGCACTGTAGTAAAATGTGGTATATTTCAAATTAGATATTCCTGGAAAAATGCTACATTGGGATGTAGAGGACCACCAACTACATAGGAAAGTATATTTTCTAAAATACATAGTCTCAACTATTGAAATAAAGGCCTAATTCTATTTAAGTATCATTATTAATTTCAGTTGAATTAAAAATGTATTAGGAGTAAATGCAGATTTTTGAAATTTTAATAGGTTCTATCTGTGGTTCTCAGCAAGCAACCTATCTGATTTGTTTTGCTTGAAATGTGGCCTTCTTCTCATCTTAAGGACAGCTTGTATGTAGAGCATGGTGCAAGAAACTTGTTCACTGTAGTAATATCTACCCTAAAAAGTGAGCAACTGCATCTTAGTTAAGATTCGAATAACTATTATCATTCATTTGGGCTGGTACAGAATACATTATCCATTATGAATGGTTTGACATATTTCATGGCTTGGATTCAAATAATCACATCTAGGCTCAAATACTAGGAGAGGTTGACTTATCTGATTCTAAAACTGCAAGTCCCTCATTACCAGCAGATTTTCAAAACAGCATATAATATGTCATGGAAATCAGCTATTCAAAGAAAAAATATCTTTTGAACAAACCACATCAGGCTCCGTTAGACCTTTCTGGTTATTTTATTTATTCAGGGAAAAGTGGTGACATTCATTACTCATAAATGAAACTTATTAAACAGTTTTGATCTAAAATTCTGGTTCAAAATAAAATAACAAAATGTTGTATTATTCATAAAGGAAAATGGTCATTTTCAGATTATATGCAAAAACCAATCTAAAATCTGATTTCTCCTATATTTAAACATGTAATCCAAATTGTATTTTTGTGTTTGATCAGTCTTGATGTAACCTACAGTTCAGGCCTGAAATCCTGATCCCAATTAGGTTGCTTAAAACCCACTGTTCTAAATTATATTTCAGCAGCTTATTTTGTATGCAGGATTGAATCCCACGGAAGTAAAGCCAAGATTTTCTAGATCTGCAAATCACTTTCACAATCTGATAGGAAATGTGCTGGAACCGTAATATATTTTAAGTAATATTTCTCCTTTAGAGATTAATATCAGCCATTACATTATATATCACATTATATATCACATTATAATTTCTTCTAAAACATTAAAATAGGCCTATTAAAGAGTACCAGCAAAAATCAATTCATAGAGATGGAGTTTTAAATTACTGATTAATTCAAATCTGTTTGATAAGCTTTAAGGAAACTAATGGATATCAGACAACATCTCTGAGGCTACTCTGCGACAAGAACTACTGAATATATAATGTCACAGTTATCATGAAATGTTATTAAGTGAACATGTTTAGCATATATTTTAGATGAATGAAGACTAATGAGATATTTTAAGAAAGTTTAACATTTAAAAATGCCTATATTAAACACTAAAAGGTATCTATCTATAAAAATAGATGCATACAGTCCACTTATTTTTTTCTGCATATAATTATGCATATAATTATGCTTACATTATATTTTATTTTATTTATTGCATTAGCTTTTCCTATGTTTACATTTGAACAATTTTGTATACTAAAAATGGAAATCATATTGCAAATTCACATAATAAAGGAGGCATGCAATCTAAAATACAGCATGGATGATTTAATGTTTCTAGCTTTATTGCGTAGGTGAGTCTGAATCTATATGTTAATGACATGAGAAACAGTAATCAAGAAATATTAACATGGGTATTTGTATAAAATACCATTTGGAATAAAAAACAACAACAACAACATGAGGTTTGCAGTATGTGTAACACTGATGTGTATCAAAAGCAAATTGTGATTGTTCCTTTGTTTTTTGAGAAGTAATATAAACTGATGCTTAAATCCTTAATTCTCTAAACATACAAGTTACTTGATGCATCTCTAAACTCTTGAAAATATAATCTTTGGGGACTAACATGACACAAAATTGTTCACACAGTGTGATAATTTATTTGTAGAAGGAACAAGTTTTAAAACAGCGCTTCAACTGAATAACCACTATGCTATTGAACATTTAGGAAAGGGCTGTTCTAAATTTGTGGGGGGGGGGGGAATATTATGAGCATGTTCTCTTTCTGTTGATGGTATAGGCAGATATTCTGTTTCTACTCTGTTCTGCTCTTGCAATATATACTGTATATACAGTATGTACCCTAAGTAAAATTTGCACATTAGTGAGATCAGTAACAGGTGCTTTTAGCCCCTGAATTTCATTTTAATTAACATTGGAGGCAGTGACTTGCACACTTTTTTAAAACATTGTCTAGAGTTAAAATAATACATGGAGCTATAAACATGTAATCATTTCCCCAATTAAGCACTCACTGAAGAGACACTAACATGACAATCAAATAAGTTTAACATTTCCCATCTTATTTTGCAAAGCCTTGCTTTAACTTACTCTAGCATATTGGACAAACTAAATGACCAGTGTAATCCTACACTTAAAGATATTCCATTGAGTTCAGCTTACTCCCAGGTAAAAGATTGAAACAGCACTTATTTTTGATTGACATAGGAGAGGGGGGGAGGGAAGGAGAGAGGGAGGGAGGGAGAAAGAAAAGAGAGAGGGGGAGGGAGGGGGGAAGGAGGGAAAGGTAATCAACACATTTAAGCAATTCAATGTTTTAACACAAATATATTTTGGCAACGTTGAAAGCAGAAAAAAATGCAGATGTTTTTGCGTCCATCTACGTGTATAGGTGAAACTGTATATTCCATTATTACCTCTTTCAGAATAAGAGTATAGCTAAAGTAGAGTAAAAAAAATACAGAGAGTAAATTGCTTATGTTAAAGAAAAAAGTATCATTTGGTCTTACCCCCAAAAAATATTTGTATAGCTGGGGATAAAAAAAAATAGATCTTCAGATTGGATTCCAGATACTTGTATCAGAGTCAAGGTGTACATAATTCTGGTTTCCAGATCTATTCCCTTTTGCCTATAAGGATGTCACATGACTTCTGCAAAGTTTGAATAGGAGGCTGATACATTCAAGTCCATCCTTGCTAGGGATTTCCTCATGCTCTATTTTATCTAGACTGGTGTTTCTCAATTTTGGCAAGTTTAAGATGTAGAATTCAACTCCCAGAATTCACCTGTCAGCATGCTAGGAGACATCATATACATTAGGAGTAAAACAGAAAAATGTAACATTTTCTGACTTTTTAAAATGACATTGCTCTGATTTCTGTGCTGAATGCAACTCTCATTGAAATAATATGATTATTTTCTCTCATAAATAATAAGACCAAAATTGCTTCAGAATAAATGGTGCCTTTGCAAAAACACCGTGATCCTGGTTGGTTAAGAAATTCATTTTTAAAGATGAGTTGCATTAAGTGCAAAATTAAATGTGTAAAATGTAATGATGTTCATTTTAATAATCAGCTTGTCTGCAACTTGATTAAAATTTTAACTATCAAGTTATCTATAATTTCAAAGAAAATGCTTTTGTACTACTCTTCTGGTTGCTCAAAATAGGTGTCATACTTTGATTTATGGATGTCTTTGTTAATGTTCTCCTGGTGCTTCCCACACCTTCCTCTTTATCCCAGCCTGGTTCTTTATTTCTGCTTGTCACACTTCAGTTTTTAATGTGGTTAATAAAATCAGTTTTATTAGTCACAGATTCTATACGTATTTCGTTTTGTGCTGTATCTCAACAGGAAAAAAGTCTGCATGACCAAAATAAAACAACAACAACCCTACAGCCCTTTTCTAAACTATAATAAGGTGAATTTGTTCATACTGCTGTAGCATCTAATCTTATTACCAGGAATTAAATAAAAATTCTCATTTATAAAAGACTGGATTTCTCCTATGCTGTGATTTAAGTCTGAGAGTTAGATGTCAAAAGGCACAGAAAACGGGGTTTGGAAACTTTTTCTCCTTCCTGAATTATACATTTTTTAAAAATTGTTAAATAATAAGACTGAGGTTTATGTTCATTAAAAAAAAAACATTGCTACAACAGTAGAATTTGTTGTAATTCCCATTGTACAAGATTGATGAATATTAGTTCTTATGCATAATTTAATCTGTAGTTACTTCCTGCTGTAGCCTGCCTTCCAGTTTGATGACATGTTGTTGTACATATATTCAGATATTCTAATATCAGTACACTACAGACTATTTGCTTGGATATTTCTAAATTTGATATGCCAGACCTGATGCTAACATTACAGTGGAATTCTGGAAAAGAAGGTTGCCATAAATTTTACATTTTCCATAAACTATAAGGAACCACCATTTTCTCTAATCCCATAGCAGCAATGAAATGGTGGTACAGAAGAAAACTAAACTACCCATCAAGCACATTTCATCATTGCTTCTATACATCGCTATCTTGTTTCCACAGAATGATTATCCTATATCTTCTCCAACAGAATGCCAATATGCTAATTTTATATATTTTTTTAGATTTTTAAAAATTTTTTTAGAAAAAGGTAGCTGTGGAGCCCAAAATGGTTAGTGTCGTTTAGGCCACTAAGATCTCTGTCAGCAAATGTTTTCTGATTTAAAGAAAAAGCTACTAAAAGTACAGCATGATGCTTCTAGCACACAGTGATGAATGTATTTCTTGGAGATGGCACAATAGAAAAGCTGAATCCCAGAAGTAGAAGACACAAACATGAACCGGGGATGCAGCATTGGTCAGTATGGCATTTATTTTTTAAAATGTAATGCTAAAATTGCCATCTCTAGATGAAGGTTCATATCATCAAACCCATTTCTTGTTAACTCTGACAATTTTCCATTTGTACTGTCTGTCTCAGCTTTTCTATTTATATATATATATATATATATATATATATATATATATATATATATATATATATATATATATATACTTTCCTGGCATATCTATATATCCTTCAGACATGTAAGGCATATTGAATTTATGTACTATCTTCTTTGTAAATCATATCATTTCACATTTTAATTTTGAAAAGTCCTTCCTTGAAGATATTGCATAAGAAAAACCAGACATTGCAGCGAAAGATAGAATGAATATAGATTTTAGGTATAGTAAGGATGGTTTATTCAGGTTAATCATTTAGTATGAATGGTACACAGTATGTTCAAGTTTATTGTATGTTGTATTTCAGCATTAAAGTGATCCTAAATTTATGCATTATTAATTTCATGAAAATGATTCACTTGCAGCTATTTGATATATTGTAGCTACCAATTTTTACTGACGTGGTGCATTAGCTTTAATTGACCAAATGTAAAGTGCAAGTGAAAATGTATATGATGTAATTGAGATGATTTGCAGAATCACCTACTCAATAAACTCCTATTAAGACCGTTTATTGCTTTAATTAATCATATTTAATAGGAAAGAGACGAGGCAAATATTGTAATTTCAAGTAAAAAAAAAAAGTAACTTGCCAGGAAACTTTTCTTGTACTTCTTGAATAAGATTAAATTTGCTACACCTGCAATTAGACACATGTAAAAACAATGCAAAGTCATTTTTAAGTGCTTCCATTCTTTTTGAAATCCAAAGGAAATTGGATTTATGTAATACTGCCACCTAGTGATAGGAATACTGTGGCAGTTGATGTAATGCAGTATTGCGAATATCATTAGATTCTTGATAGATTCTATTCTCTTTGCTGAAGGTTTAAATATAAGGAATTCTCACCAGAAATGAAAAAGCAAATGAATGCACAATATTGCTGACTTAGACTACTGTAAGAAGGACAATATTGTGCAAAGTGATAACCAGGTGGGAAGGCAGGCTGCATAATAAAATGGGATTAACTGCTGTCCAAGACAGAATTTAAACTTTCCATAAAAGCAGAACTGATGTCAAAAATCAAAATCAAATGTAAGTGTAAGCAATAAAATATATTCGTGATAGATTCCATAAAAAATAAATCTCCTGGTTTTGTAACTAGAGTGTAAGAAGATTTAAATTTAGACAATGAATTTACCCCTCTATATCTACCTAGCAATAAGGTTATTATCAAGTTCTGGTTCATTTATAGCAAGCAAAAAGCTGTTTATCCCTAAGAGTTAGCAACTATATATATTAATAAATATACATTAATTTTAAGCATCTTGTGCTAATTTCATTTGGGAGACATACATTTAAAATAAGCCCAGCATATGTGATTTGAAAAAAGAAAACATCAAAATATTTGTTGGTGTATCATTAATGGAAAGAAATATTTCAAAACAAACAAGGAGTTATTTATGTAAAGTTCTGTCTAAAGCACAAGAAAAAAGAGAATCCCTTATTTTTGTTTGGAATCAAAGTATATGAATAATACTTTCCTAATTAAGGAAAACATATGTAGGTTTATTTATATACACACAGTCTCACATATTTGGCAATTTACTGCATTCTTTTAAAGATGTTATTAAGATTCTTAAAAGAGCTAAAAACCTGCTTTAGAGAGATCAGAAAAATTTGTATGTTAAATTATATTTACTTTTATCTGGTTAGCCTTAAATGTGTATAAAAATCAAATATCATAAACCAAGCTGTTTCCCCAAAAAAATGGCCTATTAGTGTGTTTCACAGCTTAAAAAGAAAAAGTAAGTAACATTTTCAAGGTTTTTACAGTACTAAAAAAACTTAAAAAGAAAGTAGAAGCATTTCTTCATCCACTAGTGCATTTTAAATTACTGTTGTTGCTATTTTCATCACAGAAGTTTTGATTAACTTCAAAAAAAAGTTTAATTTTAAGCATGGCCTGTGTGTATGCACTTATACACACACATACACACACACACAAGAAATTTGATTATTTAGGAACTGCACAAAGTTGTTACTGAGACTAATCTTCCAAAATAGGCAAATGGTTCTTTAACAGTTTCAGTATAACAACAACAAAATTCATGGTTAGTTCCAAACCTGTTGACGTTACAAAAACAACTTGATCTATAAACTTCTTGATACAATATAATTTTCTCTATATTGTTATTTATGGGCTTTCTGTTAAATTAAAGAAAAAGCAGGAATTGAAACATATAAGTTTAAGAAACAGGTATGCAGTCTTATCATCATGTTAATTAAGTTACTAACTCTGGCTGCCTGATATATTAATTGCAATATTTCCAATTCATTCAGAATAAAACCTTTAGTAGACCTTACTGAAAAATAATTACATTTATAACTTTATCATTCATCATGTTTAAATTTGACCAGAGTCTGATTTTCCATTAATAATTAGCAGTGACATACTATATGCAACAAATATTTATTAATGCAGATGAATGCATTTTTAAATATTTGAGAAATAATTAAATTAGAAATAAATGAAATGAAAGTCTTCAAATACATTGCATTTAGTAATACCGTAGAGAGATTCAAAATGCTTGGAGGATTCTGAAGGAAAATTTATTAAACCAACCAACTTACGTTCTTGCTAAAGTTTTGATTTCTCTCTTTTTGCTCTACTCTCCTATCACCTATAGATTAGTACATTTGTGACAGACTCAGGGGAATAGTGATGTAAACCTTTTAAAACATTGTAGGCATTCCACTATTATACTAATTTTGAAAATAAAAAATGTGAATTGGGGAGTATAAGAGGCAAGATGCTTAAAAAAGAACAGCCTGAAATATGTGGTAAGGGATCTCGGTAAGCAATGCACAGGATATCAGTTCTTGGCAGTGCATAATCAATTACCCCACTTCTAAAAATATAAGTATATAAATCTAGATTTGTAAGAAAGAAAAGATAGAAAATAATTCTATCATTTACTTTTCTGATTAGAACATCTTGACCATGTATACCATTCAAGAGAATTCAAGGAGGAAAATATACATAAAATAAAGAATACACTGGGTTTGTAGAGCACCAAATGACAGCAATTTTAAAAAGATACATTTTTTTTAATGGAGAAGAGGTGAAAAATAATGTCTTTTCCTTCAACCTGCACTGCCTTGAGTCTTGATACTACTTTCAGTTGTACATTTAAAATGGAAACGAAATATGACTATACTCTAGTAGCTAACATCGTTATTATTTTTTATACCTTAGCTTTACTAGTTCATTGCTTTAAATGAGCATCACAAAACCAACAGAGCTTTTGTCTCTACGTTACATTTTCTTGATAATCATTTCCAATTTCTTCCCTCCCTTACATGTCATCATTTTAATGTAAATCTTTTTCTTTTCAATAAAATGAAATGATTAAGTAATCCTGCTTTTTGCATGATTAAAGATGACAGATAGGCTTGGGTGGATAAAAATCAAGGCTCCTTGCAGGATCTGTCCACCTCACTTGTCAGAATTCTTCCAGCTTGCTTAGTGCAAATGACGGGGGTGGGGGTCTGAAATTAGCATGTCCATAAAGTGACTAGAAAGAATAACATGCTGCTACAGACCTACCTTCTGTTATATAAAGCTTTAACAAAATTGTTCTTTTAAAACACTCTCTGTAATTAACCATCAACTAATTGTTTTGACAGAACGTTAATAGATATATGACTATTGCTGTGCTATTTAATCGCATCCTATGCAAGACAGTGTGAAAAGCAATATATCAGGATTATTGGACATATTGCCCAGAAAAGGTTAAAAAGGGGGGGGGGGTTTGGAATCTTACAGCTAAATACAATTCATTTGCAAAGCCACAAGGAGAGAAAAAGAATCTAGCAATATCTACCAGTGTTTCTCTCGTTTCATCAGCCCTATACAATAAGCATCCATCTGTTGTTTTTTTTGACTCAGACACATAAACCAAAAAGGAGATATTACATACACACAAACTGCTATCGCCTCTAGACATATGACCCCAACTGATGCTAAGAAGTCTCTCTGACCTCTTGCTAACCAGCCTCTTGTGATTAATTCAGCATGTCCTTGCAACTATCTGCTAGAAATTCTGGTTTCTATCTCTATCTGCCCCTCCTTATAAATATAAGAGTTTTTGAATCCCACCTATACTTTTACTAGGAATTATTATTTGATTATTTTTGAAATAAAAAAAAAATCCTATCTCTGATTGCAGGAAACACCACCTGCTGATGCATTTGCTAAATAGGATTGTAAATACGACATTTTTCTGATCTAAGTTTTGTAGATGTCTGTATAATAGCAGCATTGCATTTTCCTTCTTTGACAAAAGAAATTACTGTTCTTTGATATTCTTTTATTTCCCCCCCCCCCCTTCTCTTCCCCCTTTCCTGATTATGTTCTGGATGGCAAAATTTGGGCCACAAAATGCTAATTTCTAACCTAACACCATGACAGCAATCACAGCCATCACAAGGATGGAATGGAATAAAGAGAGCAATCTAACATCCAGGGATATGAATTTCTGATCAGTGGCTGGCAGACTGCCGTGAAAGCTTACAGTAATCCCATTGGACAGCTCGGGTTGATGAAGCCTGGGAACAGGCAGCCACAATGTGGGTAGTTCACAATTGCAAGCATTTGTCCATAATTTAAAGCTATATGAGAAGTGGAGAGTATTCATCTGAACAACAAGCTATAATTTAACTAGAGTAACATTTACATAGTTTTTAACCCATTATGTCCTTGTCTCACATTGAACAATGTTCTTTCTTTTAAATGAATTGTATATATAGTGAGAGTGTGTCGGGGTGTGTGTGCGTGTGTGCGAATGTGCGTGTGTAGATGGATACAGACTCTTTCTTTCTCTCTGTCTCTCTGTAACACAAAAAAGACCCAAAGACATAAAAATCCATCTATTTCTAAGGGAAAAGAAAATTAAGATAGTGTTATTGTGTAAATTAACTAAAATCACTATTGTACTTTAAAGCATAAAGGATCCTCATCACAAAATATTTTCCTTGCATAAACAATGCTGCAGTCAATGAGTGTTTCACTGCGTAAGCAAATATTATTTAGGACTTAATTCTGACACCTTTACTTCCAATGAACAGTATTTTATTACAGTCTGTACACAAGTGAAGTACTCAATGAAATTAAATCCAAAGCTTTGCAATTCTAGTGAATGTTATTTTATTGGAACCATTGCTACTAATTCATTTTGACTGATACAGAGGTGGACAGTGTACGGAATGGTATTATTCATTGACCCCTATGGCTAATAGCTCCAAATTTCATTTGATGTAAGTAAGCAGTTGGCCATGGGATGCTGAACATATAAACATATGACCCTGCCTTATTCTAGGTCAAGGTTATTGATCTATCTAGCCAATGCTGCTTCTTTCCATTTTCCCTGGTCCACAAAGTGTCATTCAGCACCATTTCCTAAACCTACCACCTGAGATGCTTTTAATTTGAGATGCACCAGAGGCCTTCTTTCATGCAAAATATGTGCTCTACTATTGATCATAGTAGAGTTACTGCACATGATGTACTAATAAAGAACTAGGGACTCTTGACCTATTCACAGAGAATTGCTACTGCTGAGTTGATGGACATGGCTATGAAATATTTTTCCTCTGTTCACACCATCCAACAGCACTAGTGATGGTTATATATCACAGGACTCTTCTGCTAAGAAACACTGCTGAATTGAACTCATTATAGGGCTAGCTTTGCAGAGACACACATACACTGTCTATGTTTGCTCTACATCAGCTTTCTCTAACCTGGTAACTTTCATATGTGTTTGGATTACAGCTACTGGAATTTCTAGCCTACTTTTGTTCATGTTGTCTGGGAATTCCCATACCCAGAAATTCTCAGATTGGGGAAATTTGTCCTGAATTTATAGATTGGAAATGATAGCTTGTTTTCAGAGGTTTACCAAAATGCAGCAAACCAATCTAACAATGGTGCTTGTAGTGGCAGGAAATATTTGAAACCAGGAGACCACAATAATATGATTAGATGTTTGATTAGATGTTTGATTAGAAGTCTATAAATGATAGCAAAATTTCAAATAAGACAATAATGGGCTTCTCATGGTTTTTATAATGAAAACCGGAGCCCAGCAGGACTATTGGCATATTACAAATTCCCGTCAAAGTACTACAAAGTTCCAGGTAAGGGAGAGTTGATTTTCTCCATCACAGCTATAAAATAGAGAAAGTTCAATTCATCCATCCATCCAATTTTAATAGTAAGCCTTAAAAACAAAACAGATTAATTTCACATTTGTGTCAAAATAATATGTCACATTACCCTACTATAAAAATATATAGCAAAATATAAGGATAAATCAAATTACGTAATCCTATAAACCAGAAATGTTAGTCACCATACAATCAAGATATGATTTGCTTCTTTAATGCCATATATAGCATTTAAATCATTCTTATTTTCTTTTACTTGTTATCAGAAGTCCTCTTTTTCAAATGTCTGACAACTCTTTTAGGCCTAGATCTGGCTAATAACTGGCTTGAAAGATGTGTTATTAAAGGTGTGGCATGTACAGATATGTACAAAAATAAATAAAAATATGTACAGCTGATTGACAGATGAAATCATTTGCATATTACTGTTATTTATGCATTGGATTGCTACCTCAACTTTTGGTTCAAACTGGCTATTCGAGATATTTTATATAAAAGAAAGAAAACATTCTGAAATAATAGTTTTTAAAAAACACAAATAGTACGGTCACTGATATTTAATGATCTACTTAAAGAGATATGTCTTAATTGCTCCAAGGAAATGCTTTCCATATTTTCTCTTGATGAAGAGACTTTTCAAAGTGAGGATCTTCGGAAAACTTACTTTTCAATCTTAATACCTGGACACATTTATAACAGATAAAGCAGTCCCTCAGCTAGTCAGGCCCATGTCATTGAAAATTTTAAAGCTTTGAACTAGCATTTTAAATTAATAAGACAATTGACAACCAGCGGAGTTCTTTTAATACAGTTCTTTTAATTTCCTGGTGTTGTATACCAGTTTGTAGCTTCACTGATTCATTGTGCATCAATTGGAACATTCAGACACTTTTCAAAGGGAGATTTATATGGGGATTAATTACCCCAATCTCATTCTCAGATCATACAAACAATGGGGAATTGTGGCTCAACAAGTAAACTTAAAAGCAGTGGGAATTGCTGACTCAGAAAAACATTAAAGTTCAAAAGATTAACAATTTTATTCTACAGATGCCAATAAACATGTTTTCTCCAAAACACAGGAAAGCAATTACTCTCTTGCAAACAAGCTTGGGTAGCGCATCAATCTCCTGGTCCTAAACATATTAATCTAAAGGGAATATTGCATTTACGAAGTATGGTGATGTGAAGGAAGTGTCAGATTTGCTTGTGAAAATAGGAGTGTAAGGCAGAAGTGAAAGATTCATAGAAAAAGATAACAGAGAAATCAGGAGTGTGCTAAATACAGACTGCTGTATTTTATTGAAAGGCATAAGCTTTTGTGAACAGTGGCTCATTTCATTGATGCGCCTGGTAAAATACCAAACAACTTAAGTTAAAACTTCAAGCCAGTCACTCGATACAAGGACTATCATCTCTGGTAGTATTATTATGATCTTGCCTTCAAATATTTTATCCAAAAATACAAAAAGAAATAGAGAGGAAGAAGGAAAAAAAGAAAACGCAACTAGATAACCCAAGTATCAGATTGTTCACAATATGATAAAAATAGGTGATTCAGATTAACTCTAGTAATATTATCCTTTGAAAGGAGATACTCCTGTAGGTCAGGGTGTCAAAATCGCGGGCTGTGGGCCAGATGTGTCACGCACTGGCCATGCCCACCCCCATTTTAGCAAAGGGGAAAAAGTCACGATAGGTCACTTGACAACAACGTGATGACACGAGTTTGACACCCCTGCTGTAGGTTTTCCTCATAGACAATTTTCCTTATGAGAAAGAGGAGCTGGATAGAAAAATAGCATGGGATGATGCATTTCCTCACAATCTTCTTGACCGAACAAAGTGTTTTTCGGTCCCAGCAACTGACATGACTCCAACTCCCAGAATTTCCCAACCAGCATGTTGATCTACTTAATTGTCCAGACAGCATCTATAAAGAGGGAAGAAGAGTCCAAGCCATGATGACAATTCCTTGTCCACTGTCCATTTCTTGTTTTTATTGTAGGTAACTGTTTCTGATGACCTTCTTGATGCAAGAGGTGGCCAAGCTCAACTAGCCACAACAACAATTAATGAAGATGGGGTTGGGTTTCTTTTTTATTCTTCTCAAAAGGATCTGTAGAAGGGCTTCTTTCTGGTCATGACAATGTGATTAATAGTAACTGATAGTATAGTGCGTCATTTCTGTCCTTGAAACCTCTTTGGTGCACCCAGTCCCAACGCATTTGATACTATCCATGCTCTATACAGTAGCTGTGATAGCGAACCTATGGCACATGTGCCACAGGTGGCACATGGAGCCATATCAGTGGGCACGCGAGCTCAGCTACGGCGCCCATGCATGCGCCAGCCAACTGATTTTTGGGCCTTCCGGTCCCACCAGAAGTCAGCCAATGGGCCGTTTCCAGCCTCTGGAGCAGGGTGGGGAAGGCCGTTTATGTCCTCCCCAGGCTCCTAGAAAGCCTCTGGAGCCTGGGGAAGGAAAAAAATGGCCTACCAGGCCCGCCAGGCCATTATGTGCCAAAAATGGGGGAAGCGCGGGGGTGTCACGCATACATGCGCAGGGGGTGGGGCACATAGAATTATGGGTGTGGGCACATGCGCATGTGACTCCCCCTGCGCTCCCCTCACTTTTGGCACGCGATGGCAAAAGGGTTAGCCATCACCGCTCTATAGTTTTGCTGCAGCTCTAAATTATAACAACTTGGCTCCATAATGTGCAGGATGAGTTGAGACAAAACTTAAAGGGGGACTTTGGAATTTGCTTTAGATCTACATATTAATTTAATGTTCTATGTTATTTTAAGGTAAATAAAACTTATTCTTATTTTCTTTTCACTATTTTTCCAGAAATATAGCATTTTTAAAAATATGTTCGTTTAACAATGCTTAGAATACCAAATTCATGTAGGAGCACAAATAACTGATACTATAGTGCTTTTTACATTCTTAAGGTATCGAGCAGCTCCTATTAAGGGCAATGTAAATTGTGTATTACATAAGCTTGTTACTGCATTGCATAACAGCTTGTCCTCTTCTCTTTTTTTTGTTGATGATACTTTACTGAAATATTAAGTGGCATTTTTCCATTGCATTCCTAAAATTTAACTCTTTTTTATAAGTAATCACATTCCTATCCTACAAAACAATCAAACTAAAAATATCCAGGAATAGGGTGTATGCAGAGAAAAGAAAGGCAGAAATGGAGAATGGAGTGAAGTAAGCCTTGCAACTCTTTATTCAGCTAAAGAATCAGAAAGGTCTAGCTTCTGTAGGCAAGACTCCATTTATGTAATCTGACAAATGAATTAATAATGCTTTTCCTGGCTGATACCATTTCAGCATGCAGGAGAGCAACAGCAAACGTGAACTTTCCAGTTCCATGCATGTTGATTCCGTGGAAACAAGGTCTTTTGTTTTATTTTTGGGAAAGTAAACCCTTATCTGGAAATAAAAGAAGACTATGTGTCATATTAGCTTGCTTTTTGACTTCTGGCTTTAAGATTCCTACAGAAGCTGTGAGAAATGTTTATCTAGGATCATGGATGGCCTCAGGTTCACTATATTACATTATGATTTTCCTATTCAGAGAGTACTCCAGTGTATCTTAAAAATATAAATTTCATGACCGTGTATTCTTATTAAGACACTTTTAACCTGTCTTTATACTCTACAAATCTAGGCATCTTGCCAAAACATTAGTAACAGCATTTAAAACATCATAAAAGTACAAATTAGAAGCAAATATGCCAGATGGTGAAAAGCAAATTTTCCAACCACTACATTTCACTGGGTATACCATTAATGGAGAACCCTACTGAAACTATTTCCAGGGTTATAATCAGGGTTAGAAATTGTGGCAAAAATCCAGGAAGAACGATGAAGAGAAGGGACTTTCCAACCCAGGATGGTGATTTAATACATTCTGGACTAATAAATGGAACCGTAGAGTTGGAAGTCATCCAATCCAAATACTGGATATTATTATCTACACATTATCTTCTAAAGAAGATCTCCATATAAAACGTACCTATCAACCTTTCCTTGATTATTGCAGTGTGCATGAAGTCACCTGCATGGAGATTTCATTTTGGTAAAGAAGCAGATCCTCCAAAGAAATGTAGGAGTAAAGCGAATACAGAAATTAATGATCAAATGTGATTGATTGAAAAAGCCTTCACCTCAGCATTTTACTACTTGCTGATATGACATTGAAATGAAACAAGCCAGAATTTTTGATGAAATTCATTATAACTTGCCAGCCCAATGTGTGACCAATCAATTGTTTTTCCACTATGATGGGAATTTATGGCAGAGGTCCATTAAATATTCTGTATTAGCTACCTATTTGCAAATGCCCCAATATAAATAAATAAAATGTTAAGGGTGGCCATCAATGACTTGTTGGCATTTCACTGATTATTAACCAGACCAAATTAAACCCACAATTATATGTCATCTTTCAAAACTGAAGGAGAGCTCGTGGTTTTCACCAAGCAACATATCTCCATTCTGGAACGTAATTTTTATATATTCATCATATTAGTTAACTTTTTAGTCAGAAATGTTATGTAGAATGTAGGAAGGTAGTAAGAAAATAAAAAGAAATATAGGTTAATTTATTTTCTACCCATGCCATTCACTATACCTCTCCAAACATTTTTATCCTTGGGGAGCATCATTGGTTACAAACATATAATACTACATACATTGCCATTCATTCCTTAGATTGCTTGCCTCTCTTTTTCTGCTTCATACAGCCACAAGTTTATTCTGAATAGAGTAGAATACTTTATTTGGTCAAGTGTGATTAGATACACAAGGAATTTGTCTCTGGTACATAATCTCTCAATGTACATGCAAAAGAACAGAATAATAATCATAATCATAATAATGATACCAATAATAATGATACCAATAAGAGAAGGTAGTGAAATACATGAGAAGGATAACAGTAATACAGCCATACTACATGGATAAATAGACACAAGACAGTACTGTGGGAATTAGATGTTCATCAGAGTGACGACACGAAGGAAAAAACTGTCTCTTTGTCTGGTTGTTTTGGCATACAATGCACTGTAGCAGCATCCCCAAGAGAGGAAATAGGTTAAAATAGCTTATGTCCAGGATGTTAGGGTTCTGTAGATATTTTCTCAACTCTCTTTCTGACTTATGCAATATAGAGGTCCTCATTGGAAAGCAGGTTGATTGCAATTGCTTTTTCTACAATCATAACTATCCATTGAAGTCTGACATGTCCTGTTTGGTTGCTATAGAACAGTGGTTCTCAACCTGTGGGTCGGGACCCTTTGAGGGTCGAACGACCCCTTCACAGGGGTCGCCTAAGACCATCCAAAAACACATATTTTCAATGGTCTTAGGAATAATTTTATGGTTGGGTGGGTCACCACAACATGAGGAACTGTATTAAAGGGTCACGGCATTAGGAAGGTTGAGACCCACTGCTATAGAAGAACAAATGACAGACTCAATAATTCATCTATAGAATTGTATCAATATCTCCTGGGCAACTCAGAACTTTCTGAGTTGACCCAGGAGGAACATTCTTTGTTGTTCCATTTTAATGATGGTTCTGATCTTAGGTGTCTGTTTTAAATTCTGGGAGATTATAAAACCCAAAACTTTGAAGGACTCTACTATTAATACTGTGTTATCTAATATAGTAAGAGATGTTAGAAAAGGAGGGCTCCTCCTAAAATCTATTCTTACCTCTACCATTTTAAGCATGTTCAATTGTTTTGGCTGTACCATAGGGCCAGCTGTTCAATCTCCCATCTATATGCAGATACACCACCATCTCAAATGAGACCAATCACTGTTGTACCATTTGCAAACTTCAGTACCTTAACGAGGGATCCTTACAGATGCAGTCATTGGTATACCAAGGAAAGAATAATGGAGAGAACACACAGCCCTGGGGGCTGTCTGTGCTAGTTGTTCAGGTATTCAATGTGATTTTCCCAAGCTTCACCTGTTGCTTTCTATCTGTCAGAAAGCTTATAATCCACCTACAAGTATGGACAAGCACAGTTAGCTGAATCAGTTTAGAGTAAATAATTTCTGGAATGATGGTACTGAATGCCGAGCTGAAGTCCCCAAAAAGAAACCATGCATAGGTCCCCAGGGATTCAAGATGTTGCAAGATGATTCAAGATGTTGACAGCATCATCTGCCAGTCTGTTTGGTTGGTAGGCAAACTGTAAGGGGTCCAGCAGATCCATGATGATGGATACTTTTCATAACTACAGATCTCATAGCAACCATGTAGTCATTCAGTTTCTTGATGGAGGATTTCTTGGTCAAAGGGATGATAGTAGAATGTTTGAAGCAAAAAGGAAAATAACACATCAGTGATTTATTAACAATGCAAGTGAAGCCATTTGATAAGCACAGACTTTCAAGCAAAAGGGGGTTACTCCTTTTGGGCCTGGTGCTTTTCCAACTTTTTTCCTATGAAATAGACCTTACACATCTTTTTCTAGAGTCACCAGAGGTATGATGCACAGAGGGATCTTCCCCTCCCTCTCTCCCCCTCCCCCCTCTCTCTTTCTGTGTGTGTGTGTGTGTGACTCAGTGGTTTAATGATGCTGGAGATGGTCTTTGTTTCAGTGATTCGAATCCTAGCACTGTGTGTTGGAGTGAGCTCCTGTTACTTGCCACAGCTTCTATCCACCAACAGTTTGAAAACATGTTCTACGCAAGTAGATAAATAGGTACCACTTCAGTTGGTGCTTAATGTAGTCAGTCAGATTCCTGCTGACTCTGAACCTTCCCGGTTGTGGAGTCCATTTATGAGGCAGCTCTGGGAAGAGAAGTGGCCTAGGATGATGCTGCATGAAGAGCCTCTCATCTTTCTCTCTGCTGCAAAGCCAGCTCACCCTCCTGTGGGGAAGCACGCAAGTATGTCCTACAATTGGCAGCCAAACTACTACTCTGCAATAGCATTGTGGTCTCCAAGCTAATATAACAATATCATATGTAACAACAACAAGAGCAGCAGCAACAACAACTCTTTCACTGTTTGGTGATATATTGTTTTACAATTTAATCATGCTGAGCAGTGTTGGGCTTCAGGGTTTAGTGACTGTGATCTAGACAATTTATTTCCTGATATCTTTCTAGCCACTGTGGCTGGCATGTTCTGAGGCAAGGTCAGTGGTGGTATTCAGCCGGTTCTATCTGGTTTGGGTGAACCAGTAGTGGTGGCTGCGGGAGCCTCCACCCACCCGCCTGGATGTCATCATGTCCCGTTTTGGTGCTCTGCGCATGTGAGGAAGGCTCTGCGCATGCGCAGAGGTGGCACATGCGAGCTCACATTTGCAAACCGGTAGCGAAGGTAAGTGAATACCATCCCTGGGCAAAGTGGTCTGCTGAACAAATCACAGGCAAACATAGTCAAGATCTTGATCACTAAAATCCCAAGTTCAACAATATCCCACCAATAACAAATGTGAAAGCCTACACCAATATTTTAATCAACATTCATTTTCTATATATGGCCAAATCATTTCAATGTACCTTTTTTCATACTGGTCCATTACATTTGTATCGGGGTGAAATTCAAACTTTCCTACTGGTTCTGTGGGCGTGGCTTGGTGGGCATGGCAGGGGAAGGATATTGCAAAATCTCCATTCCCACCCCACTCTGGGGCCAGCCAGAGGTGGTATTTGCCAGTTTTCCAAACTACCCAAAATTTCCGCTACCGGTTCTCCAGAACCTGTTAGAACCTGCTGGATTTCACCCCTGATTTTTATTCAATCCACATTCACCCAACACTCACTTGAACTATCTGTTTTGGTTTAATCACATATACTTCTTAAGTATCCACTTCCACTTCATTCAACTTTTATGTTTCTCCTGACACACCTATCCTTCACATCCAAACAAATCTGGAATAAGCACACTTTTATTCATACCTGTTTTATGTTTCTTCAAGTCAAATATCCCTTTCCCCAGATTTAGTAAAAAGATGCAAACATTCATCTGCTTGTTCAAGTTTTTCAACATTGTTCTTGCAATCATTCACTTCATTTTCCCTGTCAAACTCAGTTACTTTGGGCTTTGACACATTAATTTTCTGAGTCATACTCCTTACGGCATCATACAGTTTGACATTGATTGCAAATCATTTGGATTCTTAGCCAACAAGATAGCATCATCTGCATACAAAACTATATGTATACACACATCCCTAAATAAGCACCCCTATCATCACCGCAAGCATTCCTTAAGTATTTTTTCGTAAATACATTAAACACCACAAAAAGATCATCAAACATCCTTGTCCTATGCATTGCTCAAAGTATTGAATCAATTTGTTAAGCATTCCATTCATTCTCACGCATGATTTAGTTCCATCATATACTGCTCTTATCGCATTCAGCAACAAACTTTCAATTCCATCCTTGCCCAAAACATTCCATAACTTAAGCTAATTCATTTTACCATATATACCTATTCAGCCAGCTATTCAGATTACAGAAAGGGATTAAGAAATACTAAAGTTAATTAGTGTTTTTGGTCAAAGACCAAAATATTAGGAAATACTAAGAAAAATATTAAAGGGCTCTGGTTAAAAAAAAAAATAAAGACAAAAGCCTACTCAACAGTCTTGTTGTCTTTGATTAGTTATTTTGGGGGTGGGAGAGTGACTTACAATCATTTTTTCATTCCTGACTTACTGCCTGGTCTAATCTTTACAGTCTTCCTCACAAGATTTTGTGGAATATTGGAAGTTTGCCATTGTTTTTTTCCCTCTTTGGCTGAGAGAGAATACCCAAGAACACCCAGCTGTCTTTGTGCCTAAGATGGAACTAGAACTCATTATCTCCCTGTTTCTAAACGGATACCTTAACCACTACCCCAAACTGACAATCTCTTTATTAGTTTTACCACTGATAATCCATCAATCTATGGATTCCCACATACCAATGACAGTCCACATGATACCATTTCTGTTGCTAATTCCCTTAATTGCTCATCATAAATCATCAAATTATTCAATCCTTTATATTTATTTTTTGTCATGTGTAAATAGGAATATAATGATCCTAGACTACATATTCAAAACGAATAGACCTTATCTTAAGTAGATACTCAACTCACTACATCTTCACTTTTCTTACTTATTCTTGGGTCTCCAAATTACTGTATTTTTCACACTATAAGATGCATCGGACTATAAGATGCACCTAGCTTTTGGAGAGGAAAACAAGAAAAAAAATCTGCCTCTGCCTCCCAGCATCTATCGGTATCCATCCGCCTAACATCCTTGCAGCAAAAAGCAAACAGCCTGGTCAGCTTCAGCACGTTATCACACCCTGATTTAGCATGATCAGCTGATTGGTGGTTGGTTCGGCTTCTTGGAATACCTCTGATTAGCTGTTCCAAGCTGTGGGGATCATTGCCGCTATTGCCGCCTCTGCGCACCCCATTTTCGACCTCCACACATCCCATTCTTGGCCCATTCCAGGCAGTGGGGATCACCACTGCTGCATATCCCCATCACCTGGAACAGGCTGAAAATGGTACACTCAGAGGCCAAAAATGGGGCATGTGGAGGCCAAAAATGGGGCACATGGAGGCCAAAAACAGGATGCACAGAGGCCAAAAATGGGGCATGCAGAGGCCGAAAATGGCCAAAGTGTGGGGGCCAGAGGGTGGGCAGGGCTTCAGTAACATTCACTCTATAAGATTCACAGACATTTCCATCCACTTTTGAGGGGGGGAAGTGCGTCTTATAGATTGAAAAATACGGTACTTTTTCTGCCCTCTTCTGTCTCATTCCCAACCATACACTAATACCACCTGCATTGTATTTATTCAAAATGCTGGGATATTTTTTTTTTCATTACAAATTTGAATCTAGTTCTTCTACTGTCAATGTTTACTGGATTTTCACAAGCAACTACCATCAACAAATGGTGGAAGAAGACTAGGGGCTTATCTGCACTGCCAGATTGGCCATTACCAGTACAGAACAGTAGTCGTTTTTGGAACTCAGGAATGGATGGTTTTGTCCAGTGCTCAATCAATACAGTATAATGTCTGGGTGCATCAACTTTCAAAATATGTGTTTTCCTGCTTCTGTCAACCTACCCCACTGTCTGGTTTGTCTGCTGTCTTTATTTTCTTCCAAGTCACGCCTTCATTTTGGCTACTTCACAGAGGCCAAAATACACCCTGACCATTTTTTTTCTGTATAAAGTTTACTGTAGTGCCTTTTGGATCAAATCTTTCATAATTGCATAGCTTTTATTTATTTGAATGTATTGGCTGCCCAGGTCTAGTAGACTCTAGTCAGTAAACAAAACTAGGGAAAAACCCATAAAACAGTTATGATGGAACAGTAATCCAGTGGACTGTTTTTTTAAAAAAAGAAGCCCAGCTATAGGAGCTCAGAAAAATAAAAAGGTAATTCAGAAAAATAAAATATTTCTGTCTGGCTTTAAACCAGGAATGTTCTGCACAGACCAGTTTTTAACCACTATGCTAATGGGAAAGATGTGCTGTAGCAGGCGCGGTAACCAACTTTGTTCATGAAAAAGAGGGTAAAGGAAAGAAAGTGGATTTAATTTTAAAACTTGTGGTTATGCTCCATCTGATGCTTTAATTATGTATATATAAGTTTGTTTTGACTTTGTATACATTTTTAATGTTTGTGTTTTTGAACTGTAAGCATATACAGACAAACACACACAAACATGTACAGTCTATCCAGAATTTATCCCATAGAGCCTACACACTGGAAGGTAAGTGATTGGCCATCACCTTCCTCCTAGAAAAAGGTAAGAGGCAGCTGAATTTTTCATTGGGGCAATGTGACAGCCTGAAGTCTGAATGAATATGCTACAAGGCATTGCTGAAAAGTCTCAGTCCAGACAAGATTTTCTTAAATCAGTTTAGAATCAAGTCAGCATGAGCCCAGCAAAAGCACTCATTAAGGCTACAGTATAAATAAGCCCTGGGATGATGAGACTTAACACAATTGCATATCCACATTTGAGGCGATTCCGTGAGAAGTCTGGAGTGCGATTACAGTACCTCACCTCTCTTATTGAGTTCCAAATTCTTGTCCAGTGATCCTGTTCAAAGTCTCCACCACCACCACCACCATTTTTTGCAAAAAAGCAAAGGCAAGATAATGTAAAGCACAAGCGAAGTCCTAGTATGCTCATACTATTCCACAAGTCATGATATTATTGACTGTGTCCCAACAACAATGCAGTACATAAAGTGTACTGGCTTACTCTCAAGCTGCAAGTTTAGTTTCTTCTAATTAAAATGGTACCTAAGAAATTAGCATGCTACCAAGTAAAGTATCAGCTTTTAAAGTAATTATAAGAATCTCTGGGGTCAATGAATCCATAATCAGCATTTTTAAAATAAAACTGATGGATAACTGCAATATATCCAACTACTGCTTTGTTTTGGAGAGTGCCCAGCTCAGCATAAAATGGGAAATAAAAGCTGGCAGTCAAGAAATGGGAGGCAACTCTTCAATTTGCTATCGAAACGCACCTGTCTGATGTCTTGCCATGCCAATCATTTTGAAAATTAGCAAGTTTTCTCTCATGGCTTTCTCTTTATTTTTATGTTCTCATAAACTGAAATGTCTTCAGCAAAGTATGCCTGTGGAAATGCATGTGCATTTTCAACATAAATACAGTATATATGAGGGACAGGAAAAGGGATGTCAAAATCCATGCATTTAGCATGCTAGTTTTGATGCGGGCAACACTGTACAATCGTTCTTAACAGTTTTATGAATATAACTGGTAATTAATTTTAATATTAAATATGAAGATAGCAACAACATGAAAATAAAGTGAGAAAAGCTTACAATTTCAAAAACCACAATGTTAATCATAAGTAATCACCTTGGCACTTATAAATTCTTTCAAATGATTTAACATGATGCTCCATGCAAGTTTACATAGTAAAATATTTAATACCATAATTGGATGCCTTCTGGCTAAAATAATTTCTGCATAAACTCAATACCCAGTTCATAATGAAGCTGTCTTAATCAGATAAGCCAAGTATCTCTCATCAAAATGCTGGATCTCACAGAACAGATTTAGGATACATGTGAAACTCAACAGGGAAGAGTGCTCTAGATAATTCTAATACATAAAAAGGTAGCTAGGAAATTAGCCTCTAGCTCATCTTCCTGTGTTCCTAAGAATCTTGTGAACAATGCTTATCATAATGGGCTGGTAATGTTAATGACCTTGGGACACAGAACGAAGAGCTATAGCCTAGACCACTGATGGCTAACCTTTTCCGGACCAAGTGCCCAAAGCACATGAACTCCCAAACCCCCAAAATACAATGCACATGCAGCCCCCACTATGTGCCTCACCCTTGCGCATACATGCATGGACCCCTGCATGTACCCTGCCCCCACGCATGCCTGGTAGAGACCCAAAGACCAGCTGGCCAGCGGGAGGCGCAGAGCCTAGTGCAGCAGAGCTGAACTGGGGTGATGGCTCACGTGCCATCAGAGAAGGTGCAGCGTGCCACCTCTGGCACGCGTGCCATATGTTCACCATCACAGGCCTAGGCAATGGTCCAATAAGCAAAATCTAAGTCCAAAAGAAGCATGGGACTAAAGAAAGCTTCTCAGAAGGGACCCTCTCTACTTTTCTGGAGAATGAATGTAAGATAGGGGAGAGGTGCTTTTAGACTTGCAAGATGCTGTTATTCTAATCTTACAATAAAACTAGTATTAGTACACAGAGTGTATGCTTTTTTTGCCTGGACTATCTTTAAGAGCTCACACTTATTCAGTTCTGGATGTTGCTATGTTCCCACTATTTTATACTTACAGATAAAAAAAAAGTTTTAATTCTAGGATATTGTAGTACAGAATTTTAACTTAAAGTTGACATAATGATTCCTTTTTTTAATGTGCGTATATAACCATGATGTTCAAAAATATTTTTCTAACTATACTTTGCAGCAACTTCTTTAACTGCTTTTTTGTTTTATAAACATGACTCATATTCTGTGTTCCTATTAATTTCATATATATATGTCACAAACCTGATGAATACAAATGATCGTTAATTCCCTCTTATAATCCATGGAGAATTTGTTCTGTTCACATGTTTTCGTTGTACAAATAGAATATTCTGAGAATGTGTGTTTCTTCACACAGTATTGAACATTTCATTAGTGAAGGATTCCAAATTATTTATAAGCAATTAAGTCTGTATGAAATACTCTCTTTCCTGCATATATATGGAAGAACTAAAGTGCTATGGAAACCTTCAATGCTTCCTGAAGGAAGACATGCATATTAGCTGGCAAAAACAATAAATCAAAGCAGATTGACTTATTGACTTATGTCTTTTTATCAAGCCACACATGTGCTCAGAAATCATGTTTATATTATTATTTTTACCATCATCATTACCATGATGCCCATGTGTAATTGTCTGCATGATGGCTATTCCCTTTTATAATTATATTTGTTTTCAATTAAACCTAATATTAAAAATAAACAAATTAATACTACTTACTGGATAGCCTTCAGGGAAGAACTTTTTTTCTTAGACAATGCTTATAGTTCAGGATTGATACTAAGCCACAGAAATAACACGAATATATTGCTATCAATGGAACATATACGTAAATATTATGAAAAGCATGCAGGCAATGAAGAAATAGTAAGCTAAGTAATGCTTTATTTGGAAAAAGACATATTGTGTGGATTTATTTCTTATATAAGTCATTTTTTACCTAATCCAAGTAATTATCAACAACATAATACAGGTTGAATGTCACATTAACTAGAATTCATAGTCATGTTTTGTTTCCTGTTTTATATAGCAATAATAGGTAACGGTAAAGGTTCCCCTCGCACATATGTGCTAGTCATTCCTGACTGAAGGGGGCGGTGCTCATCTCCGTTTCAAAGCCGAAGAGCCAGCGCTGTCCAAAGACGTCTCCATGGTCATGTGACCGGCATGACTAAATGCCAAAGGCACAAGGGATGCTGTTACCTTCCCACCAGAGGTGGTCCCTATTTTTCTACTTGCATTTTTTACGTGCTTTCGAACTGCTAGGTTGGCAGAAGCTGGAACAAGTAATGGGAGCTCACCCCATTATGCGGCACTAGGGATTCGAACTGCTGAACTGCTGACCTTTCGATCGACAAGATCAGCGTCTTACCCACTAAGCCACCACATCCCTATAGCAATAATACTTAGACTTATATACCACTTCACAATTCTTTACAGCCCTTTCTAAGTGAAAACACAGAGTAGCCCAGTCTTGAAAAAGTCTACTAAGCATAGGGTGGTTGAAATTTAATTTTTCCATAGCTCCCTTCTTTCTATAATAACTCATTCTATCCCAAATGATAAGCTAGAATTTAAAAACAAAAACAAGAAACAACCTCTCATGATATCAAGAGAAAAATGTGCTCACACAAATATACAGATGTAACCATTTTGATTACAATCAGTCAAATGCTTATCTTTTACCTCTAATTTTGCCTATTGTATTAATAGCAGTTTTAATATTAACTGTGAATGGCAGAGAGATCATATATTGCTGACGGTTGATGAGGCTGCTGAAAATGAAAAATGTATGAGAGTTTGAATTGGTTATAGAAGTTTTTATGGATGCCTTTTAGATAATCATTGTGACTTTTAACTCTTTTTGAAAGACAAATAGGTTTGTGGAGTGTGTGTATTGCCAATGTTCACTCAACATGTGATGGGAAAATCAGGGGGAAAAAATAGTTTAGTAACCTAACAAGACTTACATAGATGAAGTTGAGATAGATAAATGCACCCCAATGTAGCAGCAGCCTAAGCATATCATGTGGGAATCAAAAATATTAAATTGTATGTTTTGATTGATTATGTGTCATCAAGTCATTGTTAGTTTTTAGCAATTACACAGATAGATGGTTTTTTTCCATGATGATCTGTCCTAATCTGGTTTTTCAGTTCTTCCAACAGTGCATCCATCACCACTGTAATTTGGTCCATCCAACTTGCTGATGGTTGTCCTCTTCTTTCCTCTTCTTCCACCTTTCCCAGCATCTCTTTTTCAAGAAATTTAGGTCTTTACATAATATGTACAAAGTAGAATAATTTGAACATGGTTATTTGTGCCAAAAGTGATAACTCTGGTTGATTTTTTTTTCTCAATGATCTGGTTGTTCATTTTCTTGACTGTCCACAATACTCTCAGGAATCCTCTCTAACACCAAAGTTGAAAAAGCATCGATTTAATTCATGTTCTAATTCTGAGTCCAACTTTCACTTCTATAGAGTTACAGGAAATAGAGCAGCTTGCATGATTCTGACCTTTTAAATTGGGAGTACAGGTAATCCTTGATTTATTATGATAATAGAGATTTTTTTTTGTCATTGCCATTGTATGACTGCATCACTTAGTGACAGTAATCCTGTTTCCATCAACTGACTCCTCGACTTACAACAGTTCATTTAGAGACCATTCAAAGTTACAACAGCACTGAAAAAAGTAACTTATGACCGTTTTTTACAGTTATAACCTTTGCAGCATCCCTATAATCATGTGATCAAAATTCAGATGCTTGGCAACTAGTTCATATTTATAAACATTGCTATGTCCCAGGGTCATGTGATCTTCTGACAAGCAAAGTCAATGGAGAAACCAGTTTCTCTTATCAGGTTACTAACTTATCAACTGCATGATTCACTTCACTGAGGCAAGAAAGGTCATAAAATGGGGCAAAACTCACTTAACAAATGTCTCACTTAACAACAGAAATCTTGGGCTCAATTGTGGTCGTAAGTCAAGGACTATGATCCCAATTGTTAAGCTGATGTTTTTAGCTGGGAATCCACCCAATCCAAGCTATTTCCCAGCCCCTGAGCCTCAGTTCTTCCAATGTAAGGATGTGGACTGCCTCCACTTCAACTTGCCCCAACTGCCCATTCCTCCACCCCCATCTCTGCCCTTCTGGCCATCTTGCAACTTGCCTTGTGGGGCAGCATGCAGCTCCAGAACCATATGTCTCAGGCAATTCTTGGTGCATAGTTTTGAGGCTACAAGAAGCCCCTGAGCCACAATGCAGCACAAATATGCAGCTCCCCCAGGAAGCTGCAGCCACCCAAGCCCAGCCCAGCAACTTTTGGTCAGCCCAGCTCAACTCATGCTAGGTCTGAGCTCAACTCAGGCTACTACTGCTCTTGACACTGTACGTCTTAAGGATCTACCATTCTATGCTCCATTGCCCCAGCTCACTTTCCCCATCTTCTTGTTCTTGCTACTTATGTAGACTTGCCCTTCATGAGGCAGATGTTGGCCATGTAAGATCTTCTTCCTCAAATGTCATGAGGAAACTGCTATAAGTCACCCTTGGGAAGAAAGTGTTGAGCAGCCAGAAGCTGTCTAGTGAGGGGCCTTGTCAGACATACTTGGTCAGCAGCAAGAACAAAAAGACAGCAAAGGTCAGCTAAGGATGATGGAACACAAAGTGGCAGGGGCCATGAAGAACAGAAGACCAAAAAGCAAAGATGGAAGCATAGGCAAGTGGAGGAAGTTGAAGCAACCTGTGGTCTTAAGTGCAGGTGATCTGCCAGACAAGTGCCATGTGACATTTAATCATGGGAGTGCTGCAATGGCTACTGAATAACTTTGGGGACTATCTGTAAATATGTTTTGCTCAATGTCAACATAACTTTGAATAATCACTGAACAAATGGTCATAACTCAAGGCGAATCTGTATAGAACCACTGTTATAACCAGAATTATTTTAGGATCTAAGAAACTAACCCTTAAGTTACTTACATAAAATATCTGCAGACATTTTCCCAAGCCAGGTGGTAAATCTTCGACCAACCCAAAGGAGCTTGTTCCTCCTCCGTTTTATTGCAAATTCATTTTTTAAAAATCATTCTCTAATTGTGAACTAGGAAGAACAGCTTTAACACTTGCTGTTAAAACAAAGAAACAGTAGCCATGCACGTACAAAAACAGTTATCACACAGGTAACTTTAGAACCTAAGCTACTAAACTTGGGGGATGAAGCCCATGTTATTCTGTTGAAGTGTCTTACAGAAAATCTAGCACTTCATTCTCTCAAGGGTACCATATATATTTTGTAAAGCACACTGGATATTTTAACAAATTGATTCTCTTCCTTTCCTTGAAAAAACGACTCCCAAACAACAGCTGAGTCTGCAAATTTGTAGTGTTTCTTATAGTGTGTTTTTTCCCCTCAGTTTTCACCTACTGTGATCAATGTTCCTCTGTCTAGCCTATCTGACCTTCTTTTGACTCTTTGAGCCTCAGTACTCTCCCAGCTGATTTACTGGGTGATTTCCTCACCAGAGAAGCTTCCAGCTTCTTTCTCCTCCATTCGCTAACCACTGCCAAGGAAGACTCTTTATACCCCTGTAGCCCCAAAATGTCCCTGTTCTCTGGCAATTAAAGAGACTAGTACTCTGGATGGCAGAGTGAAGCAAGGGGGAAATCTTCCTTCTCTCCCCCCCCACCCCCCCACGCCTCTTACTTTTCTTTTAGTCAGGTTGCCTTTCTCTCTCTCTCTTTTTTTTATCAAACTTATTCCCTTATCTTTTACACCAGAGTTTCTTCAAGTGGTCAGTACTGAACTCCAAGCATCAATGGAACTATACAAGGAGTCAATTGTATTATTTGCTGTACTATTAGTTAAAGTAGATTTATTAAATTGTTATCATATAATAAACATTTATGGGTCAATGAACTGAAGAGTTTGGGGACCCCTGTCTTAGATTACGTCTGTCTAGTTTAACCTTTTCCTTTTTCTTCATACTGCCTCCTGACTAAGCTTCTTGTTGCATTCCTGTCCCACAGCTCCATCCGACACTTTTAAACCTTTCTCAATTCTTGCAAGTTTCATTTTTGCCTTTCTACTCCTTGGGATAGGTCTCTTATTTTTGTCCAGAGGTTCCTAATTCTAAATGTTTTCACTGCCCCTCAGTTGTCTAACTGCAGCAGATTTATCTTTCTCTTCACCTCCACCTAATTATTTTTCCCATGGAAGTGCTTATTCCCGATTCTAACTTGTTAAGGAAGCAGACCCTGAGCACTCAGGCTTTATCTTAGCTTATATATTTCTTACAGCAAATTCTTTCCAGTTTGAATCAACCTGCTTTTCCTTTAATTATTTATGAAGACCTTAACTACAGACTAATACTTGCTGAGATCAAATTTCAGCAAACACTGTATTTCTATGTGCATGTGTTGAATGAGCGTGATTGTTCTGGAACACAGCTATGAAGGACTTCAACACAGACACTATCTGTGGATGGTAGGAAATGACATGAGAAGGAGACTAGCACACTGAGAGAAACACACTAACACACTGAGTGAAAGTGATTGGAATTATCCACTGCATATCAGATATAAATACAATTGAGAGAGACCAGAGATATTTTACGAGAAGAGTCCTCCGTTCCTCTACCTGCAATAAAATACCTTATGCCACCAGACTTCAAATTTTGGGCTTAGACAATTTAGAACTACGCCGACTTCGATCTGACCTAAGTGTAGCATATAAAATTATCTGCCACAATGTTCTACCTGTCAATGACTACTTCAGCTTCAACCACAACAATACATGAGCAAATAATAGATACAAACTCAAGGTAAACCACTCCAAACTCGATTGCAGAAAATATAACCTCAGTAACAGAGTGGTCAATGCCTAGAATGCACTACCTGACACCATGGTTTCTTCCCCAAACCCCCAAAACTTTAACCTTAAACTGTCCACCATTGACCTCACCTCATTCCTAAGAGGTCTGTAAGGGGCATGCATAAGTGCACCAGCGTGCCTATCATCCCTGTCCTAATATTCCTTTTTACTCTTACTCTTTTCATGTATTTAAATTATGTTTATACTTTTACCTGTTATCTTATATATGCTTGACAAATAAATAAATAAATAATAAAATAGTTACTCTCACTTATCTTGGAAAAGATAACTACTTATCTTGAATTCATTGCGATTTACTTACCTTGTCCTTGAAGACCAACATAAAGGTCTTTATCATCTCATTCTCCTTAGCAAGAAGAAAGGAAAAAAACTTGAAAGAACTCTTTCCCAGCTTTCATAGGTTGTCATGCAAATATACACATATGACCAGGCAGCCATGGAAATCCTTTGAAGCAGTAACACTGAGCTTTCCAAAGGAAGCAGTTGCTTTAATGTTTCATAGAAGAAGAGCTTTGCTTTGCAAAATGCTTCTTTCCAAAGCTTTGCCCAATTTGAATCTCTAGCATAGCTACTATTGGGTATACTCATCTGATCATGGTTTCAGTGAGACCTACTATAAATAAGTATTCATAGGTTCACATTTGCTGAGGTCAGATTACTACAGTGTCTTTCTTTGTCTGAGTATGCAAGAGATTAATTTGTGTAGAAATGGTGTTTGATCCATGAACACAACTGAGTTCAAAATTTCCATTGCTAAGCAAGACAGTTGTTGTGAGTTTTGCTCCATTTTACAACCTTTCTTGCCACAGTTGCTAAGTGAATCATTGCAATTGTTAAGTTAGTAACATGATTGTTAAGTGAATCTGGCTTGACCATTGACTTTGCTTATCAGAAAGTCGCAAAATTACCTTAATACATGTCAGTTGCTAAGTGTTTGAATCTTGATTATGTGATCATGGGGATGTTGCAACTGTTAACTGTTTCACATCATGGGGATGTGAAAAACTATCCTAAATTATTTTTCCAGTCCCATCGTTAACTTTGAATGGTCACTAAATGAATGGCTATAAGATGAGGACTACCTGTCACTAGAATGATTAATTTAATAATTAATTTTAACCAATAATGATTCATTCAAATATTTATTTATTTTGTTGATTTGTTTCTGTTTCTATTTCTTATTTGGGAGCATAGGGAATTTCACCAATAAATACACATCTTTGTACCTAGTTATCCATGTATGTAAATTTCACTAATGATCATGGAATTAAACTCAGTGAAAGAATATATAAATATTGGGTGGTTGTAGGGAACTAGGAATGAAATCATTGTATCTCATGTGGCTGGAAATCAGTAAAATCTATGGACATAACAATAAAAATCAAATCCAGGAAGAAAACTAACTACCCAGTAAAGAAAAAGTATATATTTTTTTAAAAAGTCATAGCTTTTGTGGTATTTTAACTTTTTATGTTATTCCTTTTCTTCTGCTTTGAATGTTTGCTTAACTTGAGAACCATCCAGGGACACTGGGATTATACATTTAATAAATACATAAATAAACTCTGCTGCTAAAGGCAGATATAGAATGCATTAAAATGGATAGTAAGCATTGGTTCAGTTGAAGGGCCAACTGAGCCAATGCTCAGCAGCCAACAAGCTGCTAAGATTGCCTACAATAAACTGAAGTTCTTTAGCCCAAGCTAACAGAGGCAACCCAACAGAGAAATGTGTACTTTGGCAATGGAGCAGAAAAAAACATACCCTGGGGTCATTTTAAAGGCAAATGGGAATTAACAGAAGGCAATATCATCTCTTTCTATCCTCCAGAAATAGTTGTTTATTTTTTCTAGTGTTGGGCAATCCAGCAGCATGGATTTTTTTTTTAAAAAAACCCAAATCTAATTTCTAAAGTATTTTTAGACTGAAATGGAAAAAAGGCAGTTACTTGATCATTCAGCTCTTGTCACTGGTTATCAGTAGTATATCAAAAGCTTCCACAGTACAACAAATCTTTGAAAGGCTGAAAGATGTTCAGTTGAATTATTGTTCAAAGTTGCTTTTTCTAGCAGACATTAGCAGAATGCTCTTTTTCTTCCCATTGTGGTGCCTTCCGAAAGTGGATGCTTTGAGCCTGTTCGGTGTCAAAGTTGTATTTCAAATTCCTGCGTATCTCTGGACACATACGTCATCAACCAGCTGAGTGGTGGATTTTTTGGATTTTAACACCTGAAAAAGGACAACTGTTTCTTTGGTTGATTCAGCTTTTCAGCATTTGATTGGCATAAAGTAATGACCCATGCTGACAGTTCATTAAAAGTAAGTTTTATAACATTGCCACAGAGGGTTAAAATGTTGTGGAACACGTTTAGAAAGGAGCAAAATCTGGATATCAAAATGTAAACAAGTAGCTTTCTTGTAAGACACATTCAGGAATAATGCACTCAGTATCCTTCCACCTTAAGCTAACAAATAAAATTCATCTACATGTGACTCCATTTAGATCCGTGCCTCATATATGAATGTTTAAAAACAAAAAAACACTTTTCTAGCTTTGTCCAAATGTTACTGTACATTATTGTAAACAAAATGCAAAAGGTCACAGCTGACTAAATTCCTATCAATTATGAACTTTTTAAAATGCACATTTAGTACAGATTTCTGGTTTTTCTATGAGGGTTTTTTTTAAAAGAAAAATGGTTTATACAGTTCACTTCCTGCCATAATCAAGGCCTTTCTAACCTGATATCTGAAGGTTCTGCTTCAGTGAATAATTCAGTAGGTTAGTGAAACTGTGGCCGCAAAGAAAGTGCTAATCTTAGATGGAAGCTGTGAGGGATATTAAGAAACAATTGCAAAAAGTGACATATTTAATAGAGAAAGATTACTCTGTGCTACATCTATTTAATTTGAAATGAATAAATTTTGCCAGTATTTTATGAGATGCAGTCTGCAAATTATGTGAAACTTCATAGTGTCAATGAAGTCTAAGGGAAAGAATAAAAGGTTTCCTGCTTCCCCCTCATCTCCACCATTTTATGAGCATTGTGATTTCTGAGGACTTTTCAATCTTTTCAAAAGAATTTTCTATGGAAAAGAAGGACTATTCACTGCACAACCTGATTAATTTGAATTAAGAAGAAGAAGGGGTAGGAAAAGGTGATCGCGCAAGAAAGATAAATAATAGAAGGCAATAAAAGGATCTTATATAATGAGACTTTTTGAAATGACTGAATTCCTCCTGGACTGTGACTGAGTGGGGCTGGATAGATTCTCAGTCTTTCAAGGGAAATTTAGTTGATGTAGCCAAGACAAGCTTAAACGTGTGAGGGAACATGAATGTGAAAAATGATGGGGGTAAGCTTTGGATTTTAATCTATAAGAAGATTCTTAAAAGTAGTTCAGTTTTAGTGGAAATAATTTATTTTACTCTCATGAATAAGCACATGGAGAAAATGATATAAGTTCTGAGGAGGCAAATTTTAAAAAAGTATTTTTGGAGTATTTTTAAATTATAGATTTTTTTAAAAAAAATAGTGTACTGAACATTAAAAATAATAACATATGAGCGTTTGAGGATCAGTTCTAAATGAGAAGGAGAACTGAATTGGAAGGAAGGAATTGATATATTAGGACTTCAATCTCCAGTTCTGCTTTGTAATTAACACTGTAGACAAATTACTGGCTTTTAGCCTCACAGTTTGCCTTTCAGTAAGAATGGGCTTCTACTGAAGTAGAAAGTTTGTTTTTGAAGGAGAGGTTTGTTCAAGCTTCACTTCGGCACTGCAAGTTTGAACAAGTATTTCTCCTGTAATCTCATCAGTTTTTCTATCATCATTTTGTGGTAGAGCACAGCATACTCAAGTTTTTCTTATTTCACTTGTCCTATGGGTGTATATATGTATGAATGAATGAATGGATCTGCCTATCTTGTCATGTTTCAGTACTAATTTTGCTTGTGAGAAGTTATCTCACTTTTTCACAAAACATCCACCACCAAAACAGAACTTATCAGCAATTTTCATCGCAAGAAGTGTTGGGAGCTGATGTTATTTCTCAGTTCTGATTCTAAGAGATTATAAACCTCATAATTCTAAACCAGTAAAATAAAGTTTCATTAAAATTAGTACACTGGTATACCAAAAAGCAGTTCTGCTAACCACTGCAGGGATAGTTCTTCAATACCGATGTAATGTTGAATGGTCACTAAATGAACTGTTGTAAGTTGAGAGCTACCTGTACAGATTTAGAGGATCTGGTGGTTGTTCATGTTTTCTGGAGGCACCAGCAGGTCAGTGGTGGGTTCCACCCAGTTCAGCCCGGTTCGGCCGAGCCGGTAGCAGTGATGATATGATATCACCGAACCGATTCTCTTTGTTCGGAAGCTGGGCCCTCGCACCCTCCCCTGTGTTATTCTTACCTTTTATTTCCTTTTTTTAGCCCAGCTGATAGGTGCGGCAGAGTGAATTGCACCTCAATTGGGCAGATTCGTAATGTGCTTGCGCAGAGCGCAAGTTTGGCGCGCATGCGAGCGAATCAAGCTTGAAGAGGCAAAGAAGCACATGCACGAAGAGGCGATCGCACGTGAAGCGTGTGCACAAAGAGAACCGGTAGTAAAGCCGGTTAGAACCCACCACTGCAGCAGGCATATCTCAAATGATAGTCAGTGGTTTCAACATGGTGGGTACAACTGGATGATCAAAGTCCCATTTCTTTTTAATATACATCACCTGCATTGCACACAGGTAAAAGGGGAAAGATTTTAGATGTGTGAACATGCCTGTCATCTTGAAATCAGTTACCTCTGGGGGAAAAAAAAACAAGTAACACAATTTCCTGTCCATTCTTCTTCTAGTATGAATGAGACTTATCACTAGTTCAGGTGAAGTGACTGATTGTGAGTGATAAATAAAAGCACGTTCCAGACCAGGATAGTTTTTATTCCTCAATTTATATTCCCATTTTTGCATCCATTCTCAAATATTTCAATTATTTAAAGAAAGGTGTAGTAAAAATTGCATGTTCTTGGTTATGAATATATCTTTGTATGTGTTTATTCTAAAATGTATAGGTTGAACACATAGTAATCTAAACCATATTTCTGTGTTTAGATTTCTATTCATATTTTTCAGCTGAGAATTGTATTGCAAAATGTAGGTAATTTAAACACTAAAATGTAAATCCAGGTCACTTTCCATCAAAAAATGCAAACTGCCTATCTTGCATATTTTATGTCTAATGGTTATGTAGTTAGAAATTATAAGTTGTAAAATTTGGAAAGCCTTCTAACTTAACTAAATCATGGTGCCCAATTAGTATTGTATGAACTGCTCAGGAAAGTGTAAAATGTACTGCAAGACAATGTTCACTTCTGGTCAGTGGTGAAATGTAAAATTTGTTACTACTGGCTCTGTGGGCGTGGTGTGGTGGTGGTGGGGTAATGTGACTGGGTAGACATGGCCAACTCTTTTTTTTAACTTTTAAAACCATTTTTTCTACAACCTCTTCGGCCAAAGAGGTTGTTAAAAAATGGTTTTAAAAGGCTCTGACGATCCCAGCTGAGTTGCCTGATCATCAGAGGCTTTTTTTTCTTTTAAAATATTTTTTCTACAACCTCTTCGGCCAAAGAGGTTATAAAAAAAATGCTTTTAAAAGCCTCTGACAATCAGGCAACTCAGCTGGGATCATCAGAGGGTTTTAAAAGCATTTTTTCTACAACCTCTCCTGCGAAATGTAAAATTTGTTACTACTGGCTCTGTGGGCGTGGTGTGGTGGTGGTGGGGTAATGTGACTGGGTAGACATGGCCAACTTTTTTTTTTAACTTTTAAAACCATTTTTTCTACAACCTCTCCGGCCAAAGAGATTGTAGAAAAAATGCTTTTAAAAGCCTCTGATGGTCCCAGCTGAGCCGTGCGATCATCAGAGGCTCTTTTTTTTTTACTTTTAAAAGCATTTTTTGGCTATAGAGGTTGTAGAAAAAATGCTTTTAAAAATAAAAAAAAGCATCTGATGATTGCGCAGCTCAGCTGGGCATGGGAGGAGGGGGCAGGGATTTTTGCTACTGGTTCTCCGAACTACCCGCCGCCACCGCTACCGGATCGGGCGATCTGGTCCGAACCAAGAGCATTTCACCCCTGCTTCTGGTGATTTCCATGTAGGCAACACTGTAGAATTACTTTATCATTGCTTTCTTCTACAAAGTTTTTTTTTCCAACTTCCTATTGCAGCCTACAGTCCTTTTCAATTATTAATTAGTCTGAACCTACTCCAGTCTCTTTCTCTCCCCCCCTTTTGTCCTTTCCTTTCCTTTCCTTACTCTACCTAGTCTGCTCATAAAACCATTATTCATTTTGTCTATCTCAGCCAATGTATATATTAGCTACTTCCTTCCCTCGATGTCTTTGTCCCCAATCACTTCTAACTGCTGTCAAATTTTAAACTTCTACCATTAGAAGTCAGAACTTAGAAATTTACAAAAACTATTGTGGGAACCCCCCCCCCCTTTCCTGGAAGAATGAAATATTTTGAGGAATATTTAAAAAGTCAGGACAAAATATTTCCCCTAAAAAAGAAAGAAAAAATCTTAAGGGAGACAGAAACTTAGAGCCCCAGTTCCTTTCCGCCCCACCCCCAGCAGATATTTTGTACTCTTTGAGAAAGATTGGACCAGCCTATCTACAAAACAAAAGACCTTCAGCTCCAGGATGATGGGATTAAGACATGACCCTTCAGGACATAATAGGATTAACCCACTAAAACACAGAGCTCAGTATATTGCACAATCTCCTAAGGACATTGTATCACCTTCAGAAACTTCAACCAAACTTCTCAGACAATCTACAGAGCCAGCTATGACCCCTACATGGTCCCATGGGAGTCTGACAACAGCCAATAGAATGCATGTTCTTCAACAGGAATAGGAAGCTCAAGTGCGAAGCCCAAGAGAAGGTATAAAAACCCATCACTCTCAACTCCATGTGGTCAGCTACCCAGAATCACACATGCTTGGTGGTTCTGCTTCATTATTAAATGGACCCTTTTTCCAATCAGCCTCCAGCCTCCATTTTATCTCCAGTGTATTTGTCCCATCTTGGAACTGAACCAGATGGATATTTCTTCCAGCAATTTGGTATAAACTTAAAATAGCATAGTTGAAATATAACAGAAATGAACTGCTCTTTAAAAAACCCTGCATTATGAACTGGCCCCTTTACAACCTCAGCCCTTCTCTGCATATATACCCTTAACACAGTGGTGGGATTCAGCCAGTTCGCACCCCTTCAGGAGAACCGGTTGTTAACTTTCTGAACAGTTTGGCAAACTGGTTGTTGTAAGAAATCATTAGGGCAGAGAACCGGTTGTTAAATTACTTGAATCCCACCACTGCCTTAACATCACAAGCAAGCAGAGATACTTTGCTAATTTCAACTACCCATGAATCCTTAGCTAGCAGTGAAATCAGACTCTTAAATAATACACAGGGTGGAAACAAAACTTCAGAACAAAGGCAGAGACTCTCTACATACTGCAGAATTAAATAGCCTGGAAAAATTATAAATTTAACATAGACAAGGTTTTAGAAAAAGCATGCCATAATAATGAAAGTAACCTTGATTCTTAGCATGTTCATGATGCTTTTTCTAGATTATGGGTAGACAAACTATCCCAGAACTACTTAAAGCCCCATACCATCTTTTTCATGGCTCCCAACTATTTCCATTTCAGCTGTACATTCTGAGAAACTGTAATGAATGCCTAAAGCTGGTTTGACAAATTAATGTACCAGTGTTGTGTGTATGTATCTCCAGCACCAAAGGACCACCTGGCATTCATCCTAAGCATGGCTCCTCACTCTTGTTGTGCCACTAAATACTACATCTTTTGATTCACATTCCGCCTTCCATTATGTTTTACACTCAGCTTCACATGCAGTTGAATCTTTTTAAAGCTAATAGTAAAAATCTACGTGCACCTTGGGATGAATATATTATGTACAGAGTACCCATGACAATCACATTTTATGCTGTTTGCATGGCCTACACCAAGCTTATTGGTAAGGCACTTAGTTACAGCATGCAGTTCTCAGGTTTGTAAAGAGATTGCTGTTTTTTTTTTCCTGTCATTTTCTATAGGACTTAGGTGAGCCTTGTGAGATTTTACACATATTTCAAATATACTTGCTGCTTTGAGTATGTCAACAACAGCTTGAAAAAAATCTGTTCCCTTCTTTAAGTACAAATGAACCAAATAGAAAAAGAATCAAAATTGAAGATGTGCTAAAATAAAAGAGTGTCATCCCAAAATTTAACACACACATTCATCACAGTGTTTGATAGGAAGTTTCATAGTTTTAAACAATCCCTCCCAATTTATTACTTGAGCCAAACGCATTATGTCAAGATTTGAAAGAGAAAAATGTTCCAGTTTTAGCAAACAATAGTCCATGACTTATGCACTAAGCCAGGGGTGTCAAACTCATCATGTCATGTTGTCGTCACATGATGTATCATGACGTTTTTCCCTTCACTAAAATGGGTGGGCGTGGCTAGCATGTGACGCATCCAGTCTGCAAGCCATGAGTTTGACACCCTTGCACTAAGCTGAACTGGGAAGAATGTAAAAATGTTGTGCTACTTACAGTGAACAACCAATGGTAAAATTCACCTGCTTTAATTCAGATGCCAGTTCTGGAATCATAATTTGAATCTCTGACTTTTTAATTTCTCATCCAACTAAAATAAGTCTTCCATGTAGTTGTTAACCAAACAAAAACCAGCTCTAATTTGATATCTGATGGAGCTCTGAATATTTTTATCCAGTTCTTTGTTCCTTTTGTATGTATTAATCTATCCTGTCTCCTGAAAAGCAACCATAATAATCTATTCTGATTCTTCAAAATTTCCTCCAGTGCATTTTTTTTGTCTAGTCTTTTTTTGGTTGACCTGTACTTATTAATTCATTTTTATCCAGTTCTGATATTTTCTGTGAATATGTACCTGAAAACAATTCTGGATTAGAGATGTAAATGAATTCTGACACAATTTCATTAGGAGCTGATTTCAAAGCAACAATTGAAGAAGAAGGTACATTATAGTACTATAAGTTGCGTTTCAGCAGCTCTATTTTGTTTTTTGTGTGTGGGGGTGATTGTTTTAGTTTACATTAAGCTATCTGGATTTTAAAACTTCCATTAGGAAAATCTAATGTCAAAGAATAATATCAAAGTTTTTTTTTAAAGAAAAATGCTTAAGGTATTTACATTAACAGTATATAATGTAACATAGTGGCAAAATGAATACAACGCCTCCATTTCTTGGGAATATAAAGGGATATGAAATATTCAGATGGTTTTCTTTTAAACTGCAGAAAGATTTGCTGAACTGGATGCTGCAAATTTTGCCCAGATACTTACGGAACCGCCTTCTGCCGCCGATAACCTCCCACCGGCCAGTACGCTCCCACAGAGAGGGACTTCTCAGGGTGCCGTCAGCCAGGCAATGTCGGCTTGCGACCCCCAGGGGGAAGGCCTTCTCTGTGGCAGCACCTGCCCTCTGGAACGACCTGCCCCCGGAGATACGTAGGATACTAGATCTCCATGCTTTTCGCCATGCCCTTAAAACTTTCCTTTTTCATCAAGCTGGGCTGGCATAACCCCCCCCCCCCTTAGATATTTTTAATTGTAAATGGATTTTAGTCAGGAGGTTTTAAATCTTGGGCCAACATTTGTTTAATTCTTTTAAAATTTAAAATTTTGTATTGGGATGTTTTTTATTCTTGGCTGTGCACCACATATATTTATATATATATATATAATTTATGCTCACTTGGATTGTTATTCACTTATGGTCACTTTTTAGAATCATGTGTAAGATTTGCTCGAATGCATAGTATTTAGATTTTGAGAGAAGGTATGTGAGAGACATCTGCTTGTTATAGAAGAGAGAGTGAGCTGAGAGAAAATGGATTAGGCTAATTTTGCCCTTTCAGCCAACTCTATCAACTTCTGTAACCATTCGTCCACAGTAGGAATTGAAGTGTCCTTCCATTTTTGTGGATACAATAGTCTTGCTGTTGTCAACATATATAATAACAAGGTTTCAATTTTTTTCTCCAGTTCTTTTTCCATTAAACCCAAGAGAAAAAGTTCTGGTTTCATTTTTATCTCCATTTTCAAAAACTTTTGTATTAAAATACGAATCATACTCCAAAATGCCATTGGATATATAAATGAATGGCAAAGAATGAGGTTGGACCATGTAAGAGAGTTAGAAGAAAGAATGGGTATTTGACAGCTGATTCGATAGCAAACAGTTTGGTAGAATTCTTTCATCTGTTTCTATTTTTATTTCCTTCTAGAAAATATATTCTAAATTTCATATTTTCATAACAATTATATGTTTTTATAATAGATTAACTTGATTTTGTATAAGTATTTCAAATTCTGTCATCATTTTTAAAATACATCCTTTCCCTTAAGCTCACTTTTTAGTCTTCTCTTAATGTGTAAATATATCACTATGAAAGATCAGATTGAATAATTCTTTCTGTATCTTTAATCTGTTTCTGGAATCTGAATGCACCATACATGCATATGTGTTTGCACTTTTGTTGCTGTTACTATCCCAAGTAGAAAGTGTTTGAATGTAAGGCTAATGGTGAGGTTGATGGACTGATTATTCATTTTTAGGAGTTCTGTATTTTTTATCAAACTTATAATGTATCCTTTTAGATTTTTGTCTTTTTTTGTTTTCTTACATGATGAAATCCATTGGCTACTCCAGCATTTTTTAATATTGGCATACTACTAATTAGCATTTTTATCCATTCGGTTATTCATGATTTGAATAATAATATAATTTAAAATTTAGGAAAGCAGTTTTCCTTGTTTTTTGAGTTGAGTAAAATTTTAAATTTTAGTCTGGTTGTTTCTCACTCTATTAAATTTGTTTTTTGCCTTTTTTTTTCAATTTCATCTGGGACTGAAATAGCCACCATTATCTATGTATTATGTATGTATGTATGTGTATGTAAATTTTTTCACCTTTCAATACTTTTTTTAATTTCTCTCCATAATTTATTACGCTGCAACTCTACTTTCATCATGAATAACCACCCTGAGGATTTTCTTAACCATGGCATATAAAATATGCCAAATGGATAATTCACAGATTGACACTAAACTATAAACCATGATTCACAAATAAAAATGTTTTGTGAATTATAGCTTACTCTGATGTATGTATCTAAGTATTATATAATTCAGTGGTTCCTGGGTTTAGCCAGTAGCTATTTCTGATATTGACTACTGAGAAAAATACCACAATGATTGTAAAAAAAAATCAATGTGAATCACAATTTATCTCCCGTTCTCAAATCATAGCAACATGTTTCAGAAACTGCTTATGTGCATAAGGTAAATATATGGTAATAAGGTAAAAGCACATATTCACTAGTCATTCCCAGCTCTAGGGGGTGGTGCTCATCTCCGTTTCAAAGCCGAAGATGTATCCGTGGTCATGTGGCTGGCATGACTTAATGCCAAAGGCACACGGAATGCCAAAGGCATACGGTCCAAAGATGGACCCTATTTTTCTACTTGCATTTTTTTACGTGCTTTCGAACTGCTAGGTTGGCAGAAGCTGGGACAAGTAACAGGAGCTCACTCCATTACACGGCACTAGGGATTCAAACCACTGAACTGCCAACCTTTCGATCAACAAGCTCAGCATCTTAGCCACTGAGCCACTGCTTTCCTTATTTGTGTACATATAGGTATTTAAATATGACATTTAAAATAATTTCAACTGATTTTTTTAATTTTTTGCTGATACAGTTTTTCTGAATAAACTCATCTACAGTATTTCAAGTTGAGCTATATCCAAAGTGAAGATAATGTACTGTTCAACAAATATGCCTTACCTCACAGTGGTTATTAACAAAAAACTACATAAGGTATATCAATCTCTAGTCTACTAAAGAATGTGGCCTGCTGATGACAGTAGAGCCCCCTGCCCAGGCATATTAATGTATGTGGAATGTAGCTATTTAGAAGAATCAAACCAGTGGTGGGTTGCCCCCGGTTTGCACCGGTTCTATAGAACCGGGAGTAAGAACCGTTGGAAGGCTCCGCCCATCGACCCCGACATCATCAAAATGCTTCTGAGTATATGCTGAAGCTTCTGCGCTTGCGCAGAAGAGCATGTGTGCACGTGAGCAAAGCCACACACATGGCCCCCCTGCGAACTGGTAGTAAAGGTAAGTAGAACCCACCCCTGAATCAAACCTAAACCTTCAAGGTATCTATACCTCTTAGATTGCTGTTGAGTCTCAGGCAGAATGGCCCAGTGCTTTTCATTGGAAGTAAAACTTCACACACAAAGGATCTAAGATGTTAACAGGTAGAACAAACAAGCCTTAGAATTGAAAATGAAGATATCAAAGTGGTATATAGCTTCTGCCTTTTAGAATCAATCATCAACAGTAAAATAACAAGTAGTCAAGAAATATACTGGAGATTAGTACTCGGTAGAGCAGCCATGAAGACTGGAAAAGATATTCAAATACTGTGATACAGGGGTGAAATGCTCCCAGTTCGGACCGGATCAGGCGATCCGGTTGTCATGGCAGCAGGTAGTTTGGAGAATCGGTAGCAAAAATCTCTGGTCCCCCCGCCCATGCCCACCCAATCGCCCGGTCTCCACTTGCCCACTTGGCAGCTTGCTGCTTCTTTTCGGCTAGCTCACTTTTCCTGCCTTGCTTTGGCTGCTGCAATCCATTGCATCAGCTAGCAACTCAATCTGCCTGCCTGCAATCAATCCAATCGGTGAGCAACTCAATCTGCCTACCTTGTGCTTTCAATTTGGTAAGTAACTGGGAGCTTTTTTAAAAAATAGTTAATTAGGGGGGGTTTTAGGAGCTTTATTTCTTGTTTTAGTCATAGCAATTTAAAGTTAAGGAAGTTTTAAATTTAGCTGTTTTTATCTAAAAATATAAGTAAAATAAAATAATAAAATATTTGTGCAGCTTTCTGAGATTTGGCGTGTTTCTGTAGTGTTTCACTCTAACTGTACAAACATACAAAATCTCACAAAGCTGTATGTGGCATTTTGTGTGGAAAAAGTGTGAAAGTTGGTTTTTGAGCTTTTTGTGGCTGCGTGAAGTTCCTGCTTGTTGCAGGGGGCATTTTGGGTGAAGTGCAGCTCCTTTTACATTGTGTGCGTGTGTCAGTCATGTTGTGTTGTGTTGTGTTGTGTGTGCGTAAAGTGTGAAAGTTGGTGGGTTTTTTTATTTTATTTATATGCCACCCTTTTCCAGAGACTCAGGGCGCCTTACAATGCGTTAAGCAATAGCCTTCATACTTCTGTATATTTTTATACAAAGTCAGCTTATTGCCCCACAAACCGGGTCGTCATTTTACCCACCCTAGAAAGGATGGAAGGCTGAGTCAACCTTGAGCCTGGTGAGAATTGAACTCGCAGTAATTGCAGGCAGCTGGATGTTAAATGCTGCCCTAGTAGGAGGCATTAGCCTCCTACGCCACTCAGGCTCCTTTTGGTATCTCTTATTGTTTTGTGTCCTTTGTTTATTATTTTTATTATTTATTATTATTGGCCATGCCCACCCAGTCACCTGACCACCAAGCCACACCCACCGGGTCACCTGCCCACCAAGCCATGCCCTCCAATTAAGCCATGCCCACACCAGCCACCGGTGGGGAAAAGTTTTAGATTTCATTCCTGCTGTGATGTGTCAATACTTGCAATGATCAGAGCTGTACAAACCCCAGTATTCTTTGTGACATTATGGAATTGAAAGCTGGATTTTGAAAACACAAAATAGGAACAATAATCATACTTTTGAACGATGGTGTTGGACAAGAGTCCTTAGAATATCATGGACAGCCAACAAAAAAAACCCCAAAAAACAAATCAACCCAGAATTCTGACTTGAGACCCAAATGACTGAGCTCAAATTATCCTACTTCAAATACATTATGTGAAGCTCTCAGGAGGAAGCTCTAATGCTGGGAAAAAGAAGGTGATGACTAGCAGCAAGATGAATCAACTCAGTTACAAAGGCATTTCTAACGGTATGTGGGAATAATCTTGAGAGAATGGGGAGATGGAGAGATTTTGCCTAAGGAAGGATCTGATAGGAGGAGAAGCTTACAATTCCATATGGGAGAGAAGGAAACTCTAAAAGAATTCTCCCTAATTTGTCAAGCTATAAAAAGAGACAGTGGGAGATTTGCAAGAGAGCCAGTTTGGTCTAGTGGTTAAGGTACCAGACTAGAAATTGGGAGACCATAAATTCTAGTCCCTTTTAGACATGGAAGCCAGCTGGGAGACTTGGTCTCGTCACTCTTTCTCAGTTCAACCCACCACACAGACTTGTCATTGCGAGGAAAATAAGAGAAGGAAGGAATATTAGGTATGTTGACCACCTTGAGTTATTTATTTAAACAAGATGGGATATAAATAAATAAGTAAATTAATTAATTAATTTGTTCTTTTAGACATGTAAGATTCTGCTAATGTAGCCTTACAATAAAGCAGAATTAGCTCAGCTGGTTATGTTTCCTGTTTGGTCTACCTGGGAAGGCTGGCAAGTGATGAGTGACCTTTTGGGAGACTTGAAAGAACAGGTCTCGGTCTTGGAGAAAATCATGGTCATTAAGAATCTAGGATGATTTAATGACACATAATTAACCAATCAGTGCAATTATATTCAAAGAACCTATATGCATGGTTTTATAATCTATCTATCTATCTATCTATCTATCTATCTATCTATCTATCTATCTCTAATCTATCATATTTAAGAACTGCCCATCCCCCTTACAGAGAAACTCTGGGGGGGTGTAGTGTACAATAAAACATTAAAGTATAAAAACAGTGTGTAAAATTTAAAGAGACAAGGAATGTTAAAAGGTGAGGTAGAGAGCTTTCAAGGCGCTAAACATTCCCATATTTGCATGATCATCTGTGCATCCCAAACAAGGGTACGGACGCATATTTTTACACTTTATAGGAGGCCAAGAGAGTGGGGGCTCACCTCACCTTACCTCAGGTTCCAAAGTCCAGAGGCAATATCAGAGAAGCTTCTCTTCCTGGACCCCCCCCCCCCCAGTCAGAATTCTTTGGTTGATCGGCTCCACAACATAACTTCCCTTCCCAGCTGGGTGGGATAGTGCCCTGTAGGGCTTTAAAGATCATAACAAGCACCTTCAATGTTACATGTGTCATTCTTTGGGCACCTAAGATTGCCCATGTAGCTGTATTTTGTACCAACTGAAGTGTTTGGATACTCCTCAAAGGTGTGAGTCATCTGAGCAGGAGTGATAAATGTGATACATGTATAAAAAAAAGGGGTGGGACTTTGATCATGGAGTCCATTACTGCCATCTTATTTTTTTTTTAAGCTTGTCCTGAATTCTTCATGTTAATATATTGAAACTATGCTGTCAAACAAAGAATGAGCATTTTCTCATTCTTGGGGAAAACATGAGGAAGGAAATATCAATCAATCAGAATAGAGCTGGAAAGAACCTTGGAGGTCTTCTAGTCCAACCCTCTGCTCAAGCAGGAGACCCTATACCATTTCAGACAAGTGGCTGTCCAATCTCTTCTTAAAAACCTCCAGTGTTGGAACACCCACAATTTTCTGAGGCAATTTGTTCCACTGGTAATTGTTCTCACTGTTAGGAAGTTTCTCCTTAATTCCAGGTTTCTTGTCTCCTGTATCAGTTTCCATCCATTGTTTCTTGTCTGCTGGTTCTTTGGAAAATAAATTGACCCTTTCTTCTTCGTGGCAGCTGCTCAAGTATTGGAATACTGCTATTATGTCACCCTTAGACCAGTGGTGAAATGTAAAAGTTGTTGCTATTGGTTCTGTGGGCATGGCTAAGTGGGCGTGGCTTTGTGGGGGGTCATTTTTACTGGGTGGGCATGACCAACTTTTTTTTTACTTTTTTAAAGCATTTTTTACTACCTACTTGCTGGAATCAGTAGTAAAAAAATGCTTTTAAAAAGTAAAAAAAAAGGTTCCCATGATCGCGCAGCACAACTGATTGACAATTGATTGACAATTGACAATTGACAATCAGCTGTGCCGCACAATCGTTGGAACTTTTTTTCTTTTTTAAAGCATTTTTTTACTACTGATTCTGACAAATAGGTAGTAAAAAATGCTTTAAAAATGTAAAAAAAAAATTTCCGACGATTGCACGGCACAGCTGTGATCGTCGGAACCTTTTTTAAAGCATTTTTTACTACCTATTTGCCAGAACCAGTAATAAAAAAATGCTTTAAAAAAGAGAGAGAGAGAGAGAGAGATTCCCACAATCATGCAGCACAGCTGATTGACAATCGATTGACATTTGACAATCAACAATCAGCTGTGCTGCGCGATCATTGGAACCTTCCCCCCCTTTTTTTAAAAAACTTTTTTTACTACCGGTTCCGGCGAATAGGTTGAAAAAATGCTTTTAAAAAGTAAAAAAAAGATTCCTATGTCAGAACCTTTTTTTTACCTTTTTAAAGAATTTTTTACTACTGGTTCACCCGAACCGGTAGTTTTTATCACTACCAGTTCGCCTGAACTGGAGGAAACCAGTAGCATTTCACCCTGCCCTAGACCTTCTTTTCTCTAGACTATCCATACCCAATTCCTGCAACCATTCTTCATATATTTTAGTAACCAGGTCTGTAATCATCTTAGTTGCTCTTCCCTGCACTTTTTCCAACGTCTCAGCATCTTTTTTGTAAAGTGGTGACCAAACCTGAATGCAGTATTCCAGTTGTGGTTTTACTAAGGATTTATAAAGTGGTACTAATACTTCACATGACTCTATGCTTCTGTTTATACAACCAAGCATTGTATTAGCTTTCTTAGCTTTTTTTTATTGATTAAGTCTCCAATCAGTTTAAAGGTGATTCTGTTAGAATAAGAAGTGTAGGTAATTTTGGGATTCTTCATTTCTGGCAATGTTGCTGTTTCTCTGCCAGGTCTTTCTCCTTTTTCTACATTCTTGCACTTTTCTTATGTGGAGGCTGAAATGGGATCATCTGGGAATAGTTTTACTATGTACTGAAGAGTTGATCTAAAATGCCTCTAAGAAAGCAGTGGTTTCTGATTTAGCAAATAGGTGGAAGAATATATTTTCAGAGCAAACTGAAATCAGTAATGCACTGAATCTCCCAAAGAGATATCAGTCTAATTCTCTATCCTATCCAGGAGAGCAGTTAAGGAGATGTAATATTTAAGAATAACAATATTCATTCACCTACTCTTGTCTAATAATAGGCCAATCTTCCTTAACGATGCCCTCCAGATGAATTGGAATGTAATTCCCACCACTGTAGCTGGTGAATCAAATAGTCATGTTGTTTGTTAAAAGCTAACATATTTAGGTAGGGGCCAAATTGGGAGACAGGAGCACTACATTAAATCAGAGATGTTGATTGAGAATCAGATAACTCAAAAATAGTATGGTGTCCTCTTAGATTTATTTCTGGAATGTTATATGTTTGTATTGATTTCTGGAATGTTATGTGTTTGTATTGATTTCTGGAATGTTTTGTATTTGCTTAGAGATGTCTATAAAGATGTATTTTTCTATGACTTCTAAATAAATGCAAATGAAGACAGTGGTAAAAAAAAACCCTTTTGAGTTCAAAGCTTTCCATTTTTATCCATGTCATTCTTTGAATACAGTGTTCAGGATCATGCTGGAATGCTAATTAATCTTGATTTCCTGCCAATTAATAGTAAAATAGAATAGTGAACTATCTCACTGTTACTTGTTAAAACAAAAACAAACAATATGTGCAGAATAAGGTGCTATACTAATCAATGAGTCAACAGTCAAAATGCAATATTTTACTTTCAGCTAACAGACAGCCTATTCTCGTTTTTATAAAAATAGGAAAAAAATAAATCCAAGCAATCACATTGTACCTGTGTTTATCAGTATTGTATCCATTTTGTATCTGATATTGTTGATATTATTATTCCATCCACTTTATTTATTTGCATAGATTCCTTATTCCTCTCTTTTTCTCTTTTGGATACTGAATGAATGAACAGCTGAACAGATCATCGGTCTCTCCATTTTAGGGTAGATCTTAAGCATGTGTGGAATTATTTTTTTAAATCCAGGCAGAAGGTTTACATTGAAAATCATATCTCTTGTTGGCAAGGGCATGTATTCATATATGTACATGCACACACATGCATGCTTCTTAAAGGAACCGTGGAATCACTGGTGGGAGAGGAGGGAGTAGAAACATTATTCTCAACTGCCCAAATGGCAGATGTAGAAGCAAATTTAAAACTCTGGTTAACAAGACATTCAGTGAAGGCTGCTCAACCTTTATAAAATACAAATTAACAGGAGTGTATCTGAATTGTTAAAATGAACATTGCCTTTCAAATTGGTTCATGACCATTTCCAGTTATTATCATAAATAGAAGAAACCTATTGTTGCAGCTCCACCTAGTGGGTATCCACTTTGATAGCAACAGAAAGGAAAACACTGAAAGGCAAGGTATAAGAGCTGATATCTATGAAACAGGAGCCAACATTATTTGGGCAGTGAGGAAAAAAAAATAAGACAGCAATGCAAAATGCATTCGTAGTTGCTAGAGGAAATGTCAATTCAAATTCAATGTGCTAGTTTCATTTTCCATATTCTTATTACTCTAAAAATTGACTTGCTTTTTAAATTCTGGTACTTTAACAATGGATTTAATATAAGTGGTGGGGTGATATTTAAATCAGTAGTTCTCCCAGATTTTGCAAATTGGACTATAAACAACATTAATATTATGTGCATTTCAATAATGAAGTAATTTTTGCTGAGCTGAGAAGAGACATTTAAGTCTTAGCTCCCTCTTTCTCTACAGTAACCAGATATTTCTCTAATCATTATTATCAAAAAATGATTGTACTCAGCATCCTGTGATAGGGAAAAAAATTATACTGAAATTGTACCTGAAAATCATCTTTGAATGCTCTGCTTCAAGTGACAGAATAACAGAGTTGGAAGAGACCTTGGAGGTCTTCTAGTCCAACCCCTTGCACAAGCAGGAGACCCTATTCCATTCCAGACAAGTGGCTGTCCGGTCCTTTCTTAAAAGCCTCCAGTCCTTTCTTAAAAGCCTCCAGTGATGCACAGGAGCACCCACAAATTCTGAAGGCAAGCCATTCCACTGGTTAACTGTTCTCACTATTAGAAAATTTCTCCTTAGTTTTAAGTAGCTTCTCTCCTTGATTAGTTTCCATCCATTGTTTCTTGTCCTGCTCTCTGGTGCTTTGAAAAATAGGTTGATCTCCCTCTTCTTTGTGGCAGCCCTGAGATATTGGAACACTGCTGTCATATCACCCTTAGTCCTTCTTTTCACTAAACTAGACATACCCAATTCCTGTAACCATTCTTCAAATGTTTTAGCTTTCATCCCTCTAATCATCTTTGTTTCTCTGTTTTGCACTCTTTCCAGAGTCTCAACACCTTTTTTATAATATCGTGATCAAAAGTAAATGCAGTATTCATTATGTGGTCTTTATAAAGTGATACTAGTACTTCATATGATCTTGATTCTATGCCTCTATTAATGCAGCCTAGGATTGCATTGGATTGCTGACGTGTAGCTATCCTGGGATGGATTCTTTTTAATAGTAGTTTCCTTTTTCCACCCAGAAGTGGGAGTGTTCCACCTAACACTCCTCTTACTGTTTTTGATACCAAAGTATTTTATTCTCCTATGTTATTAATTGTTTTCATCAATTGATTTAATTGTAAACCAGAGTCAGGTTGTTTTTATGGGAAGCATTGTGTTAAAGGCACATAGAGCTGTTTTAAATAAATAGAATAGAATAGAATAGAATAGAATAGAATAGAATAGAATAGAATAGAATAGAATAGAATAGAATAGAATAGAATAGAATAGAATAGAATAGGTCAGGTGGTCAGGTGAGGTTTGGGTGCACAAGTGCCATTTGCAACCTTCCCTGTCAGTTTGCTATAAGCAAAGTCAATAGGGAAACCCACATTAAATAAATTAGGTTACTTCCAAACGTCCCTTCCACCATTTTTTTCTCCCAAGGAACCCCACTGTGGAGTATGAGATTCCAGGAATCTCAAGCCCCATAGCAACCGCCTCCTACCCATAGCAGATCCTGCTAGATTGCTTGTACTCTTTGATAAGTAAAAGACAACTCTCCAGGATGTGAGGGTGATCTGGCTGCAACATCTGTCACTCCATTGATCACCAGGGTTGATTCAGCTGATTTGGCTGGCTAGGCGGGTGGCCCCTTCCTCCCTCACCGCTCCATGTGCATTCCTCCCGAAGCTGCACATTTGGTGGAAGAGGACGACCATCTCAGATAGGAGTGTACCAATCTTCAATCAAAGATATACAACAACTCTCCACTTGAATTTTTTAGAATACAATAGATTAGAATTCTTTATTGGCCAAGTGTGATTGGACACACAAGGAATTTGTCTTAGTGCATACGCTCTCAGTATACATAAAAGAAAAGATACATTCGTCAAGAATCATAAGGTACAACACTTAATGATAGTCATAGGGAACAAATAAGCAATCAAATTATATTAGGAAACAGTCAATAGAAATCGTAAGGATACCAGCAACAAGGTCATACAGTCATAAGTGGGAATTATTTGTTTAGTAGTGTGATGGTGTTCGGGAAAAAACGGTTCTTGTGTCTAGTTGTTTTGGTGTGCAGTGCTCTATAGCGTCATTTTGAGGGTAGGAGTTGAAACAGTTTATGTCCAGGATGCGAGGGGTCTGTAAATATTTTTACAGCTCTCTTTTTGACTTGTGCAATATACAGGTCCTCAATGGAAGGCAGATTGGTAGCAATTGTTTTTTCTGCAGTTCTAATTATCCTGAAGTCTGAGTCTGTCTTGTTGGGTTGAAGAACCAAACCAAACAGTGATAGAGGTGCAGATAACAGACTCAATAATTCTTCTGTAGAACTGTATCAGCAGCTCCTTGGGCAGTTTGAGCTTTCTGAGTTGGTGCAGAAAGAACATTCTTTGTTGTGCTTTTTTGATGACATTTTTGATGTTAGGTGTCCATTTTGGGTCTTGAGATATGGTAGAACATAGAAATTTGAAAGTCTCTACTGTTGATACTGTGTTGTCTAGTATTGTAGGAGGTGGTAGTATGGGCGGGTTTTTAATAACGTTTCCAAAGCTCCATTATTAGACTATCAGCATAGTTATTTTTGGAAATGCTTCCACCTTAAAACTACTACCTATCACACACAGAATAAATATTGAGGTCCCAGCTCCTTTTCTGACATCCACAGGTTCCATATTGTTCATTACTGAAGAAGTAGGATCAAAGATAAATTGCACTGCCAAATATGACTTCGTTACATCATCTCTGTATATCAATCCATCCCATTTTTAAAGCACTCTCAGTGCATACTTTTTCTCCATTCGATCCCCAAAAGTTCCTTGCTCAAGAAGTATGGTGTGTGGCCATACCTCTGTTTGGAATAAAAGATAAGAGAAACATGCAAGCAGGCTGTTCAATATAGCTGTTAGAAAGATAGAGAGACAAGGAACATGATTCTCTGACAAAACCAGAACCTTAAATTTTCTTCAATCTATAATGCATTTGTGTTCCTGGTCATCCAGTGCTATGCAAGTATCACAGATCTTTCCGTTAAAGCAAGCTTTTTTTCTATGATGCAAGCCTTTGCCTGTATCTTGTAGGACTCAGTAATACATTATAATAGAGTTCATTTATAGAATAGAATAACAGAGATCGAAGGAACCTTGGAGGTCTTTGAGTCCAACCCCCTGCTTAGGCAGGAAACCCTATACCAGTGATGGTTAACTTTTTTGGCACTGAGTGCTGAAACTGGAGTGTGCACGCACTGTAGCGCCAGAACCCAGAAGAGCAGCTGGCAATGGTTTGCATGCCCACAGAGAGGGCTTAGAGTGCCACCGCTGGCACATGTGTCATAGGTTCGCCATCATGGCCCTATACCATTCCAGACCAATGGTTATCCAATCCCTTCTTTAAAATTTCTAGTGTTGGAGCATTTACAACTTCTGAGGCAAGTCATTTTACTGATTAATTGTTCTAACTGTCAGGAAATTTCTCCTTAGTTCAAGGTTGCTTCTCTCCTTGATTACCGTATTTATCGGTATATAACATGCACAGGCGTATAACACGCACCTTCATTTTAAGAGGGAAATTTCAGGAAAAAACTACGCTCCGATGGCCGCGAGAATTAGACGTGAGGAAGGCGCGGGTTGCCGGTACTTGTTAATACTGTAAAAACATGGCTTCTTAACATTATATCGGCGTATAACACGCACACATCATTTGCCCCCTATTTTCAGGGGGGAAAAGTGCGTGTTATACGCCAATAAATACGGTAGTTTCCACCCATTGCTTCTTGTCCTTCTTTCAGGTGCTTTGGTGAATAGCTTGACTCCCTCTTCTTTGTGGCAGCCCCTAAGATATTGGAACACTGCTGTCATGTCACCCCTAGTCCTACTTTTCATCAAACTAGACATACCCAATTCAAGCAACTGTTCTTTATATGTTTTAGCCTCCATTAGCCTTCCCTAATCATCGTTGTTGCTCTTTTCTGCACTCTTTCTAGAATCTCAAGAATCAATTTTTTATGTTATATTACCAGTTGTGGCTTAACTTTATAAATAATCTAGGCTATGTGTATTAGTCAACAAAGCATGGTTTAAAATCAAAATTTGGTATTTTGTGTAAACTAAATCATAGGCAAGAATTAAGATGATCGAGTTTCAATTTGCCAGCAGAATTAACATTCAAATTAGCTAACAATAATATATAACACAGCATAATGTTTTCCTTTTGTGTTTTGAATAGCCTGTCCATATGCTCTGAATATGAAGGACACTCTCCATCACACAGCATGAAGTTCTCTCTACCATGACTTATTTTCTGGATATATCATATAGAGCAATGATGGCTAACCTTTTTGCCATCGCGTGCCAAAAGCTGGGGGAGTGCGTGACAGTCACATACGCGTGCCCACACCCATAATTCTAGGCGCCCTGCCCCCCCCCATGCATGCACACGCGATCCCATGCTCCCCCCCACTTTTGGCATGTGATAGCATGGTGGGCACAGTAGGCTCGGTTTTTTGCCCTCCCCAGGCTCCAGAGGCTTTCTAGGAGCCCGGGGAAGGCAAAAACAGCATTCCCCACACCACTGGAGGCCATCCAGAGGCCGGAAACAGCCTGTTTGCCAACTTCCAGTGGGCCCAGAAGGCCCAAAAATCAGCTGGCCAGCACACACATGCATGCTGGAGCTGAGCTTGGGCAATGCTCACGTGCCCAACAATATGGCTCCATGTGCCACCTGTGGCACATGTGCCATAGGTTCGCCATTACGGATATAGAATGTTGTGCTCAGTTGGCAGATCATTCCCTTTATCAGTATAAGAGATGGGATTCAGGAGATGATTTACTACATTTTAATTTTTAAAAAATGTTTGGCCTAGAGTATATCATTATTATCTTGAGACTTTTATTTATTAGGCTAACAGAAAATATTAGAAATATTTAGAAATTAAGTTTCATTAGTATAAATCAACCTACAAAATGAATGCTTTTCACTCTGTATTCTATGACCAGGTAGGAAAAGCACACCTATTTTAAAGAGCAGAAAAAAAGAAAAAAAGAAAAAACCAAACTCCAGGTCAAATTCAACTCCTGACTACAAGGACACAACCATCAGCTTTATTGGCAATAGTAGAGAAATAACTAGGACTGGTTAGCTTAGCTTCCAGACCAAACAACATAAATCATGGGTGTCAAACTCATGTTGTCATGGCAGCGTCATGTGACATATCATGACTTCTTTCCCTTTTGCTAAACCAGGCGTGGGCGTGGCCAGTGCATGATGCATCCAGCCCACGGGCTGTGAGTTTGACAGCCCTAATATAATTGATTCGTTTTTGCTAATATGTTACATACCATATATGCAAATCATATGATTTGTGTTCAGCCTGCATACTTGAGAACATTGACACAGAATGCTACAAAGCACAAAAGGATGCCTTGAAATTAGGAATAGATGGCAAACCTAAAGTCAAAAGGGAAGGAAATATGAACAGCAAAGAATTACTAAGCTTTGAGGATTCAAGGGGTAAAGGATTGGGATGGAGGCTCAGACTTGTAAAATTTACCTAATCTGCACATATGTACCTGTATCAAATCATAATTCTTGCTCTGTCAAGACTCATTCTCATTGGGCCCAAGAAGATTGCATAGGATGATTTTGGTTGTTGCAGGGTGAATGGTTTCCTATGTTACTACAGGGAAGCAGCAGTTGAATTTACACTTCTTTGAAAATTTCATTGCAAAATGTGATCTTAAAACCGATGACAAATTGGCAAGATTTGACAGTTGACTGCTAGATGTCATGGAGGCAATGGCCAGAAAGTAAACATAGGAGACTCTACACAATCTATTGGACTAATGCTACTCAGTTCTTCCCTGGGTATTTCAACCAATTTAATCCATATCATCGCTTGTCTTATTTCCTTGAATTAGTTTGGAGAATAGATTCCATACATGTCCCATTAATTTTACCTAACCCAACTCAATAATATTTTGAGTATCTATATTCAGATAGTAGCAGATAATTTCCATTGCAGGGATGATGTCTACAAGTCAAGATGTGAAATACAATGGTGCAATTGAAGATCTGCCTGTTTTTTAATGTATGACATACAGCCCCCATTATAACTTTTTTTAAATCATACCCTACGGGCAACCTTGTATGACCTGAAGGAAAGATAGGCTGACAGTAAGACAATGCAACTTGAATAATAAAAGGAAGATTATCAGTTCTATTACATTGTCTTTGATACGTAATATAATTCCCCAGTATGATTTTGTTAAACTATGCTTCTACGCTAAGATATTAAAATGCAGAATATTAAACTTGAATTAGGAATACTCAAACCTTTCTTCAGGTTTATAAATTAACTATCACAGTCTAGCTTTCTTTGTAGAAATATTGCAAAGATAAAATTTGCAAGAATGCATCAGGGAAAGTCACGATACAAACATCATAAATAAATAATATACAAAATCTAAATTAATCCCTTTATATTTCTGTGGAAAAATTTAACCATGTCCTTAACAATCTCCGGGAATTCAGTAAGTCTTACAAATGCTTATTTCAGAACTGGATTGTGCCATAATTTTAAAGCCATTAAAGTATAAAGAAAAAAACCTTATACAATATATGCACTGGTCTAATAGATTTCCACTGCCATTGAGATAAAGCAATAAATTATCTTACATAAATAGAGCTCATCTGTCAAAAATATTTCTAAAATATTTTTGCAAATCCATAGTTTTCCGTTTGAAAACTGCTATTTTTCCATTGCCTGCCTTGTTTTTCCTGAAAAAAGAAAAAAATCCCAAATATAAATAGTGCATTTGCTGTTGTCTTTTTACTAAAGCTTTTAAATTTAAGAAATAATAGATGCCTGTCTAGACAACCCTAAAATTGTTTTAGTTACTGATGTATGGATGACTGATAAATGTCATCTTTTTCTGCCTGCAGTGCATTTTGCATCCAGTCTACTGACATTCATGTATAGCTGACCTGATTCTGCATTTTTTTGTTTGCATGAAGCATTTAGAATTTTACTATGATGAAACTTCAAGATACAATGTGCAAAACAAAAAAATGCTTTCTGTCTTATTCGCTTTTCTTTTTTTCTTTCTTCTTTTGTTTGTTTCCTTGACTATTTCATGAAAAGACTCCATTAATGAAAAAGGTTGCATAACATTCCAGGTGGAATAGCAATTACTTCCTCAGATTTATGTTCTTCTGCCTTTGCTCAGCTAAAAGGAAATGGGAAAGCATGGAATTAATGAACTACTTTCATTGAAACAGTTTTGCTTTTGAATGCAGTCCAAATGTGCTTATTGTTTGCTACTTAGCACTATGAAATCTATTATAAAAGGCTGTAAAAGAAGCCATATTTCTATCATGAGTTTGAGAATGCAGTTCAGAAACAAGTTTATGACTGAGATTCTGAATTCATAGATAGATTTGGAGTTCTTGTTGCCAGCATGTCTGACTCGGCAAACACACGACAACTATTCCTCATTCTACACTCGGCAAAAGCTACTCCCATTTGAGATATAGATTTACCAATCAAGTGTAGCAAAAAGGCAAAACAAAAGCCCATATTACTATGTAGGGAATTTTCCCCTTGCTGGAGCCATCATTATAATGAGATCATATCAACACCAAAAAAGAAACAATATAGTTTCAGAGTTGAAAGAAAGAGACCATTTAGATCAAGTTAAAAAACTATTTCTATACTGATAATTATTAAAATAATCCCTAAATGACATAAACAACCTTAAGATAAATCAATAAAGCAACTGTATGTTGACCTGAGTTGGAATGTTATACAAAACAATAATATGGTTATATAAACAGTGTATTTACTTCAACATAGTCTATGAGTATGCAGGAATACTGCATATACCTCTACATTCTTAAGTTACAGATTATATGTTGGCTTGAACATGGAAGAGATAATTTTTGGTAGTCTCAACATCTGAACTTGAAGAAAAAAATGGACATAAAAGAAAATAAATAAATAAAGGAAACAAAAGTGTAAGTACAAAATTGAAGAGAAAGTGTAAGTATTATACAGGTAGTCTTCAATTGTGAAGACTTCAATTGTGAAGATACAACTGAGCCCAAAAATTCTGTTGCTAAGTGAGGCATTTGTTAACCAGGTTTTGCTCCATTTTATGACTTTTCTGGCCACAATTATTAAGTGAATGACTGCAATTATGAAATTAGTAACATGATTGTTAAGTGAACTTGGCTCCCCTGTTGACTTTGCTTGTCAGAAGGTCACAAAGGGTGATCATATGACCCTGAAACACTGCAACCATCATAAACATGAGTCTTTCTTTAGGCTATACAAAAAAGAAGTTGCCAACTGTCTGAATTTAGATCACATGACCACTGGGATGCTGCAATGGTCGTAAGTGTGAGAAATGGTCATAAGTTACTGTTTACAGTGCTGATATAACTTTGAATGGAACTAAATGAACCACTGTAAATCAAGGACTATCTGTATTAAAATGTTAAAAAATAGATTAATTGCTAACAGAGACACTGAAAGTGGATTAAAGGAAACAAAAAGTTGAAAATGATTAGAACAAAGTGAAAAACTGTTACAAAGTATGGTAGAAGTATGTGTAGCAATGTTAATAGAAAGTAAGAAAAAGGATACTTGATAATATGATGAAGTGAAAGGGGCCATGGATGCAACAGTAATGATATAAAAGCTGCCAAAAATGAGGAGACATATTATGTATATAGAGAAAAAATATCATTCCAAACAGTCCAAGTCAAAAGAGCAAGGAATGATTAATATAAAAAGTGGAAAGGAAAAGACAGAACAAATTGATGGAGTTCTTTTTTAAAAAAAAAGTTATTGAAATGGGTGAAGGAAACTAAGAGCCTCAAGCTAATTGAATAAAATTAAAAATGAAAGTGATGAAATTTGGTGGGATGAAACTAAACTGAAAGAATGGTGGAAAAAACTTTTTATAAGTTTTCCTTTTTATAAGGAATAAGAGTAATATTGTATGTTGAGGAATGAAATTGAAAATAATGTTATGAATGTTAATGTTCAAAAATTGTTAAAAGAAAGTCATAAACGCCATGAAAATTTTTAAAGCTGCAGGCATAGATAGCGTAACTTAAATATTTTAAATCTTAAAATAGGGAAGTGACTTGTATATGGTGTAGCTATGAAAGTTATTTAACATGTGTGAAGGCCACATCTGTTCTGATGACTGATGGAAGACTGTTTATTGTATGTCTGTAATATAATATAGCAGATAATAATAAGTGAATAACCTTGGATCATAAGCTGATAAGAATTTTATATGATAGAAATAAAACATGTATGAGAATAGTAAAATGTTCAACATTGAGCAGGGAATAAGACAAAGATTATGATGTTTGTCTTAATGTATTTGTGGATAAATGTGTAAAGAATGCTTAGATTGATTTTACAGCTGTATTGGTTCAGGACATTAATGTAGGAGACGTGCAAATGATGCAATGTTTTCTGAGAACTGAAATGATTTGCAGTGATCATATAATGCACTATAGAATGTAGATCTTAAAATTAATATCTCAAAGACCAAAGTAGTTGTGCCTGACAGTGAATATGGAATGAGTGACTGCAAGTTACACAGAATTAGAAAAATTAAATAGACTAAGTAGATAAATTAGTACCTTATTAGGAGGGTTACTAAAAATAGAAAAATGGGGAACTTTTAAATGTGCAAATATTTGCAGAAAGATTGCAGGTAACATACGTTACATTATGAGGAACATTTCAAGCCAATTTGTGAGAGCTGGGTATATTGATCAATTGATAGAATAGGAATGAACATCAAGGGAAAATGGCTATATATAAAGTAATGCTTCTGTCAATTTTGTTATATAGAATAGCTGGGTGTGCCTGAGGAATGTAGACATTGAATATAGTGAGAGTGGAATATCTAAGTGTGTTTCCTCAAACCAAAAAGGAGAGAGCGAAAATACTGTTTGAATGTGGATGGAACTAAAAAGTGAGTGACCGTGATGCAGATGATTTGGTCACATAGAGAGAATGAATACAGTGAAATTGAACAACAAATGTTAAAAGGAAGAATAAATGGGGTCAAGACAAGTGGAAGATCAATAAAATTTTGGTTGGATGGAGTTGATGAGAAGTTTAAAGAACAAAAGGCAATGTACAGAGCAGTGTATTTTTGTGATGGAAGTAAAGATAGTTTGCAAAGATAGAAAAGTATGAAAAGGTTTAGTGAATTGTGTTAGTGGTTTTAATTATATCTCCTTTGCTTTCTTTAGTTCTTTTGTTTTGTTTTACTCTTTAGTTTACTAATTTTCATTCCTTTCTGCACTCTGTATATGTTGCCAACTATGAAATGAAAGAACATGATGATTATGTACAATATGTACTGTATGTCATGTTTGAACAACAAATAGCAAATTACACTTCTGATAATGTTCTCTTGACTTGATTTTTTTCCCCTAATGCATATCCACAACGCAACTTTTTCATTTGGGTATCTGCCTGCAAAGCTAAAAAAAAATGAACAAAGAACATAGGTTTTGCATTTGGCTAACTGTTTGAAAAGGAAAAGAAAACACACATAAAACACAGGCTAATGGTGTTAAGATCTTAAACTGGCATAGAGGTGATAGACAGGTATCAAGGGAGAATGAAAATTCTGAACCACCCTTAAACTCACTGGATTCATAAATTGGAATTCTTAACAGATTACAAGATTTTGTGATAGATTAGCATATACCAAAAATATGGGATAAGAAGGCTATGACTAGGATAGTTAGTTAACAAGCTACAAAGAATTCCAAATAAACTATACTGGCATTACAGAACAAACACACAATAGATTTATTGAGGATATTTTCTGATATAACTAATAAGAGCAGTATTAAATACACCACACATTTACATTTTCCAAAGAGGCTTCAAAAAGACTTGTTTTGAAAATAGAGACCTATTCAATGGAATGAATTAAAATGAGGAAAAATGATAGTACAGGATAAGGGTGATAAATATGATATGTATCTTTAATGATGGAGTTATTCTCTTGAGAAATCCACAAAAGCATTAAAGATAACTCTGCTGCTCCAATCTAGTGCATCAGAGCCTTTGAAATACAACATTACATTCTCATTCAGAATAAAAATGTTTACTCGAATACAAAAATATTCTGCTTAATGGATTTTTTTTTAATTAAGCCTCTTTCTTTAGGCTATAGAAAAAAGAAGATTGAGTAGTATACATCTGAATAATTATACGTTAATATCAGATCTGAAGTTACGTTCTGCTTTTTAATGCCATCTGGGATGTTTTTGAACAAAATCATCCAAACATGTATTTCTGTTGGATAATAATGACCGATAGATAAAAAAATGTCTAGTGACTTTTTTCTATAGCAATAAAGATCAGCGATGGCACAAAATATAATATTTGTTGATTTGTGAGTGGACTGCTCCTCATACTTTGATATATAATGATCCTCTGAAATTTCCCAACTTTAAAGCTGAATTGTTTCAGTTTGGGGTTTTTTTATGCTTGCCCTGGGTACAGGGGAAAAAAAATCATTTTAGACAACATTTAGTAATAAAAGGTGATCCAAAAGCTTTTAAATAATATCTTTCTTGAAGTAAAAATCTTTACCTACGCACGGGAGGCCAGAAAATTTAGCCCTGGAGAAACCACACTGATAATGTAGATTGAGAACTGTCCCTAGAAATAACACTGGATGAATATGTTAATTTTGTATCCATGAGATGTATAGCAGAGAAGAAACAATGGCTTCCCTTATGGGCCATCCTTCTTTTCTTCCTGCTCATTTGAGGCACAGTTTGAAAGTATGCAGTGGGAGCAGCACTTATTAGCTTCTCAGAAAGGCTTTTACTTTTAAAGCGATAAAATAAAAAAGAACATGGTGCAAAAGCTCTCAGACTACCTTATATTATTAGTTAAATTTAAATTCATAATTGCTCTGAGATATATCACAGAGCACTTTAATACAAATTTAAAATGTTAGATTTATAACTCGTGACGACTAATGGGGTCAGTTTGCCCATCATTAAGGAGAATATAAAAACTGCTGCATTAATTTATCAGGAAGAAGAGATATCCAGATCTGTCCTTTTCAGGTAGAAGAAATAAATTGAACCACGGAATGGGCAGAAAATAAATTTGATAATAATGATAATTGGGTGCAATCCCAGAGCAATTGGATCATCACTTGAACATCATTGGTATTGACAAGATCACCATTGGTCAATTGCAAAAAGCAGCTTTACTTGGAACAACTTACATCCTAAGATGATAATTTTAACACCATTGAAAGTCCACATCTGCCGATCCAGATCCTTGGGAATGGATAACAATCTCAAATCCAGTCTAAACATCTGTCTGACCGTGCAACACACCATAATAAATTGTAAATAGATTTTAGGCTTTTTGGTGAGATCTGCCATAGAAGTAGGCCAGGGATCTCAGGACTCAAAAAGAATCACTGCTCTCATTTGATTCCATCAACCCACCCCTCTTCAAATCTGTTTCATTCTGATGCTACTGCAGACTATCGATTCTCAAGCCTATTTAGTACTATAGTCAAAGCTTGCTCTCAATATTGAAACCCATTGGGTTAAGCCTACATACAGCAAATCAAATATTTACTCTGAGTCTTGTGAGAAGTTGCTGGGACATCATCACATATGTTTCTAAATTAACCTTATCTGCACTGCATTATACAGGGCAGGAGTGAAATCCAGCCGGTTCTATCTGGCTCAGGCGAACCGGTAGCAGTGGCTGCGGGAGGCTCCGACCATCCACGCAGACATCATGATGTTGCTTTTTTTGTGACATTTTAAGCTTTTGCGCATGTGCAGAAGGCTTTGTGCATGTGCAGATGATGGCACATGCACATTGGCGAATCAGTAGGGTAGATAAGTGAATTTCACCCCTGGTACAGGGGTGTCAAACTCAAGGCACACAGGCCGGATCCAGTCCACAGGATGTTTAGATCTGACCAACGGGGCCACCCTGGAAACAGCAAGGGACTTGCCCGCGGTGCCTCTGTCAGCAAAAATGGAGCTTGGGCGGACTGCCTGTGGTCCTCCCGGGCTTCATTTTGGGCTGTGATGACCTCCTGCAGCCCTATGCCAGCAAAAACAGAACTTGGGAGGGACATGTGAAGCTCCATTTTCACTAGCAGAGGGCTAGTAAAACAAACTAAAAACAAAACAAAAGGAGAAATGTTTCCCCTTTTGCATTTGAGCATGCAAGAAAGGACAGGAAAGGGGAAAGGAGAAAGGGAAAGAGGAAAGACAAAGTAAAAGAAGCAAATATGGGAAAAGACAAGGAAGGAAAAATAAGGAAAGAGGAAGGAAGAAGAAAGGAGAAGGAAGAGAGAAGGAAAAAGAAGAAAAGGAAGGAGAGAGAAAGGAAGGGAAGAAGGAAGGAAGGAAGGAAGGAAGGAAGGAAGGAAGGAAGGAAGGAAGGAAGGAAGGAAGGAGAATATAATGAGTGAAGAGGGGTCTGAGGAAAGTTCTGCCTTAGCACTTGGCCACCACAGGTGCCCCCAACACAAATGATGTCATGCTGGCCACGGCCACTCCAGCCACTCCTACCCCAGCACACTTATTCTGGCCCCTTGAGGTCAAACACAACCCTGATACGGCCCTCAATAAAATTGAGTTTGACACCCCTGCATTAGTACATGATCATCATTAGTGGACTAAAGGATGCATATAGGGTGCATCTAGCTTGCCATTTTAGTATACACTTTTTCTAAGAAGGGATTTAATTAAATGAAAATGTATTAGTAAAATGTATTGATCAAAAATATGATCAAACAAAATAATGTGTATGGGACCAGAATATAGTCACTGTCAATATATTACAATTATACCCTCTTCACATTCTACACTCCCAAACAAGTAAGTAATTTAATGGAGAAATTAAAAACAGACAACACTCAAAAATCTTATCTATATATATATAAAAGCGAAATACCACTCATGCATCATCACAAAATCCCCAGAACCATAAAGCCTACAAACTTGAAATTTGCCACTTATGTTCCTCTTGGCTTCTAGGTGCTCACTAAGAAAGGATTTTTCAAAATGACTATCAGAGCATTAGTATTACCTATATTATGATTAACAGGCTCTGATGCTAAGGAGGTCTACTCCCCCTCCCCACCTGAAAAGAACTCTGTTCCAAATGCAAAACACAAGCAGAGGAGAGGAGTTTCAGTTTCAATTTTACTTTCACAGCAGCAAGCAGCGGATAGGATAGGGGAGCCTTCTGTGGGACAAGCCTGAGGGAGAGAAGGGGATAGGATAGGGGAGGCTTCTGTGGGGCAAGGCTGAAGGAAATAAGGGGATAGGATAAGATAGGCTTCTGTGGGGGCAAGCCTGAGGGAAAGAAGAGGATAGGATAGGGGAGGCTTCTGTGGGGCAACCCTGAGGGAGAGAAGGGGAGAGGATAGGGGAGGCTTCTGTGGGGCAAGGCTGAAAGAAATAAGGGGATAGGATAAGATAGGCTTCTGTGGGGGCAAGCCTGAAGGAGAGAAGAGGATAGGATAGGGGAGGCTTCTGTGGGGCAACCCTGAGGGAGAGAAGGGGAGAGGAGAGGCCGATTGTAACTACTCATTAATTTTCAAGCTGTAAGTGTCAATTTATCAAGCCCAATCACATAGTTTCATAGTGTAGCACTGGTATTCAGCTAGTACTTTATATATATTAGTCCCAAAGTTTGTTCCTGGGTGTCAAATCCTTACCAGTGCAATTTAGAAAAAAAATAACTCACAGTAAGTTTCACTAAGGGTATTGTCAAGACTATAAAAGGTTAATATGCTAAAGTTTAGAAGCTTCCTAACCCAAAACTCCACACATTTATTAGTGAATTCATTAATGCAGGGTTTCTGGAAACCATTTGAACACTTTTCTCAGAATGCAAAGTTACAGAGCTAAGCATATTTTTTCCCAGATAATCTTGAAATATGATCCTGAAATATCTGATCCTGAAATATCTACCTTCTTGTCATTAACGTTTTGGAGTTGTTTCTCTTTCTTTCTTAGCTTGAGATTTAGCCCAAAATTGCTAGTACAGTGGGTCTCTTTTCACCATACTTTCATTTCATCAGTTGTGTAGCTACACATTTGTTGTGCATTTGTTACTGTCCTCGTTTATCCTCAGGGAGGGAGGTGAAAAAATTCACAATTGTACCCACAGCCACCCAGTCAATACCTTACCCACATAAACCATTATTTACTGTAAACACTGTCATGTTTCTAGGTCCAAAGCTACTTTATTGAATATTTGCAGTAATGTATAAACACATATATGTGATTGGAGTTCTATAATTTAAACAAGAGTTCTTGGTATAACATTTCAGAATATTTTGATTTCTAATTCCCACTGGTCTGATGCTGTTTAAGAATTGAAATTTGGGCATGTGATCAGTGGTGGGTTTCAAAAAATTTTACTACCGGTTCTGTGGGTGTGGCTTGGTGGGCGTGGCTTGGTTGGCGTAGCAGGGGAAGGATACTGTAAAATCTCCATTCCGTCCCCAATCCAGGGGAAGGATACTGCAAAATCCCCATTTCCTTCTGATCAGCTGGGACTTGGGAGGCAGAGAATAGATGGGGGTGGGGCCAGTCAGAATTTTTACCACCGGTTCTTCGAACTATTCAAAATTTCCACTACTAGTTCTCCAGAACTGGTCAGAATGTCCTGAAACCCACCTCTGCATGTGATGGTACAAAAAGGATCAAACTCCTATGTTATGTGAATGCCAGTCAGCCACATTTGGTTTCTACCTTAAATTGCCATAGGAATCTTCTTTTCCACACATTTATCAGAAATAAAAATGAAACACAAAGTACCAGTATTTCATAAAAAGCCAGGGAAAATAGTAAATGGAAAAATAAGACCTGACTCCGACTCTGATAGAAATCTATATGAACTGAATCTATTTTAGCCTGGTCTAACTTTTCAATCTATGTCACTTTTTATACAGGAGTAATTTTCAGCTGCTATATTTATGTATGTACTTACCTGACATCAGTGTTATTTTTAAGTTCCCAGAGATTTTGAATCTGTTTCTTTCTTTCTGGAATATGCAAATTTATTCTTCAAACTTAAAAATTGAAGCTGAAACTACTATGAAAAATGCTGAATTTAAGAATCATACTGGTGATCCAGTGTGATGCCTGCCTTCCTTCCTTCCTTCCTTCCTTCCTTCCTTCCTTCCTTCCTTCCTTCCTTCCTTCCACAATTATCTAGAGTTCACTGTAGTAACTATTTTAATATTCCTTCTTATCTTGTTTCTATTCAGGTGCAAGTGTAATATAGGTAGATATCCACAGATAATGTGACTAATTAAGCTAAAAGACCCCTTCTCATTTTGATATATACTTTTCAAAATAAAAAATACTGTTGGTATCAGTGTCTGAAATAAATTTTATAGGAAAGGAATGTTACCTAATTTATAACTTGAATCAGTTTTCTCTCAACATTATGTACTTCAACCATGTTGTACTAGAATTCCCACAGTGTTAACCAGCATATTAAACTGAAGATGGAGTTGAATCTTGTGTACCTGGAGGGCACCAGGAAAGATTGACTTAGAATAATTTATAATATTTAAAATATTCAAAATGAAAAAAAAAGAGCATACAGTAGTTGTTAGGATGTTCTTTCACTTTCCTAACTACAATTCTCTAAAGCCCTCCAGGAAATCCTCAGATTTGTATTTTCTGCAGTCTTCCAACTAAAAATGGTTCACAAAACTAATAGCAAAACCAAAATATATCAAAGATAGGCCAGTAGCAGCAGTTACCCTGAACTATTAAAAGATCGTCATGTGATTCCATTACTTTTCTGCTAAAATATAATAGTGCATTAGCCCAATTAAGTTCTTCCCTGGTATTTATGATCAAAATTAGATTATACCCCCTCCATACAATTAGAAACCTTTTACTGAATGTGAGATGAGCAGCAAATAATTTTTATAAATAAATAAATAAGACCCTAAGGAATTGGGAAAAGTGTTTGCCAGGTCCTATCCTTTTCACTCATGATACCATTACAGAACAAGTCACCTTAATTGATATTTCTCAGTTGACATCAATTTTCTCTTGGAGAATGAAAACCATCACTCAGAGTGATGTCTTTAGAGCAGTGAAGCACTAATGTCACTCTTGCCTTTCCAGTGTTCTAAGTCCTAACAGGAAACGTAGTGTGTAGCTTCTAACTGAAGTGATCATATTTTCTTCTATGTGATGTGTTGCATCATCAAGTGTGTCTATATTTCTCTCTGTATTACATTGCTCTGTGCTTGGGAACAGAAGATACATGTGGTCATGTAACTCAGATGTACTAATTAAGTCACAGAAAATGTGACTACCATATTTTTCGGCGTATAAGACGCTCCGGACTATAATACGCATCTACCTTTTTTGGTGAGGAAAACAAGAAAAAGAAATCTGCCTCTGCTTCCCAGCAATTTTGCCTCGTTGCAGCAAACAGCAACTAGCTGCTTTACTTTCATTTTCGTTTTCAGCATAGCTTGATTAGCACAAGAAAAAAAATCTGCTCCCAGCAATTTACCTCCTTGCAGCAAGCAGCAGAGGCCCACGCAAAACAGCTGAGAGGAAAACAGCTGAGAGTCCAATCCAATCAACTTGTGCTAATTAGGCTGTGCTGAAGCTGAAACGGGGAAAAGGTGCATCTTATACTTCAGAAAATATGGTAATTAAACTATAAAGGTTTAGATGTACAATGGAGGGTTTACTTAGAAAAGAGAAATCACCAACATCCCAGGATCAATGGCCTCTCTGAAAGAGAGGGATTTTTCCCCCCTGGAATCTTTTTTCTACACTCCACAGATAAATAAGATAAATTTTCAAACTTCTTTTGGACAGCATCTCTCCCTACATAAAATACGGTCCTGTTCTGTTCATTTTTATAATTATCATGCTTATGAACAAAATCCTGAATTCCTTTACTTAATCTGTTCCTCACAATTCACATTATTCACATGTGAATAAAAAGTCCCTCTACTTTCTACCTGTGCTCCATTGAGTGAATAGGACTCTGTAGTTAGCACTAAATATTCCATGAAATCTCTTTCCTAATTTCAGCTCATTTAGATTACCCTGTCAATCACAAATTCTTTTCTGATCTGAAAATAACTCTTCTCAAAGAACACTTCTTAGAAATTTCAGAGGTGGGGGTATAGTGAACAGAGTAGAGCATAGGAAAGAATCTAGTCTAATTAAAGCTCATCTGATTTCTTTAGAACCATTACATGGTTTTTCATCTGATTTCAATAAGTTTTAACATTTTTTTGCTTACAGCTATGACAGCCAATTGAAAAAAAAATCACTGTTTACATTATGCAAAGGAGAAAAAGTTACTTCAAGGCCCATTTCACATTCATATGTTTTCAATATATGTTTATTGAGCATTGATGAAAAACAGTCAGTCTAAAAACATTTGCGGTAACCATTTCATGGCTACTCAAGCCTATATTCATACATTACATCATAGTTCAAACAACTTAACACAATACTATTTGAAACAAAGCTAGTCATGGTGATTTTATACAATTAGGCATACAAAAATAATTCTACATTTAGAAAATAAATCATTTCTCAATAAATTACAATATACTCTTTTTAAAAAGGTTTGTGTAAAATAGGTAATAATACAAAAGAGTTCTAAAAGAACAAGTTATTCATTTCTGAATTGTGAAAAACATTTTGGCATCCTAAAAAAATCATTCAATTTCAGATGGGCCAATATCTTTATAGTGGTCATTGACCAGGATCTCACATCATGTAAAAGTGTGTGTGTGCGTGTGCGTGCATGTGTGCATGTAAAAAACAATCAAAACCACTGTCCTGGATAAAACCTGGAACATCCATGAGTACATCAGTAAGATGGCAGCCAAAGATGAGCTGCTAAAAGAATGCCTGGGGTAGCAGCAGACATGGAAGAAAGATCCAGCAGAGGAAGCCCAATGGCAAATCAAGACCCTTCTTGGGATGTACCATCAACAAGTATCTGTGGTGGCAGTCACTGGAAAATCCTACCAGTGGCTGGAAAGGGCTGGACTAAAATACAGCACTGAGGCAGTGATCTTAGAAGCATGAGAGCAGTCACTAAGAACCAGATCTCTACAAGCCATGTCTACCACACTAGATAGGACTCAAGGCGCAGACTGTATAGAGACCCCAGAAACAGTTCAGCACATATTGGCAGGGTACAAGTGGCAGGCAGGAAAAGCATATACTGAGCAGCACAACCAAGTAGGTGACATTGTGTACTGGAGCTTCTGCATAGTGTATGAATTAGACCAATGATGACTAACCTTTTTGCCATCGCGTGCCATGATAGGGGAGGTCATGCATGCATGTGCCCATACCCATAATTCTATGCACCTGCCCCGTGTATGCTCACATGACCCCCCGCCCAGTACTGGCATGCGATGGCAAAGTAGGCCCATTTTTGCTCTCCCCAGCCTCCAGAGCCTTTCTAGGAGTCTGGGGAGGGCAAAAATGGCCTTCCCCACCCCCCACCCCCGAGGCCCTCCAGAGGCTTTCCAGAAGCCGAAAACGGTCCATTTGCCAGCTTCTGGTGGGACCGTAAGTCCTATTTCCAGTGGGACTGGAAGTTGGCAAACAGGCCATTTTTGGCCTCCGGGGGGTGGGATTCGGGTGGAAAAGGCCGTTTTCACCCTCCCATGACTCCTAGAAAGGTTCTGGAGGCTGGGGAGAGAGGAAAACAGCCCTTCCCCACCCACCCCCAAGGTCCTCCAGAGGCAGGAAACAGCATTTACCTACTTCTGGTGGACCCAGAAGGCCTGAAAATCAGCTGCGCACCGAAGCTGACCTCGTGTGCCCGCAAATATTACTACACGTGCCACCTGTGGCACGCGTACCATAGGTTCGCCATCACGGGACTAGATTTTCCTAAATCCAGATGTGAGATTCCATAGGAGATTGTAGACAGTAAGACCCTGTGGTACTTCCAGATCCAGACAGATGGGTAGGTACCCACCAGTCAACTAGATATTGTGGTAGGAAACAAGGACTGGAAAACAGCAGTGCCAAGTGACATTAGCATCAAGAAAGAGTACGAGAAGATGGAGAAGTGCCAGAACCCAAAGGAGTGAAAGGATGTGAAAAGTAAAATCCCAAGTGGTCCTGATGGTGGTAGGAGCACACAGGGCTATGATTTTTAAGATGGGACAATGGTTCCAACAGATCCAAGGAACAACAACAGAGTTCTCTATGCAGAAGAGTGCAGTGTTAGAAACAGCTAAGATATTGTGCAGAACCCTCATACTTTCAAGCCCCTGGTAGAGGACCTAAAATTGAGGAAGACGTATATTAGCCATTGGGATCAGAAGGCCTGATCGGTGTTGGCTGGGCTTGAAAATCAAATTTGATGAGTTCAGGTTAGCTTGTGGAATAAGACTACCAGGGAAATTCAATATTTAAGCTTTAAGCTTTCCAGAAAAACACAAGGCAAACAGTTATAAAGGTTTGTTTCCCAACAGCTAAAAGCCTCTGCACATGTACTTAGATTAGCATAGAACAGAATAACAGAGTTGGAAGGGACATTGGAGGTCTTCTAGTCCAACCCCCTGCTTAGGCAGGAAACCCTACACCATTTCAGACAAATGGTTATTCAATCTCTTCTTTAAAACTTCCAGTGTTGGAGCATTTACAACTTCTGGAGGCAAGTTATTCCACTGATTATTTGTTCTGTCAGGAAATTTCTCCTTAGTTCTAAGTTGCTTCTATCCTTAATTAGTTTCCACCCATCCACTAATTAGGAATGAGTGCTCCGTGGATCCATTGGTTAACAGCAGTCACAACCTTTTCTGTAGTAGCACCTCACCCCTGAATTATTATGTTCAAGGGGTTCATTAATGATACATAGAGTCATCATGCCAATCCTTGTAGGAAACATTTTGGCAGTCGACCTCTGTTCTGCATTCAAGAAAATGGAATAACTGTTTAGATTAATTATTAAAACTGCTTGCTTTGCTTTTTCATTATCTCTATATTTTATCTAGTAATTTTATTGAAATCAGATTTGCATTCTGCTACACATTTTTAATAGTTAAGATGACATGATACAAAAGGACAACAGGGACAACATATTAATGCTCTTCAGTGATTATTCAAAGGCATTGCAAAGAAGGCACAGCTTTCAGATATTAACATCCACAAATATCTCAATTCAAGCATTGAGCAAAAATTATAAAAAAAACAAACAAACAAAAGCAAAGCTCTTTTTATTCTATCGGGATCAAAGTTCTCTACCCTGAGTTTTTCAATGTCAAGATTGTTAATGCAGTGCTTATAATATAAAAGAACCATTGATCAATATCACAATGTTTTTTGTTTTGGAAGCGATTGCTGCGAAATAACTGTAACTTGGTTTGGAGATATCTTGTATTCCTGGCCAGAACCTTGTGGAGGTGAAGGTAGTGGAGTTTCAGGAGTTGCTGGAAAAGAATTTGAAAAGAAATTATCAATAATCAAATCAAAGCTGTGCAAGTAGTGTGGAGTGGGCGTGGGAGCAATAACCAGCATTGGCTGAACTGAATTATAAATAACCACAACTTTTATTTGTTACCTTTCACACACTGAAGTACAGCACTGAAGTAGGATCCAATAATTAAGTAACCTGTTGGCTAATTCCATTAATTCCACTATGTCAGCTGCAATAATACTGAAAGAATCAAAGGTCCATCAGGATACCTAAAGTTATCCTGCAATCTGGATGGTTTGCAAATGACAATCACAACAGGACCCTCGAACTTAAAACAGAAATGAAAAGCAGGAAATTCTGGGACCAATGGCAAATTCCTATAAAATAAATTTGTTCAGATTTCTTCTGTGTGTAACAGAGTGCGAATTTTAGAAACAGACGGGCAATGTGGAAGGGCAGAAAGAGAAAGATTTTATCTATTTATTTTTAACTCAGGTCCTATCATGCTTCATTTTCTAGAATCCTTAACAGATTAGACATGAAAAAGTGTAGAGTCGGCCTAAAAATAATGTCTATCCCTAATGTTAAGAAACACTCCAGTATATCTTAACTATGTTATGAGGTAATCATAACTGCCCAGCATCTATTGAAACACTATGTTGATATTTGATGATGATGATGATTTTGATGATATGACCCAAATAATATCAGTGTTGGGCTCTTTGTTGATTCTATTGATTCTAATGATTTGGGACCTAGCCAAGAATCTAAGGGTAACAGAAGTATCACAGTAAAATGTACACTGTTCCAAATAGGATTGTCTTTTGCAAAATTAGTAATGCCAAGTCCAGTAATCTTAAAATTTCTAAATATATTGTGAATCATATTGTTTTCCATTAAGAGTTCCAGTTATATTTGGCAGCTGATGGTTGTTTTTCATCTAATTATCAACTATCAGCAAGTATTGTGAATCACATTTTCTTTTTATAGCCTTACTGTCTGATATATTATGTCCATATCAATTTGATAATAAAAATGCAACAAAATTTTGAATTTCAAATCCCACAGAATACTACAATGAAAATGATCACCTGATGAATCCTGAAACTGTATGTGAAAACATTATTTTTTTAATAAAATTACGGAAAAAACCCAAATCTCATTAAATTTGGATAACAAAAAAATAAAAATACAATCATTTAAATCACAATTTGGCAGACTAAAAGGCTGTCATATAGTTACTGATGAAAGCAATTATGAGTAAAAATTATCTGTTCACAGCAAAATAATGAATTTGGAAGGTGTCTGGGGATGATAACAATTTCAGTGACATTTTGGCAGAAATAGAGATCTGTTTCTGTATAATTTCTGGATCAACTGGCATTGAAGAAAAAAGATTTCTTTCTTCTATATGTAAGAAAGTAAGCATACTTAATTAATTAATTAAACATAATTATTTAAACAGTAATTAATTATTTAGTAATTAATTAACTAACTACATTTATAACCAAACGATCCATTTTTAATCAACTTACCTATCTGTTCTGTATGAGCAGAAGCTGTTACTGAACTTATAAGCAGAGTTTGCCCAGTAACTGGATCCTGGGCTAGATGAGGATGAATTGACTGGAGATTAGTAGCATCATTAAACGTACCTGCAACATTGTCATCAAATAAGTATCAATGCGAGTGAATGGGTTGTTACTATCCAAAGTATGCTTCTCTAATCAAGAAATTTAAAAAGAAATTTAGCATCTCATTTATAGGGACAAAGGTAAAGATGAAAATCATTTAGCTAATTAACAATTAGCTAAACATAAAAGCACAGGTGATCAGTGTTGTTCGTGAAAAAGAAGTTCATAAACTTAGAAGTTCTGAGGAATTTTAAGTCTATGTACTATAATAATAATGAACTTGTTTAAACACAACAAAGATTAGAACCCATCATGTTATATATATAAACCATGTTGTACTGATTCAAACCTTTGGCCAATTCTTTTATGATTTCTCTCCAGTCATAATAAACATGAGCATACCGTATTTTTCAGAGTAAAAGATGCACTTTCTTTCCCTCCTAAAAGAGGCTGAAAATTTGGGTGCATCTTATACTCAGAATGTAGCTTTTTTGAAGCTTTTTTTCAGATCTAACAAGGCACTAGCGAGTGAAGCAATCTATGTTTTGCTTGCTTCCTCCAACTCTCAGCTGTGAAGTTTTTTTTCAGCCTTAACAAGGCACTAGCGAGTGAAGCGATCTCGTGGTTTGCCTGCTTTTGTCTTTGCTTCTCCCCAAGCAGGGGATAAAAACCAGCAAACTAATGTGCTGAAGCTGACCAGACTAAGGACACTAGCCAGATGAATACTTGGTAGGCAGATTTTTTTTTCCTATTTTCCTCCCAAAAAACTAAGCTGCGTCTTATACTCCGGTGCATCTTATACTCCAAAAAATACAGTAATTTAATCAACTTACTCACCTCCAAGCAACATTTCCTGAAGTAAACTGTCAATTTTAATCATACCAAACAGTTTTACAAATTGTATTTGCTCAATCATTTGCCAGGTGATACTCTGGACTGTAGGCAGAAGCAACAGGAGTTCTCCAAAGCGACCTCTGGAGTCATATTGGTGATCGTTGATATAATCCTCCAAACTCATTTGAACTTGAAATCTCATGTTCCTGATCTTCATTGGGTTACTCAGTCCCTTTGCATCTTCAAATGGCAGAGAAACATTACATAAATATACAACACATAACTGGAGAACTTAATTGAATCTCAGAATTACTCTCCTGTAATGAGTCTACTGGCTCTAAGAAGATGAGCGAAGAAGTGCTACAAACGGATCACAGAGATCTTTTTATCATGCTATGTTTAATTGTATGGGAGTTAACACATCATGTGAACTTGCTAAATTAACTAACCTTCATAATTAACCAGATGATGATATCTTTAGCCTTGAACAATCCCAGGCACTTTAAACTAAATCCTTCCAGTTATCCATGTCAGCTGTTTATTAATATACTTAATGGTTCTGAATAAGAAAAAAATAAAGCCTCAAAGAGGCCTAAAAAGTGGGGGGGGACTACTGAGAACTCGGTTACCTGCTTTAATTTTTATTTTGGGGGGGGGGAATAATTCTCATGAAAAACTGTAAAGAAACAGAAAGAAGGAAGTAGGGAGAAAAGACCTTCCAACCAGCCCTGACAGTTTCATCACAATTTCTTTTTCCTTAATTTGTCTCTATTTTTTTAAAAAAAGACAGAAAATGGCAGTCTTTCAACCTCCTTGGGAAAGACTGAAAAAAGAGCCACCGCATTAAAGACTCAGTTATCCTTGTCTCTGTGCTGGCAACATACAGAATCTGTTGATTGAAAAAGTTAGATCGCATAAACTCAGCAATATTTATGTTTGGGAATAAATCCTTTCATCTAAATAGGATAACATGTGATTATAAAGAGCAAAGAGAAACAGCCTTGCACATGCTTAGAAGCACTTTCCAAATTTAAGATTTTTAGTATTATTTCTGTCACAGAAAATATTAAGCCATGTTGTTGTGGAAAAAGCTCTAACACTTTCTTGAATGAAGCTGCAGATGATAGAATGAAACAAATAAATGAACATTGAATATGTATGCTGCCTCGAGTTGTTTATAAAAAATAATAAAGGTGAAATATAAATACATACATACATACATACATACATACATACATACATACATACGATCGCCTGCACCTGCCTAGGATACCAGCAGGATGAACACTGAATCTAAAGGAATTATCTTGAACAATCCAGGGCTAGGGGCAAGAAATATGTTACCGAGAGAAAATCTGGCAATAGATAAGCTCTCAAGGCCAGTCAAGGGAGGGAACCCTAAAGTCTCACACGTAGGCAGTTAAGGGCAAAATGTATGGCCTGCTCTCCATCAGTTTCCAAAGCTGCCTTCTCTTTCTGTTAGTCCTTTCTTTAGCAGTTGGTGACACACCTAAGGCAGGGTTGTCATAAAACCTTTTCATTTCTCAACCGGCATGAGGATTAAAGTTTTACTGAAAACCTAAAATATCCATTATAAATCTGATGTTGTCCAGATAATTCCCAGCCACCGTGCTGATGTTTCAAAATAAGTTAAAATAAAATCCTGTGAATCCCAATCATATAAAGACCTGGATGACAAACTAGATGACCCATAATATCTCTGTTTATACTTAGAAAGCAACAATTTTTGTTACATTTGGAAATGAAATTCTGAAATATACCTGGATCAAAAAATACAATCGCCTTTAGGCACGCATATTCATTATCATCAATCTGAATTTCCTGAAATGGTTTAATGAGTTCATCCAGGATCCGGTTTGCTACTCTGCTAATCTCAGTTTCAGAACTGTTGCGATGGATGACAAAATCATTACCTTAAGAAATAAAATCAGGTCAAAATTATTAATGATATCTGTAGCTTAAAACGACAGAGCCAATTATCATTTCCACCGCCCAGGACATTTGAATGAATAAATACACCTCAATTTGTTTTTTCCCATGTGTTATGTGCCACCAATAATCTGCTTAATTATATAACCATACAAATATATCATTTCATCTCATAATTATGTACATCTAAATATGTGTACTTTTGAAGACAAATCTGGATAAAGTAGATCTATATATAGAACAGCTGAAAGGCAAATAACGTGCAAATTCATGTCCTGTCACAGATTTCCCAAAAGCATTTGTTTGACTGCTCTGAAGAACAAAATCCTACATGTTCCATTTGCCTGTGGTCAGTTGCTGGAGGTTGTGATTATATGTTCAAAGCTGAAAATAAGACGTTACCTACTGATGGTAGAAACCTTTTCAACTTTCAGTTAAATATTGGGGGCAAAGGAGGGGAGCTCCTGTACGAACCAGCAGGGTCTAGCAGGGCCATATGAATATTTTTATCTCCAAGGAATATGTCCAATAGCAGAGAAAGGAATAAGTCAAAGGTTATGCAAACCATATGCAATGGATTGGGAAATGAGCCAAAATGTTTTTGGGTGCTATTTTGGGTGTTTTTCACGAAGTAAAATGTCTCTTGGAGTAATTATATGAACAATAACAACATCATCAACTACTTCATCTGCAAAATAAAATTTATAATGTATGGTTGTAAACTCTGATTCATTTTTTAAAGTAAGTAGAATTCTTATTTTTATGCAGAACAGTCCTGCCTCAGGATTTAGTAAAAAAACCCCAATCCTGTTTTGTTATGTACTGTTAATTCTGGATACAGAATAAAACAGTCCAAACTGAAGTCCTATGCATACTTTTCATAAACATAGTTAGGGTTTTATTGATAAAAAGCCAAAATAAATATAACCTAACCTAAAAGAATGAGGTCTTTGTAAGCCATAGACCTTTTTGCTGCTCCAAGTAAAAGATGTTCTCCAGCATGTGCTCTTAACAGGGCAACCTTGGATATAAAAAACAGCAGATAAAACATCAGTACAAAATGTACATAAAATATTAAAACAGAACATTAAAGCAAATCAGAACTGAATTAGGCTTATAGCAGTTCCTATTATGTTTAAAGTCTTGTTCTCCCGCCCCCCCCCAAAAAAAATTGAAGAAGTGAAGCTTCACTTCAAAAATCTATTTGAAAATTTATCTTTTCTTTTAAAGAATTCATTTTCCTGATAATTTGTTTCTTGAACATTTTTAATACCTAAATATTTCATGAAAATCAGGCAATGACACTGAATTCATATTACCTTAAGCAATACCTTGCTTAATTGTGGATAGCTGATGTAATGATAGCTAGATTCATAGAACTTCTTGAAGCCCATAAAATATTGGATGTGACCCTCAGAGATTTCCAAAACTCATCACAAATAGTCATTTTCTTCCTGTCTAATAAGGCAGGAAGTGGCTATGTATTGTGAGGCACCCAGAGTTGCTCTTGATAGAGAGATGGGTGGCATATAAGTTTAATAAATAAATATATTGTGTTTGAATCATTCCTGACCTTTAAAAACAATAGAATATATCCATACTGTACATTTGCCTATTGAGAAGCAAGCCCTAATCAATTCCACATGGTTTATTCATGGCTACATGAACATAAGTCTAAATAACCTTGGACCAGAAGAGGAAATTATTAAAAAATATTAAATATAGTCACATTAATTTATCTTATAAACAGAAAATAGTTATTAATTAATTAATTAATTAATTTTAAATTGAAATTGAAATTTAGTAATTCTCTTTCTTCTATCTCTTTTTTGCTGTATATTGTTTTGCTCTATGTTATCTTCATTTATGGTGTACAAATGTTAATAGCTATGAACAACAGTTGACTAATGAAAGATAGAACTATAGTTTGTTCACACCAACATGAATTCAACTATTTTTCCCTCTTGCTCTCCTGAGACCTGATGTAGTTATACCTCCTGAACACACTAGGTTCACGCTCCCAATCCCAATCTGGGGTTTTTGCCATAGAGTGAAAACTAAATGCCAATTTAACACATGGTTTACAACTATGTATATTTTGTCATACATACATTTTCTTTTTTCTCTGCATGGCAGAGAGAAGGCAAAGGGGGGGGGTGAAAAGGGGGGGAAATGAACATGAAAAAATGTATTTCTAATTCTCAACATGCTTAAGAATTTTAATTTTCTTTTCAGAATAATTTGACTGTTGGTGATGTAGCTGTATTATTTTTGATTACATTTTTTCCAGCACTTTGAAGCTTTCCCGATTTGAAAATAATAGGAATTCTATATGATGCCTTATCTTGGGGTTTCACTGAAGTGTGGGAAGTCAGTCAATTGACTTCAATTGATTAATGAAAGATAGAACTTTCATATGCAGTTTTTGTACTGAATTATATTCTCAACTGAAAACAAGTTCATCAAATTCTAATCAAAAAGTAAAAAATTCTTTTCCCTGCAATGCAACAGTGGATTTTCCAAAATCATACTCTTTTTTTTCCAAAAATCATATTTTCCCTTGACTTTATGCTGAAGGCTTGGGTAAATATATTGGCTCCATCCTATGTTGCAGGGAACTTTGGAATCTGATCCTAGTTGACATTACCCTGGGGCTGAATCCTACCACACTTCTTTCTCAGATTCCATATCCAGTTCTGCATGAATATAAGCTTAAAGATCCTTAGTTTGATTTTAAAACATAGAATGATATTCTCCCCAAACTAAGAGAAAGCATCTAAAACAGGTGCTTTAATTATTTCATACCTGGTCATCCAGCCGCAGTTCACAGAAAGCTGGAATATATTTTGCCCATTCTACAAGAACCAAGAGCTGTTGCTTCATAGACTCACAAATATCACTAATACCCGCAATTTTCTTAACACTGATGTCAGTAGTGCCAACATTTAAACTTGAAAGAGGAATCTGGGTGACACAAAGATTCATATCGGTTAAAGATTCAAAAGGCTATACCAGGCTTGATAATAGTTACCATGTATAAATGTAGATATAAATTAAGTTAAATAAGTTAAAATCTATATTATTCAGGATTCAGAAATTCTATTTTATTAACTTTCTATTTCTGAGTATATTCATAAATTCTATTCAAAACTCATGTATTTATTATTTAATATGCTTCCATTCCATTCTCCATATATTGCATCTTAAATTACTTGTTCATTATTAAACACAATCTTAAAAATAAATTAGAATAATATAAAACATTCATTAAAATAGTTGTAAGTTGAGGACTTACAACTATAAGGGGAAAGAATGTTAAGAATGTAAAAAAAATAGAAAGATAATAAAGGTTGAAGATACAGAAAAAGGTTGAGTAAAATTATATCTACTTTTTGATGAATTTATAAAATCCTCCAATCTACCAATTCTATAGCACACATAAAAAACAGAAATATAAAATAAAATGAAATAAAATAAATACAATTTTAAAATAGTTAACAATTACCATTAATCATAAAAAAAAATACAGGTAGCCCTTGATTTACAACTACTTGTTTAACAATGGTTCAAAATTACCATCACCTCACAAAAAGTGCTTAATGGGGGTCAAAGATCATGCCTACATATTAATTTTGTTTCAATAGAGAGTCATCCTTTAGGTTGTTTTTTGAACACAGTGGGTCTCCAAGAGCATCTGCAGCTGCACAGATGATACTATGGCAAAATGTGCTCCAGATTCCAAAGGGGAAGAACAGAAATAAAAGACAGCAAAGTTTAGATTGTTTGGTTGGGAGGAAGGAAAAGGGTTAAATCCAGGGCTGAAATCTACTTGCCTTCCTTACCGGTTTGGAAGTACACGTGCCCCGCATGTGCACACACATCACATGTCCGCACACATATTCTGCACATGTGCAAAACCTTCTGTGCATGCGCAAAACCTGCACATGCTCAAAACCTTCTGCACATGCCCAGAAGGTAAAAAAACATTACTTCCTGGTTAAAACCAGGAAGTAATGACACCCGGGCGGCGATCGGGTCCAATCTGGGAGCATTTCACCCCTGGTTAAATCAGGTCTTCCCTAGAAGTTCTCAGAGTATATCTTTAATGATGCAAGTAGTTTACTTTAGTTGGGTTAAGATTTCTGACTATAGGTATGGAACAATAAAGGAAATTGCTTAGAAGTAAACTTGTGTGTCTTTCTTGGTTAGGGAGGATTGATAGATACCCATCCTGTTCATATGCAGTACAATAGAAACAACTGTTCAGAAGCAGCTAAAGGATTGTAGTAGAAGAAAAAAAACCTGATGACTTGGGAGTCAAAGCTAAAGCAATTTCAAGGGAAACAAAATGTTTTAGAAAGAAGACATGATAAATGTCTGTTGGTTCAGGCACAAAGAGAAAAAGTAAGAAAAAGGAAACATAAGTAGAAGTATTTTATCTCCTGCTATATATGAAGATGTGTATGTATTATATAGTAAGGGTTTGTATATTATATCACATCATATCACTTTTATGGTAATATAGTTTTCAACAATAGAGCAAAAGTATTTAGAGTAGATCTTGCAGTCCTTGACCTTCCTCTGACTTCTTCAGGCATACTCCAAGTGGTTGGAGAAACATTTCATAAAGACTCCTAACAGATTATACCTGATGGCGATAATGGTATCCTTCTCACCTGAATCATTCAGTTAACTATATTGAATGTGAAAAGTGCATTGAATGATATTACAAAATAAGCCGAATAAAATTAGAATTCTCTTCAGAGAGCCTTCTTGCCTTATTTCGTTATTACAAATGCAAAAAGAATAGATATGGTTATAAATAATGGACTCCGAGAGCATTCAAGAGATTGAGGTGACTCTTTAGGCATGGATGGTAGATTACTATACCTGACGAGAAAGCACTTCAGCCTGGGACAGTGTGTTAATAGAAGGAGGAGCACTGCCGTCAGAGGTGCTTCGTCTGGTACTTATTCGGTCCCGTTCATTTTGAACAGCTGGAGGAAGAGAAGTGGAAGAACAAGAAAATATAAGGTATTCATATTTGGTTGCATGCAAAGAATTGCGTTGAATTGTGCTTCAAAGTAGTATTACAAAGTTATATACATTTAAGGATGGTCTTATCCATACTTTGCCATGGAGAAGAATGACACTGGTGTTTTAATCATTTATCCTGGCAATTGTAATCTATATATTGTTCCTAAATTACTAATTTCTACTTAGAACAAACACTATATGAACAGGAAGCTACATTCTTTTCTTATTTATTTATTTTTAAATATATATATATAATAATTCCATCTTCAGTTAAACAGTGTGTTTTCTGGATACTAATATCTTTGTAAAATGATAATTACAATTTACAGCAATATTCATTACATTAGCATTAATTCTATAATGTTAAAATGATAATATTAAACATAATAATCATATTTACTTCTGTCTCTTAACATATCTTCTTTATTTCACTAATCTTTTTCTTTGTTTCCCTGTTTCTAACTTCCATTTTGTTATCTAACCATTGATAAAATAAGTCCCATGTCATATAATATTCAGTTTGTTCTTTCTCCTTAATTGCAAGTGTTAATATATTCATTTCTGCACATTCTAATATTTTCCTGATCACATTCTCATCTGTGGGGATCTCTTCATTTTTCCAATTTTGTGCAAATACAATTCTAGCTGCAATTAATATATGAATAATTAAATATGCATTCCCCTTACTGTGTTTTCGGGTAAAATCCCCAACAAGAATATTTCTGGCTTTAAATCAATATGCTACTTTATCATTTTTTCCAGCCACGTATGTATTTTTGTCCAATATTTTTTTGCTTTTAAGCATGTCCACCACATATGATAATATGACCCAGGAAGCTGTGTTCTCTCTCTCTCTCTCTCTCTCTCTCTCTCTCTCTCTCTCTCTCTCTGTGTGTGTGTGTGTGTGTGTGTGTGTGTCTGTGCATTAAAAAAAATAGGTTGTGTGTCTGTATATGTGTGTATGCCAAGAAAACTGCAGGGACTTGTCCATATAGTTTTTAGAAGACTAAGAGGCAAACACACACACACACACACACACACACACACACACACACACACACAGGCCTGAGGTGACATGCACAGAATCACACAAATGAAAGCTAATTTTTCTTAGTGGCTGATGATTCATAAGATAGGAAAAACATACTAATTTTAAAAAAAGATTGAAATAAGTTGACTAATATGTTGATGAAGAAATGAAAGGCACAGTGATAGTACATTGCATTAGTGACAGAATTAACAATTACTCCCTTTTAATTAATCAACTGGCTAAAAGATATGAATGGACAGAGTGATTATTTAAAAAATATTTTAAGGTAATTATGTCATCTCAAAATAGAGATTTCAGAGGAATATAATTCACAAGGAAGCAAATTACTTGGAGAATATGTTGGGGAAGCAGTCTATCATATCATAGCTTATTTAGAGACATTTAAACTTCCGATACTTGTGCACTAAAATGGATTTCTCCTACAATAGGTTTAAATATACTCTACCCACACTTTTTCAAACTGGAGGAAAATAAATTCTTCACCACCCAATACTTTTTATACCTTCTGTCTCAGTACTTTGAATTCTTGAGGCGAACCAAAGAAACCATTCCTGCACTTAAAAAGCAATTTGTAACACACACACACAGACACACACACACACACAGAGAGAGAGAGAGAGAGAGAGAGAGAGAGAGAGAGAGAGGGAGGGAGGGAGGGAGGGAGGGAGGGAGAGAGAGAGAGAGATGTTACCAATGCCATAAGGCCCCAGGAGAACTGAGACACTGCCCAGGATTTGCTTTAATCTGTATTCATGTTTCTGGGAAAGGCCTGATATTGCCTGTCTGCAAACAGAAATATACTTGTTGGGGCATGAGATAATTTAGTTGTAGCACCTAATTATATTCCAATATAAGATGGAACAGTGGCTCAGCAATTATGATATGGGCTTGTCAGCTGGAAAGCTGGCAGCCCAGGTTCGAGACCCAAGCGCCACGCGACAGAGTGAGTTCCCATCTTCGCCCCACCTTCTGCCAACCTAGCAGTTTGAAAGCATATAAATGCAAGTAGATAAATAGGTACCACATTGGTGGGAAAGTAACAGCGCTCCATCACTTCATGCTGGCCACATGACCGTGGAAATGTCTTCAGACAGCGCTGGCTCAATGGCCTTGAAACGGAGATGAGATCCACCCCCTATAGTCAGCAACAACTCCTTTACCTTTTTTTTTTATATTTCAATGAAAATTAACCGAGCTCTTTGTTTTCAACATTTAAGAGTATTTACTCTAATGGATATTTCTCAGTGTTTTCAACTGAAAATTTTAAAGCTACTTTGATATGGCTATGATAATGTTGATTCATTCATTTTGGTTCTTGTTTATTATCCAAGTTTAATGTTGAGAGCCGGAATCTAAATGGCTCGTGTAAATATTTTTTTATCATAAAACTCCAAGAAATTTGCATGGAAATCATAGAACACTGAAGCATAGACTGAAATATTAAATAGCCAGTAAACATTCTTTTTCTGTCTTCTATAACATTTAACAAGTCTAGCCCTGTGGTTTTATAGGTCATCAAACTGATAGGAAAGTTTAAGAATTCTGGGCCTTACATAATCAATAATAATAATAGAACTATTGGATACAAGCAAAAGAGGGCTAGTTCAATAATGGCACAGAAGACAAAATTTCCTGTGATGACAAATTGTACTTGCTGAAATATATCTTCTAGGTGACTACTAGAGATGCATGAACAATATATCTGTATTTCTAGAGTGTTCTACCTCATGTGTGCATGCACAAATACGCACACGCACACACACATACAAAGAAAAGTATCAACAGAAATTCAATTTTTTTTCAGAGAAAAGAAATACTGTAATAAAGAGCAAGAAAACTAAAATGATCCTGTTCCCCATTAAAAAAATCTCTGAGTACATCAAGAGTATGTTGGCTAAATTTTTTGAATCAAGGAGGGAGGATGGATAACTACAAGAAACTATTGTGAAATCCTACATGGTTGTGAGTAGAACATAGTATGTAGAAAAACAAAAGCATGTTGAAAGCTGTAAGAAGTCTGAGAAACAGATTGCACTTTCCCTATACAGTACACAATATAATCTTTCCACTTTCACCATTTATGATAGACAGATTTTTTCCATCATTTCTCAAACTTGCTTAACTAAACACATATGACATGTTAGAAATGCTACACAAAATTCAGGTTTTCTCAAAATATTTTTTGAAAGGGACGCGGTGGCTCAGTGGCTAAGATGCTGAGCTTGTCGATTGAAAGGTTGGCAGTTTAGCTGTTCGAATCCCTAGCACCACATAGTGGGGTGAGGTCCCGTTACTTGTCCCAGCTTCTGCCAACCTAGCAGTTTGAAAGCACATAAAAAATGCAAGTAGAAAAATAGGGACCACCTTTGGTGGGAAGGTAACAGCGTTCCGTGCACCTTTGCCATTTACTCATGCCAGCCACATGACCATGGAGACATCTTCGGACAGTGCTGGCTCTTTGGCTTTTTTTTTATTTTTTATTTATTTATTTATATTTATATGTATATGCCGCCCTTCTCCGGAGACTCAGGGTGGCTTACAATGTGTTAAGCAATAGCCTTCATACTTTTTGTATATTTATATACAAATATACAAAATAAGTCAGCTTATTGCCCCCACAAACCGGGTCCTCATTTTACCCACCTTTGAAAGGATGGAAGGCTGAGTCAACCTTAAGCCTGGTGAGATTAGAACTCGCAGTAATTGCAGGCAGCTGGATGTTCAATGCTGCCTTAATAGGAGGCATTAGCCTGCTACGCCACTCAGGCTTTGAAACTGAGATGAGCATCGCCCCCTAGAGTCAGGAACGACTAGCACATATGTGCAAGGGGAACCTTTACCTTTTACAAAATATTTTTAAGACATTTATTCAGTATTTAAAACATAATGCATAAGTGAAAGCAGGTAAGGTGGCAATCCCTTCCTCCCTTTCAGTTCTCGAGGCCATCAGACTCCTTTTCCTGAAGACATTCTAGATTCTTCACAGCAAAGAGAAGAAAGACTTTGAATAAGTTTCATTCACTTTTTTCATTTTATTTTGTGGACTTACCTATCCTCCATTCCTCCCTCCCCATCAACTGATGAGGTTTCTTGGATGATTTGGATGAAATGAAATGATTTCCTCAAGAGAAAACAGTCCAGTCGCCTTTTGAAAAAGCACTTTTGATACAATAATCATATAAGAATATACAGAAGGAGACTGAAACTGCAGCAAGGAATATCCATTAAAAGGAATAAGGCTACGTTCTCCACCCACCCCCAGAGGAGTTTATGCATAAGGGCATATCAAGGGCAGAAAAGCATAGTTCCAGGCAATGTATCTTTTTCGTTCATATAGAACCTCATCACGTTTTGTATGAGCAGTGATTGTATTTCCAGTTATCTATTTGTGATTTTTAGTGAAGCAATCTGCATCCAAGAAGTTATAAGCAGCACCAATGCTTCAATAAAAAATGTGTTCAGCTTACTATACAGTATTCACAATTTATATGAAGAATGAACACACTTTATGGTGAAGACACACTAGATTCTTGGCCAAGGACATTCTTTGATGGGCCTTTTATTAAGGTCATAATAAGAAATGTCATACAGTGATAAACACTAAGTGATAAATGATCATGTAGACATGAATCAAGAATGATGTCCCAGTTTTTTTTTTAACTGGGGAAATGCTATCTTTCTCATTCCTTAACTCAGCACCTGAACAACAAAATGCAGTTAAAATCTTTAAATATAAAATTATACCAGAGAGATCATCACCTGTTTTGATTTGCCAAGCTAAGTAGAAAGGCTGTGTGGAGGAAAAAGTAATTTTTAAAAAACTGAAAAGTTTCCCAGTAATAAATACTTAGCTTGCACATCATTCATCTTGAAAGTGTTGTTGAATATGTGTGTGTTTCATGAAATCATATTTGTAGCATGAAGTGCTGTTAAAATATGAAAATTTGGGAAGAATATGAAAGACAAGCATAGAATTCACTGATATAATTCTTCATGACCAGGTAAGTTTTTCTCTCTTAAATTTCTTTAATTTTATATGGTTCTTCACATCACATCCTAGGCAAGTTTCCAAGTTAACCTTAAGTCAGAAAGGATAGGGAAGACTTTGATAGGTGAAGAGGGAAGACATGAAGAACAACAGAGTCATGGGAATATCAAGAAACCATTCTATGACTGAAGTTTTCAGATGATTAAATCTCAAATAGCCATTGTACAGGATCAGATCCTGATGAACAATAAAGATTGCAAAAATGTGCTCAAGAGACTATTTGGACTATCTGTTGTGATAATTTCTTTTATACAGATGAAATTCTTAATTGAATTATGAAATTCTTCTTTAGGAAAACAATAATGTTGTAATCCTATATTTCAGCCTTTCTACAACACGGTGTTCCACAGATGTTTCAGCAATGTATATGCTGGCTGGGGACAATGGAAATGAAGACCCAACATATCTGGAGGAGATACATTTGGCAAAGTGATATTGAATATGTATCTGGCAGCATGAGTCCTTGAACTCAATAGAACTTATTTCTAAAAAAGCAAGCATAGGATTCACTACAGGAAATTAAGTAATAAAGCATTGCTCTCTTTCACTGCCTCTCATGCACCATCTCAAAATAAGTAAACTGAACAGTTTTCTAGGAATAATCTGAAACTGAGCTGACAACATTTTTATTTTGAATATGTCAATGGCAATTGAAAAAGAAATTTAAATGTTATTACTCTTACTTTACTAATGGCTTTGGCATTGCTATTTCATTTGGATTTGAAAATAAACCACTATGTAGCTTTTCCAAACAGAATTCAGAACAGATGGGATTTGTGTTTGTTTATGGTGCAAATGTATAAGCTTCCTCTTTATCCAAAATGTTCCTCAACTCAATTACTAATAGGGTTAAATTTTAGACTTGTATACAAAGAGCAGCTGGCATGGATAGCCATTTCTTTCTTCCCTCCCCAAAATTTTATTTGTTTGTTTATTTAATGAAAAACAGGCTCTGTGGCTACAACTAGGAACTGTTGAACCAGTTTCCTCTTGTTTGTTGTTCAAAACTTCCTTTCTAGCTTCTTCTGCTATTAAGAGGGGGGAAAAGCTCAAGGGCCTCATAGCCCAGAATTGCTATATGGGTGAGGTGGCCTTATAAGTCGAATGACTGAATGAAATATTTTCCCCGTTGGCTGTAAAGCAGCTGAATTAATGATTTGCTCCAATCTGGTGAGAATTGGTGGTGTCAGGTGATATTAAATAGCCTTTCTGCCTGTCAGTCTTCCCAGTTGCACTTTCAGAGTCTCTTCTTAATTACTTTTAAGGCAAGTCTTTTGGAGAAAAGAGACATTCAGGGTGCAATGAATTGTCAAACCTAAATTGTTCTTCAATATTGAAACGGATGGCTTGCACAATAATACCTCAAGTGATTTTTCTGATAATTTAAAGAAATCCACAGAAATATTTGTAGACTAGGTGAAAATAGAGAAGGAGGCATTATTATTTTTCAAAAGTAATAGGGTGATCAAGAGATCATGTATAGATTTGCTTAATCTTTAAAGATCCTGCCACACTAACAACATCTGTAAGAGGAGTGGCAGAACCTGGGACAGAGTCAAAGGAAGAATCAGCCTACAATCTCTACATAGCTACAAGTGGACTATGTCCAACCCCTTTTGAATTCCTTTGACCCTTATCTAATGCCAAGACAGTGCTAAAACTTACTTGAATAAATTCTTGTGAATAGGCATGATTAGTAATAAATCAGTTTTTTTTAAAAAAATGATTTATATGCCGCCCTTCTCCGGAGACTCAGGGCGGCTTACAATGCGTTAAGCAATAGCCTTCATATTTTTGTATATTTTATACAAAGTCAGCTTATTGCCCCCACAATCTGGGTCCTCATTTTACCAACCTTAGAAAGGATGGAAGGCTGAGTCAACCTTGAGCCTGGTGGGATTTGAACTTGCAGTAATTGCAGGCAGCTGATCTTAATAACAGTTAATGACACTGCTTTAGTCTGCTGAGCCACTAGAGCTCAACTCCAGAGTTTAACTGGAACTTTACATGTCCTGATGTTTTGTGCCTGACATCATCAAATTCTTGGCAGAGAGATTTCTACATGCCAGTAATCTCTAAAATGACCAGATAATCCTGTAATGTTGCATGGGCAGAAGGCAAACTCCAGAGAGAAAAACTGTGATCTTCAAAATGTCTGATACTGCTATAAGAACACCAGTCTATATAGACATGAAATAAACATGGAAGAAACTTCTCACGTTTATATTTTAGAAAATAAGAAATTTCCATCCATCCACTGTGGATTGTTTTTCCTAAAGTAGGATAAACGGTTAGCAAATAACTTTTCACGTGCCGCTATTAAGAGACACTGAGATGAGTCTACAGCAAGATCTGATGCACAATCCTCTTTAATACCTTGTTGTGTACTTTTCATCATTCAGCCATTCATTTTTAGGAGAAAACATCTAAGTACAGTAAATACTCAGAAATATGATTAGCCTGAGGACTAAACCTCTGACCCCAGTAATCCATTCTATGGTCATAGATTTCAATCTTGAACCACATAATCCTACTTTGAATTCTACATGCTAAAAAAAAAAGAATCCAGTAAAACACATATTTTACTTATCTAAGTGCAATATTTACTACTACTGGTAGTACTACCAAACCATACAGTTCTCTTCCATGTATGAGATGACAAGATTCTCAATGCATAGTTTTACTATTCACATCTAGTTCCATCAATCATTCTTTAGATTTTGTATAATTTATGCAAGTATTAACAACCAATATTTTTTATAAGGAAGTGAGAGTATTAATAATAATACACCATAATTCATACCATCGCTGATAAATTATCATTACTCTTCTCAATTTATATGTGAAAAACTGAGGTCAAAAGAAATGCCACTAAAATTCATCTAAAAGGATATTTCCTCAGACTCGGTTAATTCAAATATTTTATCTAAATCCAGCATTGAATCTATAAAGTCACAATAGGTGCCACTACACTACTACTTATTTTTACAAAGTTTGGGGAAGTGTATTTTTGTCTTATGATATATGATACCACTGAATCATATATGTTTAGAACAGTAGTGGGTTCCACTTACCTTAGCTACCGGTTCGAAACTGTGAGCACACAGTCGCACGCAGCGCTTCTGTGCATTCGCAGAAACGTTTGCGCATGCGCAGAGCGTCCATGATGACATACAGTGGGTGGGCGGAGCCTCCTGCCACTGCCACTACCGGTTTCCCTGAACCGGGGCGAACCGGTAGAAACCCACCACTGGATTAAATATGTTTGAAATTACTACACCAATTTTTAGCGTTTTTAACAAAAATTGCATAACAATGCAATGTATAAAAGATATATTTCAACTTTTTTAAAAAATCCCTCCTTTCAAGCTAAGATATATCAACATCTAGTACATATTCTTACATATTTTATTTCCTGATAATTTCTTTTTTTTTAATTACCTTCCTTCTTCATTCCAGCACGAAAGCACTTTTTTAAGCGACAGTATCTGCACTGATTTCTCTTGTCCTTATCAACAATACATTGCCGGCTAAATCTGTTGGACAGAATCAAGGGTAAATATATTAGAGTACAAGTACAGGAGGATCCTGATTAGCACAAGTGAAACAATTAATGGGCACTGTCAAAACAATGTCTTTGACTCTCAACCTTCACCAGTATTTTTTCTTTAATCAGACTTGAAACATTTCTCTTTGCCATTCTTCTAACAGGAATAATTCCTTCTGATGGGCAAGTAAAATCCCATTAGGTTATTCATCATCTACTGAAAGCAAGGCATATAAATTCTGCTCTCAGTTTCACGAATGCTTAGGATAACTCTTTTGGTCTCCCTTTGATCCTTTCTTGCTGTTGAATATGATCAGGAGCAAAAAACAAAAGAAATGAGTCCTGTTAGATCAGAATAAAGACTTATCTACTTTAGCTGTTAGTTTCCAAGTGGTCAAAATGATGCTTCTATAAAATAGTCACTCAAAAGATTAAAGCATCGTTTCTGCATATTATGTGTACCCTGATCTGGATCCAAGAGATACTTCTTTGATCAGAAAAGATTCATTTATCTTTATTAATAGCAATTGATAAATATATATTTTAAGCAAATTAATGAATTAATCTGTCAGTGAGACTCTCATCAGAATTAAGAAATATTTCCTGCCTGATAAACACTGAAGCCACCTGTCCCTACATCATTATTTCATACCAGAACACTGTTATAAACTCATGTAAGAATAACGGGGAAAAGCAATGCAATTTCTTTAAATAATAAAAGAGACAGGAAAATATCCTGATTAGAGAGTGAGATGGGGTTTGCCTACTGAATACCATTAGAGCATCATTTTTAGCAAGAGTGGTATAAAGAGATGAGCGACTCTGTTTTAAATGAGCCAGTAGAACTAGGCACATACATAATCCTTGATTCACCATAAATTAAGGTGACCAGACGTCCCGCTTTTGGCGGGACAGTCCCGATTTCAACAATTTGTCCCGCGTCCCATGGCGTTTTTAAAAAGTCCCGATTTTTGGAAAGAGTGCACAACAAGCTAGGGAACGGCAGAAGAACAGGTTTGCTTACCCCGCCCACTCCCAATCTATTGCTGCGTCCTGAGTCCCAGCGGATGGCTAGAGGGAAAAAAACTGTTTAAATTCTTGCCGGGGGCTTCAAAGGGCCACCCTACAGCTGTTCAGTGTTAAAAGGAAACAAATGAGTAGACCGGTGCCTGCAAAAATAGCTTCAGCATAGGTTAAGTTGATTAGATCGGCCTCCCGACTTTCAGCTGATTTGCTCTCAGCTGTTTTGGGCAGGGCTCTGTTGCTAGCTGCAAAAGAGGTGCAGATTTTTTTCCCCTAGCTATGCTGAAAAGCGAAATTGAAAGTAAAGCAGGCTCTTTGCTGCAACGTGATAAAATGAGACAGAGAGAGATTTCTTTTTCTTTTTCCTCACCAAAAAAGGTAGGTGCAAACAATGGGAAATTTAGAGCAAAAGAAGAGAGTTCAAGATTTTAAAACACAAAAGAAAAAAAGCTCTATTTAACTAGGGATAATAATTGAGATACTATTAATTGTATATTGTGTTGAAAGCAGAAATGGTTAAGTTGTGGTTTGGAAGAATATATGGGGGAAATTATTTGGTTTATTATTATTGGTAAATATAATTAATTGATTTGTAAGAAATTGGATTGCATGGAAATAATTGGAATATTCATGTTCATATTGATTAATATACAAAAAAGATAGTTATATAACTAATTGATTTATATTAAAATGTTGAATTTGTATTAAACAACTGTAATATTACATAATTAACCAATGTGAGGATGGATATAAAAATAGATGACAATGGGAAGGGGTATAATATAGAATAGAAGTGAAAAATTGAATTTGATTAAGATTAGAGATGAGGATGAAGGGTAATATCGGTTTTTTAAAAAAATAGATGAGGAATAAATATGGCAAAAAGGAAATATAGAAATTGTAAATTTAATTGAAATGACTAAACGCTGTTTAAATTTGTGAACCAGCCAAATACTCTGTTCAAAGAAAATACATTGTATGTTTGTATGTGTGTTTCCAATTATTGCTATTTATTCATATTTGTTCTCTTTTATTATTTAAAGTTTAACGATTCATTCTTTATCTTAATAACTTCATATTTGTTTGGGGTGGGTTTTCTTCCCTTTCATCTTTTTTATTGTACAGCAATCTTTCTCCTCAAACCTACCACCTCTCTCTTTTCTTTTCTTCTTACTTTCTTTTCCTCCCCTTTTCTTCTCCTCCCTACTTCCTCTTCCTTTCTTCTTCTCCTCCTCTCGTCCTCCCTCTCTTACCCTCATTCCTGCTCTAATTTTCCTTCCCCTCTTTCATCCCTCTATTTCTGTATCCTTTTATGCACATGGACTACTCAGAGGGCTGAAAAAGTTATTTTTGTCGGCTCCTCGCACTTTTGACCAGTCCTCAAACTTACAACTGTCCTCACATTTTACGTTTTTGCCCTATCTTGTCACCATGGTGAAGAGAAGCAGTTATGAAATGAGTGACATGTTTGTTAAGAATGCTACAATGGGCATAAATGATGACCAGTCATAAGTGCGAAGACCAGTCAAAAGTGCGAGGACCTGTCAGAAATCACTTTTTTCAGCCCTCTGGGTAGTCCTTTTGTGCATATGGACTACTCAGAGGGCTGAAAAAGTTATTTTTGACTGGTCCTCGCACTTTTGAGCAGTCCTCGAACTTACGACTGTCCTTACGATTTTAGTTTTTGCCCTATCTTATCACCATGGTGAAGAGAAGCAGCTGTGAAATGAGTGACATGGTTGTTAAGAATGCTGCACGGGCATAAATGTGAGGATGGTCATAAGTGTGAGGACCAGTCAAAAGTGCAAGGACCTGTCAGAAATGACTTTTTTCAGCCCTCTGAGTAGTCCCTATAGATTCAAATAATACTATACATAATTTTTTTAATTTATTATATTTGTAAATTGTACTTATGTTGAAATTTTAAAAAATATATTACAATACTATTTTTGCGTTCTATGAAAAATTTTGTTGCTCCATATAGACCAAATTTTTAATCAAGAACCACCCCACCCCACCCCACCCCCGGTCAATGGTGTCCCTCTTTACCAAGTTAAAATCTGGTCATCTTACCATAAGTGAAATCCAAAAACATGTGGGCAAAAGACTCACCATTTTCCACAGTAAAAGATACAAATTGTGATTAGCCAGAATCTCAAGATAACAAAACATCTTGAAAAGGAGGCCTCAATCTACAATAGTAATAGTGGAGGGGAAAATCCTTTTAACCTTAGCAGCAATCCTAGTCAAAAAAGTCTCTCAAAAAAGGAGAAAAAGGTAAAACAAAATGTCAGAGGGCACTTTGTAGCACAGATCTAGTCATACTTGAGGAAAAAGAAAAATAACAGAGATAGGAGAACTAAAAAATAAAACAAGGGACTCACAGTAAAGCAACAAGAAGTAGTGAAAGCTAGTAGAGGAGTAATTTCTGAAGATCAAAATCTACATTTAGTGCTACTTGGGAATAAAATGGAATGGAGTTTAACATTGAAAATTGGAATAAAATTGGAATGGAGTTTAACATATCTCAGGAGTTGCCACAAAGAAGGAGTTAAGCTATTCTTCAAAGCACCTAAGGGCAGGACAAGAAGCAATGGACAGAAATTAATCAAGGAGAGAAGCAACCTAGAACTAAGAAGAAATTTCCTGAGAGTCAGAACAATTAATCAGTGGAATGACTTGCCTCCAGAAGTTGTGAATGCTCCAACACTGGAAGTTTTTAAGAAAAGATTGGACAAGCATTTATCTGAAATGGTATAGGGTTTCCTGCCTAAGCAGGGGTTGGATTAGAAGACTTCCAAGGTCCCTTCCAACTCAGTTATTCTATTGTTCTGTTAGAGAAGGTAATTCAAATTTCCTCTGCTAATCTCTACTCAGAATTAAACTTCTCCTGCATTTAAAAAATAGAATGAAGCAAAGCTGAAAAGCCAGAAGTTAATGCTCCTTCGGTGCATCAGTGACTTTTTCAACACTAACTAGTATGCAGTCCAACACACAAAGTGTTTAAGAAAGCTTTCTCCACCCCACTCCAGCTTTCTTGATTTTACTTCTCAGAATTCACTAGCTCAGAATAGCTACTATTGAGAACTGAGGATCACATATCTGAATGTTCCAAAATTGGGGAAGGTTAATTTAAGGCATGTGTCTTGTTGGGATCAAGGCTCTTTGTTCCTCTGTCTCCTCTCCTCCTGCAGTGTATATATATATATATATATATATATATATATATATAATTCAGAAATATATATATATTAGCAATGCCTTTTACCAGTTTTGACTACTTTTTCACTTATGGCTCTTCTGTCAAAACTGGACTTTGACATTTATGACTTGGTTATCATGAGATAATTACTGCAATGTGTTTTATGTGGGATAGCCTTGAGCATTCTCTGCAATGGAAAAGCAGGAAATATAATTAATAAATTAAAATTTATTACACCAATATGACAAACTTGTTTGACAACCAGCATATTTCGAGGCTTGCTCAAACTCAAAGTGCAAGTTTGACCTTCAAAGACTCAATACTTTAGATCATATGATTACCTTATTTATCTTTGCATATTCTATGCAACACTATCCATTTATTCTCTATTGGGAAACTGCCAGCTAGGCTTGAAAGAAGGGTCAAGCAAGGACCTAATTTGGAAACATTGTGCAGCCACAAGTGGCAGAAGCATGACCTCACCCAAGATCCAGGAAGCCTTACCTTCTCATTCCCACAAAAAGGCAAGCAATCTGAAAAGACTCTTGTAACATAGGGAGAAGTCAATAAAATTGTTTATGAGTGACTCTGGTTGCTTGGATCTAGTATGCTCCAAATACTGTCATCAGATATGTCATGGCATAGAGCATCTAGCTATGCAATCATTTTTGTACCCACTTTCTAGAATTATTCCAAGATTTGTCTGATGTAGGCCAGAACTACTCTAGAAAGCTTTCGTGAAAAGTTCTGAAGCTCTCTTGGTTTTACCATTTTTAGAAACAATGGCTTAATTTCAGATTTTAAGTTAGAATGTATGTTCTTTTAGTATGAGCTCCCAAATCAAATATTTTTAATTATGGATGTCAGGAACTGAGATTGGTACCTTTTATACACAACTGTGTTATTGTGCCCTCACCATGTGCTCCGTTCTGGGTTTGGAGGAAAGATAGATTAGAAATATGTCAACCTAACACAAAGAAATAAGAAGACCTTAGCAGTTACATTATTTTTACCTGCAACTGTAAACATGGCTCTTTCGTATGCTGCGTCGGAAGAAACCTTTGCATCCATCACAACTAGAGGAACCATAATGCTTGCCAGTTGCTCGGTCCCCGCATATTGCACAAATGCCACCCATCACATTGTTAGTACTGTTCATGTTGAAAGGTTCTGCTGAACAACTGTCTGGGAAAGGAGAAGAACAAAGTCTACAATTAGAAGTTGAGCACTGAGTAGGGAAGAAACAGAAACACAACTTGGTGGTTAAATGTTACTATCCTGAAGATTTTACAGCTCATCTTTTTAATTAGCTCTTAGCATTTATTTTATTTTATTAAAATTTATTAAATTTATACACTACCCATCTCAACTTAGTGACTCTGAGCAGTTTACAATAGCATAATCAAATCATATACAGTACATAATGAATAAAATTTTAGCTTAAAAACAGTGTTAAAAACAGGTCAAAACCAGAGGTGGGCATCGCATAATGTAACAACTGGTTCATCCAGCACCAAAAAGGTGAGCGTGCGTATGCTCACGGCTTCAAAATAAAGGATATTATATAGGACGGGAGAGACCGGGGGCAGGTGGGAGGGCCCAGCTGCTGGTCGGAACTACTGGTTCACCCAAACAGGTCCGAACTAGCAGCAGCCCACCACTGGTCAAAACCTACAAGTCAAGATAAATCAGGTTAAAAAGACTAGGAGGTTAACAAGGCAGTGGGAGTATCCTCAGGGCACCAGCCATCACCAGGGCTTTTAGGCCTCCATGCTAATTGGCAAAGCAAGGTCTTAATACGCTTATGTTAAAGAATGAAAAGAAGAGTGAGGGTTTCCCTCACCTCTGGAAGTAAGATGTTCCATAGGGCAGGGTGGCAGGTGAGGCTCCTAGATCTCACCAGTTGAAACTCCTTGACTGATGGGATAAGTAGCATGCCCTCCTGCTTGACTGGATGGGACAAGTAAATGTAATTGGTACAAGATAGTTTCTCAGGTATACTGGTCCCTGCGTGGGCTTTAAAGGTGATTATCAATACCTTGAATTGGACTTGGAGGCAAATTGGCACCCGATGCAACTCACATAGGTGTTGTGTTGCAGAGGTGTTAAATGCACTATCCTAGGGATACCCAAAACATTTGCAGTGCTGCATTCTGCACCAGTTGCAATTTCCAAATACTCTTCAAGAGTAGCCCCATATAAAGCACATTGGAGTAATCCATCTGGGAGATTACCAGGGCATGAGAGATTGAAAAGAGAGTTTATCCTTCCAGGAAAGGATGTAAGTGACATACAACTTGAAACTGAGCAAAGGCTCTCCTGCCACAACTGCCACTTGCTCCTTGAGCAGGAATTGTGAGTGCAGGAGGGCCTGCAGATTACACACCAGGTTTGTCGATGGCAGTGCTGCAGATGTTTTTTGATTACACTCAAGGTACCTATTACTGTCGGTGCTATATTTGCTTTCTTTTGTGACAGGTATTCTACTCTATTTGCAGGTCTTTATATTTTGTATTTTCTCCTGTTGTTTATCTTTTGCAAAATCTATTATACAAGTATTACAATATCTATTTTCTATATTTTTGTTGTCTTTTTCCAGTGCATGTATTAATACTTACATTGGAATTATGTTGATCTTATACTAAATTTAGTTTATAATAGTTTATAACTAATCAAACTTTATTAATATAAGTGGAAAATACATTGCTTGAGTTGCTATTCTCCAATTCTGCCCACAATTTTGTTCCAATCTCTTGTTCTAAATCTCATTTGGTTAATCAGCAGGTCAAATATATATGAAATATGGGTATATTTAAATAAATAAAATGAGTGCACCCATCAAAATAACTAGAACACATTTTCTCTGTTACTATTGATCATGATAATGAAAGGTCAACTCTATTTTTATTTTATTACTTAATTTTTAAATACAGAATTATCCTTTTAAAAAAGTGCAACAATACTATTTAAGTTCCAACTAACATTACTGAATAACAAAGTAATTCAATCAAACATTTGTTCTTTCTTCTGTCTCCTCTTACAGCCATATCTACATAATCTGCTTTATATCTGACTCAGTCATGATTGCATTGGAAGGAAAAAATAAATCTAGACATTGACAATTCAAATCCAACTAAAGTTAAAAGTTACTCTAATCAAATAGCAAGAAATTATCTCAACTAATTGCCAAGATTTATCATGGTTAATAAATGACTATTGTTTGCAATCTGGAAGTATGACTGTACAGCATGTTAAATATATCCAGTCTAAATAGACATAAGAATATTTTTCAGAGTAGCCATTAATTCATCACCCTAAGCCCTGCTGCACTATTTCATCATAATGGGGAGGGGGGCTTATGTGAGGAATGCATGAAGAACATTGGGTGTGTATGCCAAGAGTATATATTTCCATGTAAAGATCATTCAGCTGCCCAGCAAAAGTGCACAAAAACCTATGCAGGGCAACAGCAACATAGAAAGATTCTGGAGGCAGATTATCACTTTAGTAACAATGGCAAAAGCATTAATTTATACTGCATGGGAGAAGGCAATGGTAACCCATTCCTATAGTTTACTAAGAAAACCACATGAACGGAAAATATAAAATGACTGATGATATAGTGCCAGATGATGGGTCTCAAAGTTGGATGGCACTTGACATGCTACTGAGGAAGAAACAAGGATCTATCAGAGTACTAATGGTGTTTATGATGTATCTAGATTAAAGCCTTCCGGATGTCTAGTTGCTGATGGTGGCATATGGGGAAAGAAATGCCAAAGCTGCATAGATAGAATTACAAGTAGGATCATAGAATGTAAGAAGCATGAATGCTCAGCACAGTGAAAGATGAAATGAAACAACTACAAATTGATATCTTAGGCATCAGTGAATTGAAACAGGCTGAGATCAGACACTTTCAGTCAGAAAATCACACTATTTATTACTCAAGACGTGAAAAACAAAGAAGAAACAAAGTTGCTTTTATAGTTAGAAAAGGTATAGCAAGAACACTACTTGTCTACAAAGCAATCAATGGCCGAATAATATTGATTAGACTTGTGGACAACCCTTTAATATGACAATCATTCGAGTTTAAGCTCCAAATGCTCCAACCACCGATGCAGAAAAAGAGGAGGTTAATGATCAAGTTCAATGTTAAATTGACCAAACGTGCAACCAAGATGTGCTGCTTGTGATTGGAGACTGGAATACCAAAGTTGGAACGTGAAAGTGGAAAATGTAGTTGGATTGCATAGCTTAGGAAACCAAAATGAAGCAGGAGACTAACTTCAAAATTTCTGCTACTCCAGTGATTTTTTCATAGCCAGTAACTACAATAATGCCTTTAGACATGGATAACACCAGATGTAGTACATGGAAATAAAATTGTTTGTATTGTTGCTAAAAAGAGGTACAGGAGTCAATTATAGCATCAAAGACATGGTCAGGTACTGACTCTGGAACAGATAATGAACTGCTCATGTGTAAATTCCAAGTTAAGCTAAAGAAGAAAGCCAGTCAATTTCCACAACATGATCTTGAACGTATACTTATCATTTTTCAAAGAGTACATCAGGAATTGTTCTGAAATCTTGAACTTCATTGATAGAAAACCACAGAAGTTATGGATTTAACTTTAAAAAGTTATTAACAGACTAAGCAAGACTTAAAAAGTCATTAAGAGCCTAAAAAAAGATGTAAGACATTGCCATAAATGAAGAAAGAGAAGAAAGCAAATTGGATATCAGAACCATGAAATTGCCAAGAAGGAAAGACAAGGCCAGGAAAACTCAAAACCTCAAAAAAGGAACTTAATAGTTTCAGAGAGGTCTTAGAAAAAACAAGAAGCTGTGGAATGTTCTCAGAAAAATGAGAATCCCAAAACATCTTATTATCTCCATAGGAAAGTTATATACAGGTCAGGAATCCATATTTTGGACAGAACATGATGAAACAGATTTGCTCAGGTTGCCAAAGGAGTGTGACAAAGCTGTATATTTTCCCCTCAGTTGTTCAAACTATATGATGAACATATACTGAAGGAAGCTGAATTGGAAGATGGGCATGATTTTAATAATGAAAGAAGAAATATCAATAACCTTCACTGTGCTGATGACACTACCTCAATAGGTAAAATTTCTGCAAATTCTACTAATAAAAGTTGAGGAGCAAGTGAAAAATGGGACTAAAATTAAATAAGAAGATTGAACTAATGGCAACAGGCAGAACACCAAGCCTTAGAATTAGCAATGAAGATATCAAAATGGGGAAACCTTCTGCCTTTTAAAATCAACTATCAACAGTAAAGAAACAAGCAGTCAAGAAATCAGCCACAAATTAGTACTTGGCTGAGCAGTCATAATCTGTGATCAGAATCGTGCAAGCAGTGGTATTCCCTCTGACATTCTATAGAAGAAAAATTGGGCTTTGAAGAAAGAAGATAGGAAGAGTATTGGCATAATTTTAACTTTAAGGTTGGAGAAGATACTTGAGAATACTGTGCACAGCCAACCTATCCTAGCCATACCACAAATAATTACAATGATTAATACATATCGATTTTACAGAAGATAACATTGAAAAGGCACTATGCAGTCTAAAACCATCTCTATCTATTGGACTATGTGCCTACTTCTTTTAAAAGCTTTCCACTGCCATAGCAGAACCTCTAAGCATAATCTTTGAAAAATCTTTCAGGACCAGCTCCTTGCCCAATCTATGGTCACTAGCCACAGTCATCCCTATCTTCAAAAAGGGAGACCCCAGTCTAGTTGAAAATTACAGACCAATCTATTTATGTTGCATCACCTGCAAAGTCAAGGAATCAATCATAAACCAATCCATTACCCTCCACTTACAGACAAACCACCTACTCTCTAACAACCAATTTGGTTTCAGGAAAAATTTATCCTGTAATCTGCAACTCCTATACTGCAAAAACATATTGACTACACAACTCGATCAGGGCAAAGCAATAGACACAATTTATATAGACTTCTGTAAACTTCAGAAGAAGTTCTGAACTTCACTGAACTTCAGTGGTACATGACAAACTACTTCTAAAACTAAAATATTATGACACTTCTGGACCCCTACATAGTTGGATAGCTGTGTTTCTGTCAAACAGACAACAAGTGGTCAAAATAGGGAGCGCCCTATCAAATCCTGCACCTGTTAACAACAGTGTTTTAGGACCAACACTCTTTATACTTTACATAAATGACCTTTGTGATCATATTATAAGCAACTGTGTTCTTTTCGCTGATGACATAAAACTATTCAACACCAGCAACAATGCTGCTACTCTACAAAAACCTGCACTGCATATCGGACATTAATACAATTGAGCAAGTCCAGAGATATTTCACGAGAAGAGTCCTCCACTCCTCTGCTCACAACAGAATATCTTATGCCACCAGACTTGAAATTTTGGGCTTAGACAATTTAGAATTACACCTCCTTCAGTCTGATCTAAGCGTAGTACATAAAATTATCTGCTACAATGTCCTATCTGTCAATGACTACTTCAGCTTCAACCACAACAATACACAAGCACACAATAGATACAAACTTAAGGTAAACCGCTCCAAACACAGAAAATTGCAGAAAATACGACTTCAGCAACAGAGTGGTCAATGCCTGGAATGCACTACCTGACTCTGTGTTTTCTTCCCCAAACCTCCAAAACTTTAACCTTAGACTACTGTTGACCTCACCCCATTCTTAAGAAGTCTGTAAGAGGCATGCATAAGCACACCAACGTGCCTACCATCCCTGCCCTAATATCCCTTTTTATTCATATCTATTTTATGTATTCATAATCATGTTTATACTTATATCTGTTATCTAATACATGCTTGACAAATAAATAAATAAAAATAAAACAAAATAAATGGACAAAAGTATTAAATCACTTCAAAGTTCTCACTCAAGGCAAGAATGACTAGGCTTAAATTACCCTACTTTGAACATTTATGGAAAGACTTAAATCTTCAGAAAGGTCTCTAATGTTAGGAAAGAGTTGCCTCCATCCATGAGATTTGGTAGGGTTTTTTGATTCCTATAATATGTAAATTTATCCAATTATTTCAATAAATTATTTTTACTGTATGTTTTTGGTTTATTATTTCCTAGAAGGTTCATTATATATGAATATCTTACATAGCTCTCCTATTCATCTAATACAGTTCCCAAAATTTAAGTCAATTGTATCAAAGTCTTACCAATTATATAAATAGGATTACTTCATTAATGGTAGGATTTATTGATAGGTTATATCCTAGAAACCTTTCAACAATCAAAGCTGTATTGATTTGCTAGCATACCTTTACTCATGAATATAAAACAAAATCTAAATAAAAAAGATTTTAACAAAAATACTTTTTTAAAACCCTCATCCAAATTATGAAAAGTAAAACATTTGGCTCCTTTACTTTTTCATCCATTCATAAATACAATAATTCAAACTCACCATTGCCATTGTACAACACCTGTATGGTTTCAAACTCTAAATTAGCATAACTTGGATCTAAGACTTCAGAGTAATTTGCCATATCCATGTTCAGAATTAGGTCCGAGATTCTCATTACTGTACATGAATCTGAAAATGGTCCGTTTCTCCAGTACAGAAAATGCAATGAATACTTGTTTTCCCTTGATTATCAGTGACTGATAATCAAAATATTAACTGTCATTGCATAACATAGCACAATGGGTGGACTTACGATACTAAGTTAGTTACGATACCAATTCAGCATTTTTTATTCTACTTCCCACTTTTTATTATACACCTTTACAAACTTTTACACACGCCCACACAAGCCTGTGTTTATCATACAGTTTGTAAGTTGCAAAAACATGGAACAGTCCTCTTTCACAGCATGTAGAGCTTTTGTTACGTAGCAGCAACTTCAGAATACAACCGTAAGAAATATGAGTGGTTTAAATATCTGGGCCCTACTTATGTGGAGATGTACTGTATATGCTTCTATTACCATGGTTACTCTAGGTTTTACCTAGAAAGAAAGGTAAGGAGTGTGAGACTTTTCCCTCTCAAAAGAAAAAATAATTATTTGTTCAAGCAAACTTAGGAGAAAAAAGCTTATTTTAACATTTTCTTTTAAAAAAGGTAATGGGTATGCTTTGTTGTTAGTACATCCATTCTACAAATATACACTTACTATATGCATCTACAACTAGATTCTGAAATCAGAATTCCAGTTTCATGTTCTATGAGTATTTATCAACATACTACAACACCCATAAAAGAGTAAAGCAATTCATTACTAGGCAATGTACTTTCTGTATGATAGTCTCCTTAAAGAGCTGTAAAACTGTTTTGTTGCATCTCATTAATAGTTAACATGGTATTCTGAACCTTGTTCAAAGAAAAAAAAATCTCAGATATCTGAAGTTGTTAATCAAACAAGTATTAACTATCCAATGAGCATAGAAATATTTTTCAGTCTTTCATTTGTCCATTTATTTCATCAAATGTAATATTGAGTGAGCTACTTATTAAGTTAAGAGTACTGGAATCGTCTTAACCTAAAAGCTTCATTATGGACAAAATTTCCTGCCCAATTTTGAATGGGAATGATTCTGGGCTAAACCAACAAACTCATTACCATTTTGCTCTACACCAAAAAAGAAATTGGGACTTGTTGAGAAAAAATATAACAATGAGAATAACAATAATACAATACATAAAATTCTAACTATCACAGAGTAAGAACTGCAGGAATAACTGCCCTTTCCTGGAAAAAGTCTGCATTATACTACCTTTAAAAATGAAGAATAAATATGCAGTACTTAACAATGTTTTGTACTGAAAAAAGAAGCTAAACAACTAGTTGGTTGATAAGAATGCTTTCAGGAAGTATTCCAACATTATCAGTAATAGGTCTTTGTGTCCTAATTATCCTGTTTTCTTATTACATTTAATCATGTACATTGATCAAGATATAAAATTGAAAATGAACTAATAAAAATCAAGGTTATTTCTCTGCATACCATCTGAGAAAATCAAATTAAGCAGCAACTGACAGTTCTAAGATTGGCATGTTACAATTTGGCCCTGAGTAACTTTTCCAAAAGAACATTTGTCACCTCCTCACCTAAGGAACACTTTCAGATCAATTAAACCTCCTGACTGAAGAATACTTAGGTAAGTAGTTGTTCACTAATAATCAGTAATTCAAAACTCGTGCTTGATTATAAACATTTTATATAGATGATTAGATAAGTTTTACAAACATCTTATCCATGAGAAACATACAATTTCATAATAAAGTTTCACTAAGAGAGATAGGATATTGTTACAGTGGTAATTACAGTTACATGTGTAATTATGGAGCACAATGCTAAAAATCCAGATTAGAGTTGGCATTCCAAAAAGTATAGTAAAACCTGATTGAATTGATTCCAATAATTTTCTTAATCAAAGGTCAGTTATTATATCATGAATAGTCTAAGTCATTGGCAGATCACTTGTACAATATGTTCAAACTCATTACTAATTCTGAGTTTTCTCTTGTTTCTATTTCAGAAAACCTCACTGAAAGAAATAATTTATTTCTGAGTAATCCTGTACAATAGTTTTCTCCTACCTAGTAATTTCTAGATTACAACTCCCTGGATTTTCAACATTTCTAGAGACTAATAGGTTGGAGAGATTTGATATACAGGATTGCAGAGAAAAGAAGTCATAACAGAGAATAGTTTGTCTGGATTATCCTTCTAAATTTGTTGAGTTGGGACTTGTAAAACCTGCTTGCAGATGCTCTAGTCCTTTTCTGGGAGATAATATCAGAAAGTGGTGCTTAAAGAGTGCAAAATCACAGCCTCTGTTGCCTCTCAGGATTCCAGCTGGTCTTTGATGGTGTTTAACATAGGCTGATAAGGCTGAAGATATTAGGTTTCTAAACCAAAGTCATGTTTGATAACAGTAGACAAATAGACAAAAATTTGATGGCTCACTGGTCAATTCAGTACAAGAAGAAATTCAGACTGAGTGGATTGCATCATACTTTACTTGAAGACAAAGCCTTGAACATCGATGCTAAGATAAGGTTGATGTCCAAATGGGGGTGGGGGAGTTGTGCCTTCAAGCTGAGTGTTAATTCCTGGACACAGCCTGGAGTTTTCTTGGCAAGATTTTGCCACACTGCCTCCTTCCTAGGATTGAGAGAGAGTGACAAGCCAAAGTCACCCAGGAATAATGGCTTCATTCCTAAAGTGGAACTAGAACTGATGGTCTTTCAATTTCTAGCTTGTGCCTTAACTGCTACACCAAACTGGCTGTCTTAGCCAGAAATACATTTGCACAGATAAAATTATTGTGCCTTCTGTGTGCTTGTTCTGTTGTGTCTGACTATAATGACACATTGGAGTCCTGTAAAAAGCTCAGTAATAGAACAGACTTTGAAAAGAATCTCAGCTGGTTCAAAATGTGTGATTGATAGCTGGGAGTGATTACCCTCCTGCGATTCCTTGTTAAAACAATTCCACTGCATATTGTTCTATATATGAACACAATGCACAATGCTGCTTATAAACTATAAATCCCTGTGCAACTTGGGGTCAATATACCTGAGTTATCACAGTCTCTCTCTTATGAACCTGTCTTTGAAGGCCTTCTCTGAATTTCTGCCCAATGTGGCAGAACTGAAAGAGATGGCACTTAGAAATTATGCAGCAAGGAAAAAGGGGATAGAAAACAAGGCCATTGTTATCAGCCCTACTAAAGATTCAGTTTTACCAAGTTCCTTTTTCTCTGAATTATAGCACAACCAATCCTTGTAAGTGCTACAATTTAACTTACAATTTAACAAACCTAGTGACTGAGCTTGCTTATTTGGTCTGTCTTCATCCTTTCCCCTTTGATATCATACATTTTTTGTGTATAAGCCTGTGGGTGAATAAGCCTCTATTTCATTAATTTGATTAAAATTTCTCTGGGGGCATTTTTAGATGAAGGCTGGAATGAAAATGCCTTAAAGAAATAAGCGATCAGATGGTATTATATTGGTAGTTGGTTATCCCTCCACTTCCTGCATATACTTTCTCTTAATACTTTTTGACAATTTCTCTTTTGTCTCTCTTGTGTTTTGAAAATCTTTGGTATGTATTCTTGTTTTATACATCAGTTTCTGATATTATTTAACAGGTGTCATAGAAATATTTGTATATTTGTTCATAAGCATTTCTCTTAATTCCCATAAATTTTGGGCTTTAACATAATAGATTATATTTTTCACCAGTTCCTTTTTTTAATATGTGGCTTTTAATATTTATATTTTCTATATGCTTGTCACATATCTTATATTGGATGCATTTGACATTTAGAAAACTTCATCACAGGTTACTAATATACAATTCGTAAAGAACAAAAAGTGGTTCTAATCAATATATCTTAGATGTAAATGTAGTTTTTACATCTAAATATGTACAGAATAAAATTATCCCCCACTCCCATTATCATTTTGCCAGGTCAATACTCACTCCTCCTCTTTCTCTAAGATTTTTATAGTGTTAAGAATAAAACTCATATGGTAAGGCATCTCATATCTTATCTCCACTCTTTCAGTCCCCAAAATTAAATGTTTACTAATAAAATTCTACTAACTAGTTATTTTATGACTAATTACTTTTGGTGATACTGGAATCTTGATATTCTGAAGCTCTTGATATCCTGAAGCTCTTCAAATTCAAGGTGAAAAAATATCCTTTTGCTATACATTGCTTTCAAATGTCAATCACTGGAAGAAGTAACCCTTTGGTTCCTTCCAAACTCAACCCCCGTGAGTCTACCATCATTTAGATAGGATATTTTTGTTCTTTAATAAAGAAAGCAGCTGATTCTTACCTTTGGAAATGTAGTTGCTTTCACCACACAGGCAATACAAGTTTCAAAAATTAGCAATTCCTTTATTTAAAAACTGTCAGTCCTTCCTAATGAAATGTAAACTCTGTAGATATATACCTATAGCATTAATATAGTTAGTTGTGAGACTACATTGTGTTGGCAGCTTTACTTGTTATAGAAAAATGGTATCTCTAATATCTCACACCTTATTTTATGTTCCTATGGTCAATTTTGTTCCAAAAAATCAATTTTGCTTCATAATCAGAAGAAAATTTGTGGTTGAAAAATATATTCCATGTTAAAATATTCGTTGATAAAACTCATCTGCATTTTTAAAGAAAATTGCTCCTGCAGCATGCTGTACTTCTATATACCTCTATCTTAGCCCAATATGTAAACAAAATATGGTAATACCCAAATATGATTGTTTCACAGCGGTTAAGAAAACCAGTCTTTTTTGAAATGATGATTAGCAGCTCAGTATTTTTTTAATTCAGAAATATTATGGCCTGATGTCATTAGCTATAAATTTGTGCTTTTAAATAGTCAGCACAGACCACTACTAAGAAGTAGACAGATGGAGAGGAAACCACACTATGTACCAGAGCAATGAAGGATTTGACCTCTTCTTGTCTGATCACTTATGTAGCCTTTTTAACCAGCAGGCAATCTTAACATAGAAGGTCACTCTGACCTTCTTGCAATTTTTCTTTCTTGTTTTTACAATTCTGGAGATTTCCAAAAGTCTTCTGTTGTCTGGAAATATGTACAACTAACCTTCTTTAAATAATGTTGATATTTCTAAATATCGTTCCTGTCTACACTCTGAAGAGGTTTGAGGGAGAATATTGACTACCATGATCAAGATTTGAGTTCTCAGTGCTTCTCTCTTATCATCCAAAATATCAGGTTGCCAGAATTTTTGGTACACCCTTGAAAAGCTATTTTGGGTATATACTGAAAGGACAGTGGTTCAAACAATTCCAAGAATGCAAGCTATAGTCACATTATGACAGTGATTTTTTATATCTAACCTCTATGGAAATTTATTAGGATTGCACAAGATTAACAGAAGGATTATGCAGCTGTGCAATATTGTTACAACTGTTACAAGTATCATGTACAATTTCACACATCTTTTTTTGTGCCGTTGAATTGTTATGGCTGTAATTAGTTAATATAAGCCTGGTGTGAACCAGAGGTTCAGAATTCCAAGAACTAGTTTTCCTTTTATCTGTAGCAATTTTGGGGAGTTAGTGCCTGAATATTAATGTGTTCACAACTTTCTAATTTATAAGGTATTCATTTATTTCTTTATTAAAATGGGAAAACTGCTCTCCAAATATGAGTTTATTTATAGAGTTGTAATACATTAAAAAAGCAACTTTTTAAAATATTCATTAAATTCTGTCACAGAATAAACAAAATTATTTAAATATTCAAATAATAAAAGTAGAAACCATAATAGTTTAAAAGGCTCTGTGAAACATATATATTTTAAATTTACACATTAATCTATTTAATTCTCTGAAGGAATAAAAAAGCCTTTGTTTGGCACCAAAAAGACGGTAAATATGGTGCCAGGAATACCTCAATGAAAATGCTTCAAAGTCATGGGTCTACTACAGAAAATTTCACTTCCTCACAGGGGCCCACCATATCTCAGCACTGGAGGGACCTGGGACCTGAAGGTGATCTATGGATATAGGTATCCCACACAGAAAGAAGATTCCTTCATTACTTCTTCTTTTATGCAATCAAGGGCATCATATATTTGAAATTATCTATGCCAAGGAAATTATCAGAATTCTTACAGACTTTTAAAAGGAGTATGTGACCTGGAGCTAAAATGCTAATTTGATACATGCTCATACTGGCTACTTTAATTATTTTACATCAGGTAACAAGCTAATCTTTATTCTCCTTGCATTTTTATGTTTTTGTTTTATTTTGGTCCATGTAGTCCAAAACCTTGTACAGGGAGTCTTCGACTTACAACAGTTCATTTAGAGACCCTTCGAAGTTACAGCAATCCTGGGGGGGAAAAAGTGATTTATCACCATTTTTAACACTTCTGTCTGTTGTGGTATCCCATGGTCATGTGATCAAAATTCAGAAGCTTCATATATATGATGGTTGTAGTGTTCCAGGGTTATGTATCATGTTTTGTGACCATCTGACAAGTAAAGTCAATGGGAAAGCCAGATTCACTTAATAGCCATGTTAATAACTTAACAACTGCAATGATTCACTTAACAATTGTGGCAAGAAATATCGTAAAATGGGGCAAAATTCACAACAATTGGCAACAGAAATGTTGGGCTCAATCATGGTCGTAAGTTAAAGACTACTTGTAGGTATATGTGGAAGCCCAAAAACAATCAAATAAATCTAGGAACTATCATTTCACTTATTTGTTTTACTGTTTGGAATGAAAAGTATTGATTGATCTAATTGTTCAAATGGTTATTTTTTTATTTTCATCTTCCTTTATTATTTTTATAAATAATCAAGGCAGCAAATGTACCTAATACTTCTTCCTCTTCCTATTTCTTGGAAGTTGTGGAGTCCCTGGAGCTCAAGCACTTTCATTATTGTTTCCTGTCAAAAGTCCCAAATGTCTTGATATAAATAATTCTATTTTAGATTTCATCTTGCTGTCTAACATTTTGTTGTCATCTGAGAATCAAGTACTATATACTGCATTTTAGAATCAGGAATTGCACAGTGCTCTTGGCTACCTATTATCCTTCTTCACCCAGAACTGTGATTCTGGGATTTAGGACCCCAACACTGCTGAACAATCTCCAATCCCAGCAGACTTGACTGTTATAGTCCTACATTGGAAGACACCAAAGATAGGGATGTACGTAGTAATAAATGAAGAAATAAGATGCCAAAAATTGTCTTAAATAAATTGTTCTTTATTAGACTAACATTTTTTGCCTATCATCCTAGCTCTCCATAAAGCTAATGTTAGGACTGCAATCTACTGAACTGGGATCCATTAAGCCAAAGTAATTCAACAAATTCAAACTTACATTGTTCAAACTCTATTACTTTTGCTACCATAGCATCCCAGTTAGATCACTATTATTCCTATTTTATGCATGTGGAACATAGGTAAAAATGTAACAATCAACTTGAAACTCAGACACTGAATTCATGGCAGAACTTGAACCAAGTTCCCACATCAGATCTGAACTCTATCAAATAAACAAGAACAGGAGAAGTATGATTTTCAAGAAGCATTAAGTCCTTGGTAACTGAAATGTAATAACATATTATTTGAATTTAAAATAAAACATGCATATCAAAGGCACAAATTCTTTTGTTTATTCCATTAGACGGCCATTTACCTTGTGCCAGGAAAACTGCTTTGATTATGATGATGTACTTATAATTTCAATAATCTTAAAATTGATTCTCTTTTCCAAAGTGTATACTCATCTACTTCCTAAAACAAGCTATTGAGCCTCAGTGAAGATACGCGCTGTTAAAATATATTGTACTCTTGTGCTAAAATGTCACCATGACTGTACTTATGAATAAAATCCAATTTATTCCTTGAAACATTTAATCTTGTGAACATCAGGGCTTGGTATGAGCTTGTTTTAGTTCTCTCATCTTTATATTGGCAGTCTTAGTGCTATTTCAGAGTTCTATTTTTGTATTTTTATGGTTTTATTATGGGCTGCACATTGCTTGGTGAATAGCAGTTACTAGGCATCCATTACATTAAATAAAGAAAGAAAATGTGGTAAATCAGGTCCAACAAAATTCTAATGATCTAAGCAAAGCTTCCATTGACCGGATAGGTTTTTGTGTGTTTTTTTTACTTTTATTGCCCTGGAGGAATTGCACTGAATGCAAAATAGAAAGCTGAAAATTACCAAGCTATCATTGGTTTTTTGAAAGCACTGCTGCTAATCCTATCTTTGAAATTTATTTGGGAAATACCAGATATATTTATTTAAAAATTAATGTCAAAAGTAATTCAACGCTGCAGCTTTTCATAGTACTCAGATTAAAAATGTCATTACCTTGTCTTTTTACAGAAAAAATAAAAATGCTCGATTATAACAACAGTCAGTCTCCCAGTGGGGTCCCTTTTCTGCAATAAAAATCATAGTTGCATAGAGCATAATAAAAACTACGAATGAACCTGTTTTTAAACTTATCACCCATAATATGGCTTATCAATGCAAGGTAAATTAGTCTCTCCATCATCTGTAGTATAGAAAAGTGAGATTCTCTGTGGGAACCATTTACTTTCTTGTATATTTCAATGTGTACATTTCCAGAGGTCTTATACACCTAATCTAATAGCCATTAGAAGGGCAATAAAATGGCATAAAGCCAGGAAAATGCACTAAAGTAATCATATCCCAAGTTGTTTATTTAGCTGTGCTTTTTAATGGCAGTCCTTGGAACCAGGCAATGCTTGCAGCTAAAGAATATCATATAACTAATTTTTCCATACCCATCTCAGATCTCAAAAAAACTGATGTAGTGATGCAGTTAAGTTTTTAGCCTAAGAAGACCCAGATTCAAGTCTTCACCAATCTTACTGAGTGACATTTATCCATATCATTTTATCTCAACTCTACCTAGAATGAAAAGGCAAATAGATAAATATATTTCAAGATCCTCTTTTAACACAAAGAATTCTGACTCTCACACACAAACAAATGATTTTCAGTGGTTGGGCTTAAATGTCACTGAAATTTGGTGTTAAAATGCTAAAAATAACCACTCTACTCTCTTATGACAACTGAAACAAACAAGATGTAAGTGAAATACAGTATTATTTAACAACCATCTTAAGGCCTGGTCATTACTAAAATGCTGTCTTTGATAGAACCTATACTTCCTATCTATTATTTTGTAGTAATTATTAATAAGTATGAATATAATAAAATTAATTAGCATTGAAAATTAGAGACAAAACAAGTAATACTAGACTTCAATTCTTATAGCGAAGTTATTTAATTTTATTTATTTAATATAAATAATGAATATGGCCACTCATCCCACAGAAATGACTTCAGACCACATGCAGAAATTAAAAGCCAAATGGTTAAAAACAATAGCCCATAACCCTGAGGAAAATGACACATTCCAATTGTTAACAACAGAGCTTACCTAATTTTTTTTAATTTTTTTTTTATTCTTATTTATATGCCGCCCTTCTCCGGAGACTCAGGGCGGCTTACAATGCGTTAAGCAATAGCCTTCATACTTTTGTATATTTTATACAAAGTCAGCTTATTGCCCCTACAAACCGGGTCCTCATTTTACCCACCTTAGAAAGGATGGAAGGCTGAGTCAACCTTGAGCCTGGTGAGATTCGAACTTACAGTAATTGCAGGCAGCTGGATGTTAAATGCTGCCTTGTAGGAGGCATTAGCCTCCTACGCCACTCAGGCATCCATAAATCTATGGATCAGTTATCTGAAGAAAAAGCCAGGTTTTTAAAATCTGTCCTAAGGTTAACAGGATAAAGACCATTTCCCTTATAATCCATATCTTTCAAAGTCTGCTCCATAGAGTCCATAATTCTAGAGAGATTTGGGGGTATACTGGAGTAGAGAAGGGCCATTGATGGAAATCAGCCCTTGCTGGAGAAATTACTTAGACTCTTCAGAAAGACCATAGAATTTACACCACAAAATTGGATCACACTCCTTTTTGATACTGTAGAATAATACATTAATAATACACAATATTCCTTTTCTTCGTGCTGCAGGATTATATATACAGCCATACATACATATACATAGAGAGGGGGGAAAATTAAGGCCACCATCCTATTAATGGAATAAGAGTCGGTTTGATCTAGTGGTTGGGCACTAGGCTAGAAACCAGGAGACTGTGAGTTCTAGTCCCATTTTAGGCATGAAAGCCAGCTGGATGACTTTGGGCCACTCACATCTGTCTTTGGACTCAGCCTAACCCAACTCACAGAATTGTTACTCTGTAAGAGGGAGATATGTTCATTGCCTTGAATTATTTATAAAACCTGATAATGGTAGGATATAAATAAACAAAAGAAATGTTTTAAAGATGGGAATCTTCCAACAGATTCAGTCAGAATATAAATTTTAAAAAGTAATTCTGATCCATTAAGACACTTTAATGTAAGGGGATGAAAACATGTATTAGCACCAGTTTAATCAAAGGATGAAGTTGCTTCTTTTAAGAATGCTTTTATATTTGCATCTTTCAAGAAATATGTTTATTATTTTTAAAAAAATCAAGCTATTTGCTGACTGACAATTTAGTCTGATTAATGAAATTGAGTCTTTATATCACTTATTCATAACTGAATTAAATGTTATAATTCAGGTTTTGGGGAGGTTAGTGTCATGTTATTAACTAGCAAAAAATTAAAATGTTACTTCCTTCAGAATCAAACTCTGCTATTATCTAACCTCATGTTATGCAGACTGCTTAGAAGATAAATACATCTGGCTTAGACATTACTAACTAAAGCATATTCTTTTAATTACAATTTAATGTATCAATTCATTAAGTTTTTTTAATTGCATTCTATTTACATTTCTGAATAGACATCCTTTGAATATGTTGAAGGAAATATGATACAATTTATCATTTAACTAAATTATAATAATAATAAGCTTAACATTGTATATTAGATCTCTATGAAGAAATATTCCTTTGATTCACTCTTCCAAGCCATGAAGCAGTTAATGTAGTCAACTTAACCCATCTCAAAAGTTCTTTCCAAAAGCTGGTTATTTGCAGATTATAACCAAGCAAAAGCCCTTTTCTTCTGTTCCTTGAAGCCTCAACACAGATAATATTTTTGCTGTCTACTTCTATGGAAGCATCTTGCAGCCATTTATAAACTGACTCAGAATCACAGAATGGTTGTGATATAAGAAGAAAAAACATATCCTAATAAAAAACAGTTTTTAAAAACTTGTAATAATAGCCTTCATAATTATCATTATCATAAGTGCATTAATACTAAAGATAATCACTGAAAGAGTTTCCTATCTGACTTTATTGAAGAAATTACGTTAAGCTTGCCTGGGGGAAAAAATCTGATCCATATGTTTATAGCCACTGTAGCTATTTTTATGGCAGAAAAGCAATACATTTCTAAGCAAACACTGATAAAGTCTCTATTCTGAGAAAGCTCCACTTCTCTTGAAACTGGAAAGTCCCACAACCTGATAAGAGACAATAGTGAACCTTCAAAACAAAGAGACGGGAAAGGGAATATAAGAAGAAAAGGAAGCATTCATGGGATAAAATGGTCACGTAAATGCATGCCTCAGTTAACAAATGTCAAAATAGTTCCCAGCAATTAAAATTAATGTTTTAACTAAACTGTACAACCTTACAATATCAACAGTACTTTCGTTATGGTAATTTTTAGATACTAACTCATACCATAGTAGAGGATTATCCTTATATTCAGAAAGTTTAAGAAATAATAACAGATAAGTAACAATCATTCTAAAGATCTCAAGGAATGTATGAGGCTGATGGGTAGGCCTTGTGAACTGGATCAGGACATACACCACATATATACTTTCACTGACTTACTGAGAGGCATTAGCCTCAGGCACACATTCACCCAAGTGATTCTATTAAAGACCAACGTTTTTCTACAGGAATTCACTAGGGGATATGTGTAATGTTAAATCCTTTCTCTTCCCTAGGCCTCAGCAGTTCTGTGATCAGGCCAGCTGGGTGGGAGATGAGTTTTATCCACATGACCCCAGTAATCCTGATAACGATTACAATTCCCCACTGATAATAATTGCAGGAATCAGCAATTTGATCTCCATTACCCAGCAGAGAATGGTTCAGGAAAGCAGGCAGAAAAATATAGATTCAGAACTTTATTTAGGGTAAAATTATCAAGAACACAGGAAAAAAGTACCTTTCAGAAGTAGATCCAACTTAGCTTCTGAAGAGAAAGACCAGTCTTTGTTAGCAAGCATGTGGATAGCAATAGACTAATAAATAATGTATTCTTAGACTTTCAAAACTCCTTTGGAAATCCTCAGCCAAAATAACACTAGCACTTCACAACTTTCATGAGATGACAAAATAATAATACAGTGGAAACTAACTTGACTTCCCTTAGAAGAGAAATGTCATCAAAATAGTTCGTTCCTACATCTCCACCACGATGTACCTACCAAGAGAAGAATGTCTCCCAGCATTGCACACTAAGATTACCACTGTAACTGAAAGGAAATCAGATCTCAGAAAGATATTTTTCTCTCGGTTTCCCTTTTTCTCTTCTACTTTTTTAGGAACAACCCATTTAGATCCTTCTACTCACTATTATAGTGATATCACTATTATAGTGATAGTGATGCAATGGTCAGTGGCTAAGATGCTGAGCTTGTCAGTCGAAAGGTTGGCAGTTCAGCGGTTCAAATCCCTAGTGCCACGTAACGGGGTGAGCTCCCATTACTTGCCCCAGTTTATGCCAACCTAGCAGTTCGAAAGCACGTAAAAAATGCAAGTAGAAAAATAGAGACCACCTTTGGTAACAGCGCTCCATGCGCCTTTGGTGTTTGGTCATGCCGGCCACATGACCACAGAGACATCTTCAGACAGCGCTGGCTCTTCGACTTTGAAACGGAGATGAGCACCACCCCCTAGAGTTGGAAACAACTAGCACATATGTGTGACGGGAACCTTTACTTTACTCACTATTATGAACCATGAAGAACAAAAGTCTATAAGAAGGTAACTCTCCCACAAAGAAGTCTGTGCAGCCCATTATGAGTATAGATAATGTGGTTTAATAAATCCACAATTGTAAACAGATAAGGGTTCTTCAATACATTTTTCATATTCTGCATGGTCTGTACAACTGCTCAAGTGAATCATTCCTGGATCAGAATACATGCTTTTTTATTCCTGAACAACTTCGGTTTTGTACTGTTAGCCACACAAAGTTATTTAGGATGGGTTCTAAATTTTCTAAATAAACAGCATAAATATGATAAATCAAACAATTAATAAAGATGAATATTGCTATTGTTATATACATGTATTTATATGCTGAGGCTCTTTTGCAACTTGTTGCTTTCTGAAGATTTAAAATATAATGGGTGGATGAATAAACACTATCATACCAGACAATTTGCTTCCTCAACTTTGTCCCTTGACAGGAAAAAAGCTGAAGCAATGTCTGAGTCTCTTCAAAGTCAGAGAGTCCACCAGATCTCCAAATCATTTCTGAATTTTCCAAAGTAATTCAGAGGTACCTAATTTGATTTGATACTTTGAATTGGTTCAAAACTTTATCTGTAAAAATGACTTGGTCAAATCCTTTGAATCAAATCACTCATTTGTGGCTTTGCATATTCCTAATAGCAAGTGTGAAAATGATAAGAAGACAGAATCTGTTAACCCTGCTACTGAAATTTATAGCAATATGCCCTACATAAGTGCAGATTCATGCACTGCATCAGTTTTGAGGTCTATGAAATAGGATGAAAGTGGGGGGGGAAATGGAGACTTCACAGTCTACAACTTTGCTATACTGTGCTCAGTGAAAGCTGGGAATAATAGAGTTTATTCATTCATATAAACCTTTTATATTCATGGAGCAGATGATCTATGCAGGAAAAGCTATTTCCAGGTACAAATTCCCTATCACTGGAGTAAGCGACACAGTGATATGATGTAGAAATTATACAAAATAATAAAAACGCTGACAAATAGCATATTTATCAATATTTTAGCCACCTTTCTCCAACTGTTTGCCCCATTCCCTCAGACAATGAAATAGCTGCAACAGTTATGTAGGGGTGAACAGATTTCATTCATTTATGCTTATAATATATAACTATATGTTTATAATCTATAAGCATATTAACAAAAACTGTGACTCAAGATTCCTAAACACCTACATATACAATCCTTCTCATTTCTCTGCAAACCTAGTTATTTTATGTACTTCAACAACCAAGCTACTCTACCTTGTCATTTCAATTTTCACATATTTTCTGTTCGTACATGATTCAACGAAATCTCATCTCTGCAGCCCACTGCCAAAAGCTATGCCTGGAACAAAGCTCTTTCTAAAATTCAATCTCAAACAAAATTAAAAGGGGATGGGGGGTGAGAAAAGAGAAAGAGAAAGGGGGGGGGGAAATCACATACGTGAATGCCAACCACAACCAATCTTATAAGTCCCATTCTCGCAGGTTCTGCAAATTCTTTTTGATTCATCAACAAACCTGAGCTTCAGGGAGTATGCAGCTGTTTTTGCTATTGCAGAGGGAATGACAACAAAAGGATTAAATAAAATGAGATCTCCTACAAATGCAGTAGATTGTTAATACCAATTGCTAGCTCAGCACCCAGGTAATACAATGTGGAAAGAACTGAAATACACAAGCTATGAGCTGGATCCAGACAGGAGGCTGAATCCTAAATGAGACTGAAACAACCTTAAACTGACTGGACCTAGACTGCATCCTAATCTTTTTAATTTCATGATCAATGTGGATTGTATTTGACAGGGGGATTCAGAATTCTCGATTATGTTGAAACTAATTAGCACAATCTACAGATGGACCAACACCATGCCAACAATGCAAGTATTTTCTTGGCCTCCAAAAGGCTTGGTTGTAGCATAATTCAACCTTTTATTGCAATAACCCAGTCACTCATTCTGTTCAGCTCTTTTGGCACGATCTTGGCCATCAGGACAATTGTTACAGCAGATATGACTGGCAAATTTTTACAAGCAACCAACGAAAAATATTTCCTTTTGCCAGGAAGAATTTCTAAATTTCATCCTAGAAAATTCTAGGAGTTATACTTAGACCAAACCTACTAAGTCAAGAAGTTTAACTGAAGATCCAATTATTTCCACAAATTTGTTTGAAATGGAACGAATCTAGAATCGACCTCATAACTTTTGCCTTGCAACAACCTATTTCCCATAATATGTAAAGGTCTATCTCCATCTAGAACAAACCCATCTCTTCATCTAGCAGGTCTAATATGGTACTCGGATTTTTAAAAAGCTAATTATTTGATCTACTGTTCTGCTACTTTAAACATAACGAGATAGAGTGCATATGGCACACTCACATACCTTTGTGTTTCATTAAAATTATGTAAAAAATAAAACATATGCAGCTACAATTACATGAGACACTGGCATATCACTGATGCATTCTCTACCATGATATCAGCCTTCCTCCATTCCAGAATATTGTGTTCTTATAAAACTAAAGTTGGCTTGAAACTCAACATTAAGAAAACTAAGATCATGGCATCCAGCCCTGTCAATTCCTGGCAAATAGATGGGGAAGAAATAGAGGTAGTGACCGATTTTATTTTCCTGGGCTCCAAGATCACCGCAGATGGGGACTGCAGCCAAGAAATTAAAAGATGCTTGCTCCTGGGGAGGAAAGCTATGGCAAATCTAGATAGCTTACTAAAAAGCAGAGATATCACCCTGCCAACAAAAGTGCGTATAGTCAAGGCTATGGTTTTCCCAGTTGCAATGTATGGCTGTGAAAGTTGGACCATAAGAAAGGCTGAGCACCAAAGAATTGAGGCCTTTGAACTATGGTGCTGGAGAAGACTCCTGTGAGTCCTTTGGACTGCAAGGCGATCAAACCGTTCAGTCCTAGAGGAGATCAACCCTGACTGCTCTTTAGAAGGCCAGATCCTGAAGATGAAACTCAAATACTTTGGCCACCTAATGAGAAGGAAGGACTCACTGGAGAAGAGCCTAATGCTGGGAAAGATTGAGGGCAAAAGAAGAAAGGGATGACAGAGAATGAGGTGGCTGGATGGAGTCAGTGAAGCAGTAGGCGTGAGCTTAAATGGACTCCAGAGGATGGTAGAGGACAGGAAGACCTGGAGGAATGTTGTCCATGGGGTCGCGATGGGTCAGACACGACTTCACAACTAACAACAACAAATAAAACTAAAGTCTCCAAAGCACTTCCCACACAGATAGAGGAAACACTTTTGTCGATGGATAAAAAAAAGTGCTTTCTTGATTTCCTGAAGAATTCCCAAATGGTAGAACAAATTTGCTATATATAACAAAATCCACTGATTAGCTTTAAAAAACAATTACAACCTGTCCCTGATAAATATAGTTCTCTACTTATGGTTACAACGGAGCCCAAAATTTCTGTTTCTAAGTGAGACATTTATTAAAGGAGTTTTGCTTCATTTTATGACCGTTCTTGCCACAGTTATTAAATGAATCGCTACAGTTGTTAAGTTAGTAACATGATTGTTAAGTGAATCTGGCTTCCCCGTTGGCTTTGCTTGTCAGAAGTTTGCAAAAGGTGATCATGTGATCCGGGACACTGTAACTGGCATAACTATGAGTCAATTGCCTGAACTTTGATTATATGACCATGGGGATGCTGCAATGGTTGTAAGGGTGAAAAATAGTCATGTCATTTTTTTAATGGTGTTATAACTTCAAACAGTCACTAAATGAACTGCTGTAAATTAAGGATTACTCTATAGTGATATAGGAGCCTTAAACTATACCTCCCCTGGCTTGCACTCACATTCATGCTGATGGGACATAATGGGAACTATAATCAAAGGGATCTAGAAAATGGCAGGTTAGAATGAGGAATATTTTCTGCAACCACATAAAATAAACATGGCTGGGAAACTGGGGGAAAAAATAGATTGAGCAACTATTGAATCCACAATAAGATAATGAACCAGCTAATTATGCAAAAGAATTTGGGGCACTCGACAAAATATGATCAAAAGGGTAGTAGAGAATGCTGCTTCTCTGGCTCTTTTTGCAAGGCATGGGAAGTGTATATTTTTGCCATTGCAGGGCTGGAACAGTGGAATTTTTCAACAGAAATGCATGCATGATTCAAAGCAAGCTGCTTTCCATCTATAAGCAGTTTTCCCCAAACCTGGTCTATTACATTGCTCTATATGACCTTAACTCTGCACTTCTGTGAGCTTTAACTGCAGAGTTTGGGAACTGTATGCAGCTATGCCTGAATTGCACTACTGGGGAAGGCTGCATGGTTCATAATGGTTCATCAGGGTACTTTTAGACACATTATTCAAAGCCTTCTGGCAAAGGCTCTCATCTTGTGCTAGGACAAGAAAAAAGAAAAGGACAACGAGCTCTAGGGCAGGGGTCTCCAACCTTGGCAACTTTAAGCCTGGAAGACTTCAACTCCCAGAACTCCCCAGCCAGCAAAGCTAGGGCATGGACTCAATAACAATGGAAATGGCTGCTCTATTGGATGACCAGAAGGATCACTTGAGAGACAGATCATCACAGAAAAAAAAAATGTATCTATGTGGTTGCTAAGACTTTATATGATCGTGATAGCACATGATCAATTCATAGGAACAATTATACTATCTATCAATAAAGCTAACCTACTCAAATTCTATCAGTCTTTTTATCCCCGTGTTCAATAAATAAACAAATGTCTGAAATTATTTTTTTTATCCAACTTAATTATATGTTAATAATCTGGGAGAAGCAGAGGGAAAGGTTTCACATAAAATGCTAATCCACTTTCTTGGAATTTTCAATAAACTCACTAGAAATGTGCAAAGATGTTCTTGTATTATTAAGTTATTAAGTTGTAATATGAATTATTTCATAGTAGACAGACATTTCTGCATAAGCTCACTTCTCATGCTCAAAAGTGCATATAATTGTTTTGAAATTACTGCAATTACTCATATAGATAATATGAGAAGGGAAAAATTTAAATGGGTTTTTAGTTTCTACTAATACAATTTACTCATTGTAAATAAGGAAGAAGATATACCATCAAGTCATCCATCAGTTGTTTGCAAACCAGCAGGAAAAGCTTTCTGGACCACAATGCAAAAACCTCTGATCTATTTATTCTGTAAATGTAGGTGTCTAGAGACCACTGAGCACGTACAGAGTTATCAAGACGCTCTGTGACGGGAAAAATAAAAATAAACATACTAATGACACTATATAACAGTATGTGGGTAAGGCATTTTAGCTTTAAATTACATTACTAATGAGGTATATAAAGTGGCTCTAAATGGATTTAGGTCAAGCTGTAAGGCTGACCTTTAGCAGCTTATTGATTTTCAACAGTGATCTAGAATGTCATATACCAATAACAGAATTAAATGCTTCTCGTCAGTGAGGGGAGATTGTCAATGGCCTATCTCATCTCACACATCAGCCCTCCATCCAGGTACTGATAGATTTAGATTCTTTAAAAATATAACACATATAATTCCTTAGCCACATTAGAAAAGAAAATACACCAGGGCTAGTCAAAAATAAACAGGCAGATTCTTGGAAGAAATCAATGTTGGACAACTTCATTTAGAATGTGCATAAATGAAAAAACAAAACAAAAACAAGTTAGTGCCAAAGTATGAGACATGTATTGGAAGCTATGGGATAATTTTGTATCATTAACTGTTTCTTGAAGAACATAGATGATGCTGAATTTGAATGTGTAATGCAATCATTTGGGGACATCAGCATGAACACATCCAAACCCTATTGCTCACAGGCATGGAGAGTTGCAGATCATTGAGTCTAACTAACCCAGATCACTGACCCAGTATTTTTCAACCTTGACTATTTTAAGATGTGTGCACTCAACTCCTGGAATTCCCAGCCTTACTTCTTCCTTGCTCTATGCTGGGTATCCAGAGCTAACTAGGTAAAACACAAGGGTTTAAAAAGGTAGCTATAACAGTGTGGTTGATCCACCTATCACAATGGCCACACTGACTTTTTAACCACACCTTACAGATACCCCTAGTTATGGATTTTACCTCAACATGCTACAATTCTCCAAAACGTATTTAGCCACATCATGGGCAGCAATAGTAAACAGTCTTCTGCTATCCATTATTATTGTGAAGGAAAGACCGTGCAAAGCAGCACTTATTTGAGAGGATTGTGTAAATATAATATGCATAAAGTGTGCTTCTATAAGAAAAAAGTGGATTGCGGGTATTTAGGTAAGTTGCATAGAAAAAACTTATTATGCAAAGTTATGCGCAAAATCCAAATGTCAAAACCTGCAGATACCCCCAAACTCTGGATGTTATATTTGATTCACTGAAAAACTGAATGAAATAGTATGAAACATTATCACTATATATAGCACTCAGACTCAGTACATTTATTTCTATAGCCCTATCCAAAGTAGAGCCTCTCCAAAAAGTTATGCCTAGTTCAACGTTTCTCAGTGTTTTGGCAACTTTAAGTTGCATTTTTTAAAATTTAATTTTATTTATATGCCGCCCTTCTCTGGAGACTCAGGGCAGCTTACAATGCGTTAAGCAATAGCCTTCATACTTTTGTATATTTTATACAAAGTCAGCTTATTGCCCCCACAAACTGGGTCCTCATTTTACCCACCTTAGAAAGGATGGAAGGCTGAGTCAATCTTGAGCCTGGTGAGAATTGAACTTGCACTAATTGCAGGCAGCTGGATGTTAAATGCTGCCTTAGTAGAGGCATTAGCCTCCTACGCTACTCAGGCATTGAGATCAACTCCCAGAATTCCCTAGCTGGCCAATTCTGGAAGTTGAAATCCATACATCTTAAAGTTGCCTAGTTTGAGAAACACTGATTCAGTTGATACATAAAGCTCCCCAGCAAAAATGAATCTACTTCATCTTCCAAGATAATTAGCTTCATTGCTGAAATGGTGTAACTGTTTCCTAAAGTTTAACCAAAATTTACTTTTTTCTTAACAAGGTCATTAACATCTAGACAAAATCTATTGAATTTCTTGATGAATAGGTGCTATACTATACTGTCCTCCAAGTTTCTTTTGTATGTTTTCATCCTCTTGAAGTACAGCATCCAGAACCAAATCTGGAGATGAGACTAGGAAGAAATATTACTATTTAATATAATATCTAACAAAACAAAATTCAATGTAGAGAAAAGTAAAGTGTTACACTTAGGCAAGAAAAACCAAAAATACACATATAGACTGGGTGAAACCAGGCTTAACAGCAGTTAATGTGAGTGGGATCTTGGAATCTTAGTGGACAACCAGTTAAATATGAACCAGTAGTGTATGGTGGCAGCCAAAAAAGCCAGTGCAATCTTAAATTGCATTAACAGAGGGATACAATCAAGATCAAGTGAGGTACTAACACCACTCTATAAAGTCTTAGTAAGACCACACCTAAAATACTGCATCCAGGTTTGGTCACCACACTATAAAAAAGATGTTAAGAGTCTAGAAAAAGTGCAGAGAAGAGCAACCAAGATGATTAGGAGACTGGAGACTAAAACATAAGAAGGGTTATAGGAACTGGACATGGCTAGTCTATTGAAGAGAAGGACCAGGGGAGACATGATATCAGCGTTCCAATATTTGAGGGGCTGCCACAGAGAAGAAGGGGTCAAGCTATTTTCCAAGGCACCCAGAGGCCAGACAAGGAATAATGGATGGAAATTTATCAAGGAGAGATTCAACCTAGAAATAAGAAGAAATTTTCTGACAGTGAGAACAATCAACCAATGGAATAGCTTGCCTTTGGAAATGGTGGAAGCTTCATCACTGGAGGCTTTCAAGAAGAGATTGAACTGCCATCTGTCAGAAATGGTGTAGGGTCTCCTGCTTGGGTGGGGGTTGGACTAGATGACCTACAAAGTCCCTTCCCTTAATCTTGTTAGATCTGATGAAATACAGCATCCAGAACCAGATCTGGAGATGAGGCTAGGTACCACAGAAAGAAATATTACTGTCCAAGTCTAGTTACTGGCAACTTTATTTTACTAACCCAGCCTGCTTTCTGTACATTTGATAAGTTTAGAAAGGAAAATCAAGGCATGCCCATCACTTTGATCATTATAGTGTAAAGTCAGATGGGGCCACATTGGCCATTAAATCCAACCTTCTGCTCAATGAAGAAATCCAAATTTAAGCTTCCCTTGCAAATGTCTATTTAGATTTTGCTAGAACATATCCCACTAATGAGATGGGGGAGTCAACTGTCAAGCTGCTCTTACTATTAGAAAGTTTTCCTTAATTTATTATCATGATTCCATGACCTGTATTCTGGAATGAGGGGTTTGTCTAATTGAAGAGTAGTCATATATCTTTCCTCATTTATCCTTTATCAAGGAAAGAAATGAAATGCTACCAATCAAACATCATGAGATAAATTGCTATAATGTTTCATACACAAGGCTTTCCAGTTGGCTCCTACAATCAAGATGAACGCCTTGTAAAGTGCACATGTCTTGTGATATCCCGGTTAAAATCAGAATGTTATTTACAGTATTCAAAATGTTAAATCATCTCACTGATATATACTTAAATTGTTTATCTGGAACAATCTAATAAGTTTCACTTTCAGAGCTCCTAGAACATATGTCTGTGTACTGACCTGCACACTCCTGTGGTAAAATAGAGAGTAGTCTCACTCCTATACTAAGAGCTGGACTGAAGTGCAAATAAGATTAACAGCATTTCTGTTTGCTTAGCATATAATCAGCCAGAACAATAGGACAAGTTAGCATAAACAAGAAGTCTATTTTCTCAGCCAATCTTCCAAAATATTCAGTAAAACAAGATTGCAAAATTCAGTCTCAGTAACTTTATTTGCAATAAAGTCTCAATTTTAAAAAAATAGATCAAGGAAAGAAGGAAAGTAGATAATTTCAAGAGGGTTTTTGTGTCCCTCTTAAGGCAAAATCATGACAAAGAAGCTTTTCATTCACAATGGATGGATAGTTCCAGTAAGCTTTCTACGGTAATATTTTCCCACTAAAAGAGCTCAAGGATTCCAAAGAGAGATCAATTGCGAGGCAGCAGCAGAATTAATCTATTAGATCAAAAGAAAACATTACAATTATATGATAAAAATATTCAAATTTTGATGTGTTGGAAACATTTGGAATGTTGAAATGATATTGTGAGTGTTTTCTCAGAAGATCTGCTCTGGCCTTGTTTATTCATAGAATGGCTGTCATAATCATTTAATCATAATCATAATCATGTAAGCCTCAATTTATTAGTATGCTATCTGTCACAGCTTTTAGCTCCCATTCCAGCCAAACACTTTTTCCTCCTACTCATCTTGGTATTTTTTTCTTCACATCTATAAACTGAATTTCAGACTTTCATCATTTTATTTTCTAAAATAAAATTAATAAGTGGGGACTGTGAAACTTTGCAGCTTTCAAATGTATGTGTATGTGAGAGAGATAGAGGAGGAAACTTGGTGGAAAACATTTGTGGGCCCCTTGGCACATTAGGAGTCATCAAATTTTAGATTGTCAAAAAGGTAAAATGCAAACCTAAGGAAAAATCAGAAGGGCAAACCTATAGCTATGAAAGTAAAGGAAAATGCTTTTATATTTCTGTAGAATTGAAACATTCCAAAACTGACCAATAAGACAACATAAATGGATCCAAAACCTAGAGATAAACTTCATCTATTTTGTTCCATTATATTTATCATTTAAATATTAATAGTAGTATGACAGACAGATGTATTTGTATACAGAAAAACAGTCTAAAGAAATTATACACACATACCTACATATCCATATCGGTCAAGAACAATTTGAAGATACCAAACTAAATCATAAGCCATTTTTCACAATTAGCATACAAGTGGAATATTTGGGAAGAGTGGGAACTAGCCAGTTGGTTACTGCCATGGAAATAAAGCAGGACAAAGAGGACAACTTGTCCCTCAGAAGCTTCTGGTTGTTAGTGCTGAAGGTTCTGAAATGATGGTTCGTATGATGGCCTAAAAATACTTTGTGATCCTTCCTAGGATCCTAAGACACAGAGGGCCAGTCTAAAGTTCCTTTTACTCTTGCTCCTCAGAAGTTACAAAGGGCAGGCAGCTAGCTCATAGTATTTTAAAATCTCAAGGGCTGCCATGTCATGTTGTGAAGTAAATCTCATACAATTCATCACCCAAGTTGGAGGAAAATAGTTTGAAGCTCAAAAATAATGAATTCTGTCATTTCCAATAGAAGTGTGAAGGGAGAATTATGAATGAACCTTTTAAAAATACGTGTGTGCAGGGAGATTGCCCTTCTACGAAATGAAAGCAGCACGCTTGTGTTTAAATGGCCCAATCCTGAATCCGAGACCTTTCGCTTTCAATTAACTTAAATTGACAATTGGAAAAGGGTTGAAAATGTAGTCTGGCTCTTTCAGTTTGATAGATTTCAGCTTTGACATTATATGTGTTATTCCAACCTGAATTTAACTTAAAGGAAAAAAAGGAAGAAAGAAAATGTAAAGTGAAAACCTGATTCGATCGCAGTTATTGAATTATATTTTAAAATATCTACAAAATACCTAAAAATTTAGCACACTTGTGTTTTGCTTTTGATGTATCCACCTGTCAATTATGGCAGTTATGTTATCAGATCAGAATTTCACAATAATAATGCATTCATGACCCAACCTTGAGAATATTTACTTAGATTTGTGTACTACAAAGTTCAGTATGGGCATCTGGTGTTCGTCAAATTGAACTTTAAGTTTTAATATAAAATATAACACAAATAAAATGAGAATACTATGCACTCCTTTGCTTAAAGTATGGCATTTTATGTTACAGTGATAATGTTCTAGGAGAATTCACCTATCAGCCAAACAATAACAATCCTTTCATCCTGTAGGGTTCTGCATAAGCACAGGAATAAAGTAGCTATCAGAACAATAAATCAGACAGCAACGAGAATTGGCTTCATATAACAGATTCTGGATATGCAACCCTGCTTTTACTTCATGCTTAACATCACTGTAATAGGGAATTTCTTTACTTGCTTTTTCAGCTTAGTTGCGATGCAAGGACGGGTTCTCATACAGGGTTCACTTAAACAAGATGTCAGAAAGAAATTAATCATTATTTAAAACTGCAAACCTACCTATAAAGTTACCTTTAATACTACTAAAAAATAAAGTTAAGAGATCAATGAGCCAAAGCATTGTGAAGCAAGCCACTCGGCATCCAAAGCCTACCTTTCAATTGCTATGACCGGACAAATCACATTCTTTGCTGCTCTCAGGTCCAAAGCTGTAATCTTAGACTGACCTAAATTTCATGTTATACACTGTAGTTTAAATTATTAGTAATATATTTGGAGAAAGAGTGTGTGAAAGAGAGACAGAGAGAGAGATATGTCTAACTGAGTGAACCAATAGATACTGTATACATAGATTTTCAATAGATTCCTGACAAATCCCTCAATAAAACTCTGAGCAAATTTAGCTGCCATGGCCTAAGAGGACAGGGGCTCTCTTAGATTGTCAACTGGTGTCATCTTCTTTCTCACAGACTAAGTTGGAATCACACAAAAATTTTAAAATCTCTGATCAATTGCTTACCAATGGAGGCTTAGGTAAAGGTAAAGGTTCCCCTCGCACATATGTGCTAGTCATTCCAGACTCTAGGGAGCGGTGCTCATCTCTGTTTCAAAGCCGAAGAGCCAGTGCTGTCCAAATATGTCTCCATGGCCATGTGGCCAATATGACTAAATGCCAAAGGCGCACGGAACGCTGTTACTTTCCCACCAAAGGTGGTCTCTGTTTTTCTACTTGCATTTTTTACATGCTTTCAAACTGCTAGGTTGGCAGAAGTAACAAGAGCTCACCCCGTTACACGGCACTAGGGATTTGAACCTCTGAACTGCCGACTTTTTGATCGACAAGATCAGCGTCTTAGCCACTGAGACACCATGTCCCCTTAGACTTACCAATGTAGGCTTACCAATGATAATTGGGACTGGGAACTCCATTGGTGCAGGTGTACCAAATTACAATGGCAGATCCAGCAGTCCCAGTTGCCATTGATAGGCAAATCCAATGTGGTTGCAGCCTCTTGTAGTCACATGACTGCCATTTCCAACCTACTGCCAGTTTCCCCATTGACTTGCTTTTCAGAAGTCAGCAATGAAGGTTGCAAATGTCAACCACATGATCATGGTTATGCTGTGATGCCATAATAGTAGGCTGGCTGGTTGCCAAGCTTCTGAATCATGATCATGTGATGATCACAACTATGCAGACCTGTTTTAAATCCCCCTTATTCTGCACCATCATAATTTGCAATGCTCACTGAAAAAGTAGACATTAAGTGAGGACTAGCTGTACTGTAGAAAAATCCAAGAACTATGAAAAAAATCCAGCTAGCTGTTTCTCAAGTACAGGTTCTACTTATAGTGAAATCCAAATTCAAATTTCTGCACATTTTCTCTTGCTTAAGCTATGAAATGGGCTGAACTGCCTTTCCTTTTGATGGGAAGCCCAGTTCTCATCTGTCTTTAGTTTTGCTATTAGTAGAATATATCATCAGGTTATTTTCCTCTATGTAAAAATTAAGTGCCATGACTGTTAATAGAACAAGAAATTGGAATAAATAGATAATTCTCACATTGGTGAGTTATGCAAGATGGAAGGCTGAGTCCAAGTGTTTTAACTTGCATATAGGCAACCTGGAATTAGAGCTGAGCCCTGAAGTGGCCATATTTGCATATGGTCCCAAACTAATCAAAGTGGAAAAATAAAAGAGCAATTGTGCAGAGACCCAAAAGATCTCTCCTAGTGAGTAGACTTTTAAATGGCAAATACAATCTCTGTTAGCATAAAAATTGCAGATTTTGCCTATACATTCATGAGATGGGATCCTTGAGTCAGGGTGGACATCTCACTGAAAATGTCAACCAATGTCCAGCTCTTGTAGAAATCAATGCTTAGAAAAGAAACTAAAAAACAGGCTCACTGATACAATAATGTTCTTTACAACTCTGTAATGAGTACATACTTGACCTGGGTACAAATTCAGTTACCACATCAGAAAAAGAAAAGGAGCAAAAATAGAGGGTAGCGTGGTTTCTTTCTTATTTATTTTTTTAAAAAAAAAACTATGGCAGCAACTGGAGTTGTTCTGTTTGGAACAAATGAAAGTAAAGAAACATGACAAAAGTGCTGTATTTAAAATCACATACATGTTAGATGATACAAAAAACTTTCTCTTCCTCTCTTACAATATTACAATTCCGAGTCATTCTCTACACTGCCATTATTTTTCACCAAGTACATTGCTAGTAGCTATATTAACAGCAACCAGTTTGCATGGTTTTAAAGGGGGACTGGATATATTCAGGGAGGATCAAACTATCAATGGCCCCTAAATTAACAGTGACTTACTGAGTTTTGAATTCTTGACCCTATCTCTTCTTCTTTTTTTTTATTTAGACTTCTATACCACTTCATAGTGCTTTACAGCCCTCTCTAAGCAGTTTACAAAGTTAGCATATAGCATATTGCATATTAGCATATTGCATTAGCATTAGCATATTGCCCCCAACAATCTGGGTCCTCATTTTACCCACCTCGGAAGGATGGAAGGCTGAGTCAACCTTGAGCTGGTGAGATTTGATCTGCTGATCTGCTGAACTAGCAGTCAGCTAAAGTAGCTGCAGTACTGCAATCTAACCACTGTGCCAGCTTGGCTTCTTTTACTGCACAAACTTCTTAAGTACTTTTATGTCTCCCGTTTCTACTACATTCAACTTACTTTCTGCTTCTCTTTACCCAAACTCTTAACTACATATAACAAAGTAAGCAAAATAATACTCTTAAACACAGTAAATTTCACTTTCAATAAACATTCATCCCTGACAAAAGATTACATTTTTTTAGTTTGTAAAATGTTTCCATTGATTTCCTACCTTTAATAAACATTGCATTAAGGTATGCATGTTTTTCTATTTGCTGTATTGTTTTGTTGTTGTTGTTGTTGTTTTTACCTGCAATCCTTCATTCCATTTTTCCTGCCAGCACAACTATCATGGTCTTTCACATATTAATTTTTGGAACCTTATTCGTTGTTATGTCATCTAATCTGACTGCAAATCATTTGAGTTCTTAATTAACACCACAGAATTGTCTAAATAAAAAGGTATGCATATTTTTGCATATCTAACTGATGTATCTAATGTCATCACAAACATTCTTTATAATTTTTCTATAAATACATTAAACAACCAAGTGATATCACACATGCCTGCCTTTTTACCTTATTGGTGTTGATTCACTAAGCGTTCCATTTATCCTGACATGTTTTACTTCCATCATATATTATTCTCATTCCCTTTGGCAACCAATTTGCAACCCCTATTATTTTTGCATTCAATTGGTTACTTTTGTAGAAGAAAAACATTCTTCCAATCAACAGGCACAAATTTAGTTTTATTTAGAAACATGTTAAACAAACCAGTTACTCTATAAGGAAATCACATCAATGAATTAGCATTTCTCCAATTACATCAATGTATCTTGAACCTTACTTTTTTATATTTTCAGATCAAATTTGACTTCTTTTTCATATTTTTTCTGAACACATGAGCATTTGTGGTATGTCACTCAACATCTCACTGTCATTCCCTTGCCAAGCTTTCCTTGAATCTATTTTCTAGTAATGTTGTCTGAATGTAATTCGATTAAAAATGGGAACACAGTGAATACTACCTATATAGTCTATACATCTAATCCATAGATTAGGATTTGTAATGAAATTATGCAACAATAAAATGCATTTTTAGAAATACTAAATGCATCACAACTCTTTCTGGACCTTCTGAAACACTAGTCAGAAGATGAGAAAGCAACAGCTTCTCAGCTTAATGTTTACTATATAGCTTTAATGTAATTGTTACAAAATTCTTCCCATTCCAAGTAACCTTATGAATTTTATTTAGATGCAAAACTATTGAATTGACTAGGATTTAGAATTAGATACTCTGGTGATATTTGAATACAAATACCTGGGAATAAATGCACTGGGATAAAAATTTGCAGCAATTCCTCTATAGGCAAGGACTACAATGCTGTGCAGAATTAAGAGAATTAACATTTCCTGGAAGTCAGGAAAAATGTTTGGTGCAAACATTCTAAGGCTGGCCTGCATTTCTTTTCTTAAAAAGGAATACAAAACCCCCAGCCCTAGTTTGCAAGCCCTAAAGCCCATTGAGATCCCGATGCCAAAATTCAGCCAGCAATGTCACCAAGTTGGGATAGAAAAAAAACTTTAGTGGAAAAAACATCATAAATAAGGATGGGAAGGAAGGCACAAAATCTCTGTAGCAGAAAATAGTTTGACTCCTCTACATTAATCCATGCTGGGTTTTCTTTCAACTGTTTCCTATACTGTATAGTCTAGTTCGCATAACATGCTAAACTACAGTTTTTATAAGCAAGTTTTACTGATTACAGCATCATTTGTAGAATTCAGATTTCAAAAATTATTTTAAAAAAAAATAGTGCTGGGTTTGCACATTACATTTAGCCAGACCCAAAGAAATCATATGCATACATGTATTTATTTGACTCAGTATTCCGTATCAAACTGCAACTCCAGTCTTTAAAATGCCTTCTTTCTTTCTTTCTTTCTTTCTTTCTTTCTTTCTTTCTTTCTTTCTTTCTTTCTTTCTTTCTTTCTTTCCCTGCTGCCATATTGCTTTTGTCCAGAAACCTTCCATCTACTACTAAGACAGATCATAAGAAAAGCCTTCCTGGATAGGGAAATAAAACCTGAACACTTCTTAAATGTTAAAAAAATTATTCTTGCATAGCTAGATAGAAGGGAAAAGGAAGCCCTGTTTGAAAACAGAAAGTCCCAATTAAAGTTATGCCACTGTAACATCATCTATTGGTTGCTCTGAAAAACAACAGAAACTTCCCTTTATCTTAGAAATTCTGTTTCAGGAATCCATGAGTAAAAAATAAAGCAAGACAAAAGCCTTGTTTTTTTTTAAAAAAAAGAAGTTTTCTGAGTGAGCTTCTTGAACAGCAGCTATGAAATTACAGCAGTATGGTATGTTATTACTGCCTTTCAAGAATTCAGCACACTTCTAAATGTAATGCAACCCTGTGAAATAAACCATTATCAGCTTCCATACTAAAGAATGGAGAACAGAGCCTTCAAGATAATGGTTTGCCTAAGTCCACCTGGGGACCTCAGTGAAGAAGCAAAATGTGAACTGCTTAAATTCATAGTTAAAACATCCATCCTATGCTCCAATGTAAGGAGCATCTTTTTTTGTGGCACTAAAGCTCTCTTTAAAATAGTTTCCCCCCCCCCATTGTACTGAATCAGGAAACTCCAAAACTGTAGTTTAAGTCTAAAACATGTTTAATATGGTTTAAAAATAAAGACCAACTCCCAAAATCTAGATGCTCCAAAAATCATAACCTGTCTGTATGTATTTTACCCTTGCATGTTCTGCACCATAATTCTGTTCCCCTTTGTCCACTAAAACATGTTGAATCTCTGCTCTACCCACTTGGTAATAAAACTCATTAAATTCTCTGGAATTTGCTCATTTGCCAACATTGTACTGTTAGACTCTTCAGTCAAATGCCACCTTACTACATGGAAATAAATCCCTGCAACTGAGCCTATTTCTATAGGCGATACATTGAAGGTAATCCGCAGAACAAAACAAAAACAGGATAATGGTTTAAATATAGTTGAAGAATCCAGAAGAAATTCAGTTCTACTGTCCAGTGTGCTACTCCTACTAATGCTAGTGAATAGCATTAAAATAGTTCATAGAAACCTAATAAATAAAATATTCCAATATTTGGGATGAGATGTTCTAATGAGACTACTTTCATAATAGCTGTGCTTTTTGTGCAACAGGTAACATCTTGAAACTGAACCATAGTTTATTGAATTAGCTAAATGACTTTAATGTCTACACCTTATGGAGTCACATTGGCCAATTGCCAAAATAGAAACACTATGCCCTCCAAGTCTTTTCTTGAATCCTCAGAGTCTATGACCTTCTGACTATATTACTAAAAACTGAAGGCATGGTTTCTGCTACTTTGAGGTTTGATAGTAGTGTAAAGTATTAACACTTTCAGCAAACTGGCATCCACAAAACACATGGGATTAAAACTTCCATCATTCCCTGAAAAGACAGAACTTATAGTCCAACACAGTGAACTTCAAGTTTCAGAATGCTGCCTGGGGAATTCTGGGCACTGAAGTCCACATATCTTAAAGCTGCTGAAGTTGAGAAACTCTGGTCCAACTTATCTTGAAGGAGAACAATAACAGCCAATACTGGCCAATAGCTTCTTTCCCTCTACATATCACTTGGGATTTCATCCCACAGTGGAAAATGCAACCTTTCTTTCTGTTAATTTGAAAGCAGACCAGCTCTTCCCTGTTTACTCAGTGTTAAATGAGGAAAGACAATTTCTACTTTGCTATCCCTAATCAAGTCTGATGAACATTGGGGGAAAGAGAGAAATGGTTCTGTTTTCCAATTGCACAAGCCATAAAAATGAAAGACAATGTTCTGAAAAAAGTAGGTGCATTGGGATCTTGTCCTACGCTTGATTTTTTTAATGTGTATGAGGTGTGCCTCAGGCAGAGCTGTTGTGCATCTTTGAGACAGGAAGAAAGAGACAGGAAAGCAAGTAGTAAGCAATGAAAACAGCGTCTAAACTGTGTTTTTTTCCCCCTTTCTCAAAGCTGCAGAGTGACAGAGGAATTATGGGAAGCATGGAGCAGGTTACAAAAGAACATTTTAAGTGTTTTCCATCTTAACTCCCTTTAAACACATTTTCAAAAAGCAACAAGAGGAAGAAGAGAAAAAGAGAATGGGATGATCAATAAAACATTCAAAACAGCCTCCCCACAACTGACATTTTACCTGAATATTTCATAGTCTACTTTTGTGTCTGTTGATGTTACATGAAATGCAAAATCATCTTCTCAAGGAACAAACCAAACTAAACCCAGTAGGACTTACTTCTGAGTAATCATATACAAGAATGGGTTTTATCTGCAAGGAGCTTAGAATTCTAACTTCCTCAGAAATAGGTGACTACTTGAATAAAAGACATTAATACTAGAGAACCAGAAATTATTATTTTTTTATGTCATCAGTTCTAAATCCCAAACACATTTAATTCAAAGTAAATTCCATTAATACAGTAATAACTATGTATTCCTCCAAATGTTTGTTTAGAGTTCCTATATTTTCAATTGATTTATTCTTGCACTTTCAGAAATTTTCTAAACTTGCTTATTACACTGTGTATTTATAGAGACTAACCAACATGCCACATGAGATCCAGAGTCTTTCTTGGGCGAAGTTGTTTTGTCAGTTTTATAAAAGACAGTATCCCTTTTCTCATTGCAATACTGAGTAACAGTACTGTGGTAACTTTAGGCTCTAAGTAGGCCTGCACAACTTATAGAAGGAAAGGGCCAGATTTACATTTTAAGAATAATGGTAGGCCACAATAAAATAGTTAGCATGCCAATCAGCTAATTGATAGCCAGTGGCTCCAAGACAGCAATGGAGTTGGCAGTGTCCATGAGCCTCAAGACACTGGAGGTACTTGGCAGTGTTTCTTTCAGGAAGATATAGCTGTGAAGCAGCAGGTCTTTCTTGGGAGTGTTGATGTTTGGTGGCCGTAGACTATTTTTCAAAAAGTGCCAACAGCACAAGGTAACTTGACAGGCAACATATGGCCCATGGGCATTATTTTGTGCAGATCTGCCCTAAAGACATAAATAGTTCTGTAAGCAGGCTGACCGCTGGTGTTTCTTCCAGAGAGCTGGACAAGTTGTCACTCAGTCCAGAAAGATAATATCACCAGATTGCGGAGGGTGTGTGGAAAGGGTCAAAAAACAGGGTACTGTAGAGGCCCATGATGATTTAGAGTAGGTCAGAAATCTTCAAATGGGTAATAACCACTTAATACAGCAGGTGTGGTGCACATAATGCATGAGGACTGTGCTGAATTCAAAGAATTTGGGAGATTATTTATTTATTTATTTATTATTTATCTATTAGAATTTGTCAAACAAAAACGAGAACAAGAATAAAAGAATAAAAATACAATGACAGGGACAATTGGCACATTAGTGCACTTATGCATGCTCCCTCTACTAACCACTTAAATATGAAGTAAGGTCCACGGAAATTAATTTGTGACTGAAACTGTGAACATTTGTAGCTGAGACAACTAAACTAGGTAGAGCATTCCAGACTTTGACAACTCTGTTACAGAAATCATCTTTTTTACAGTCAAGTTTAGAATGATTTACACTGAACTTAAAGGGATTGCAATTAAAACAGAAAAAGTCATTTATAGGTAAAACATTACTACCTATAATTTTGTATGCAATACCTAGGTCTGACCACAAGCGACACAATTCTAAGTTATCCAAACTGAGAATTTGGAGCCTAGTGAGTATAGGGAATTCTACTGTGTACCAAAGAGTGCAAGACTTTTCTCGTGAAATACTTCTGAACCCGCTCGATTGTACTGATGTCAGATATATGGTGGGAATTCCAAAGTTGAACAATACTCCAAAATTGGTTTAGCATAAATTTTATAAGCTCTAATTAGCAATATGATGTTTCCAGAAAAAAAGCTTCGCAAAATTAAATTTACAACTCTTAATGCTTTTTTAGCAAAGCTGTTACAGTGAACTTTGGAGCAATAGTCGTCAAAGGTAAGTACACCTAGGTCCATGACAAAGTGAGGGTCATCTGCTAGATCAATGCCACCTAGCTTATACTTGACATTCTGATTACGTTTACCAATATGTAAGATCGAGAATTTATTAATCGAAATTTGAAGTTGCCAAATAGATGACCATTCAGACACATAGTCGAGATCACTTTGCAAAACAACAGAATTATCTGTAGTATTGAATAATTTTATGTCATCAGTAAACAGGATGCAATTGCTTTTAAGTTAATCACATAAATTGTTGATATAGAGGAAGAAAAGCGTGGGACCTAAAACACTACCTTGTGGAACACCACTGTTAACTGATGCAGGATTAGACAGTGAGTTCCCTATTTTGACTTTCTGCAGTCTGTTAGACAGGAAAGCAGCAATCCACCTGTGCAAAGGTCCAGAAATGCCATAAGAGTTTAATTTCAACAGCTGTTTATTATGTACTACTGTATCAAAAGCCTTACAAAAATCTATGTAAATTGCATCTACAGCTTTACCTTGATCAAGACATGTAGTCCAGATGTTTTTACAATGCAAAAGTTGTAAATTACAGGATGAGTTTTTCCTAAAGCCAAACAGTTTGTCGGATAGCAAGTTGTTTGTCTCTAAGTGGTGAACGGTGGATTGGTTTATAATTGATTCCGTAACTTTGCATGTAACACAGCACAAAGAGATTGGTCTACAATTTTCAACTTAACTAGTCACCCTTTTAAAAGATTGATATAACTATAGCTGATGGCCATAGCTCAGGCAGAGAATTAGCTAGAAACGTACTTTAAAAATTGTACACAAGGGTTCAGCTAGGACAGTAGCAAGCTTTTTCAGGAAAAAAGCACATAATCCATCTGGTCCTGTGGATAGCAATGTCTTTACATTACATAATGTGCTAGATCTACTGTATTAGAGTAGATATCTACAGTGTATTATCTACTGTAAATTTAATGTTCAGCAATTTGCTACAACTATTTGTGGTTCGACTTGCAAATAAGGGACTGCAACCATTGCTATCCACAAAAGCTGAACTAAAAATGTATTGAATAGATTGGCCTGACCAACATTGTCATTACAATCAACCCCGTTTTGCCCTTTTAGGGGTGGAATCACTTATGAGTCTTTAAGTTTTGAGTTAACAAAGTTGTAAAAGGCTTGCGTAGAGTTTGAGTTGAACAGCTTTTTCTCCTGTTTGCAGAAATAATTGGTGCATTCATCTTTAATTTGATGATATAAGGCTTTGTAGCGGCTTTTAACAGCTTTAACAGTAAGAGTTGGAAGGGACCTTGGAGGTCATCTAGTCCAACCCCCTGCTCATGCAGGAGACCTGTACTAGGGATTCGAACTGCTGAACTGCCAAAGATTTCTGATTGACAAGCTCGGGGTCTTAGCCACTGAGCCACCTAGCCTTTGAAGTTTTTAAAATTGTTTTATACATATTTAATGGCTTAACCAGAGTTTACCTATTTCCTATCTTGAAACTTTAGTTTGAGTTTTCAACGATTATTACAAAAAAGGGTACAAATTGCTAAGGAATCACAGGATGTGAACCCCTGATTCTATGGTACTGCAACTCCCACCAGGTGCCTCCACTGTCAATGGGAATTAGGACAATGGAACTGAGGTCAACAATATAAAAGAGGTAGGACCTACCCATTGCTCATTCCTCATCTAGACTGGGAGGCTCACCTTTAAAACTCACCTACTACTTTATGCTATAACCCTGTTGTGACAAGAAACAAGCAGAGAAATAACCCTCTAAGATCTTGGGGGCCTTAGATGAAGGTAGAATCAAAATAAAGAGAAATACCAGGCTAAAAGAAGAGGACTTAATGAAAGATAATTTATGGACAATGGCATCTGCAGGGCCTTTTTTTCATCTACTCTTTCATTCATCTCATTTAAATAATTCATATTCTACATCAATATTTCCCACTAGTACCCCTTAAGTATCCTGGGACAAACCACTATAAGTCATTAAGACATTGAAGATAATATATACTGGGTATTAGTATTCTAGTAAACTGCTTAAAAAGCACTTGGAGCCAATTGAGTTGGGGCCAACTGACTTTTTTGTAACTTATAGAATTGTCATGAAGACAAAACAGGAAATAGAAAAATAATCAATTTTGCTTTTACTATTTTGGGAAATAAATGTAACCAAGAAATATGTGAGTGGGAAGTAGTGAAATATACTGGTTTGAATAATCAGCCACTTTGGGCTACAGGCAGTTCTGTATGGTGGAAGACAATATCTTTATTTATTGTTTTAAATATAAGACTGTTTCATATAATTGCTTTTTAAAACCATAATCAGACAGCAAGGCGGTTTCATGCAAATGTGCTGTCATGTACATGAAGTAACTTGGTAGAATTAATCAAACACTAAAAGATCTGCATATCAAAATAATCTTTTATAAAAAGGAGTTTTTATTTTGGATAGCATTGGATCCTCCAAATGTAATGGTCTCTCACTTTTTTCTTGCTCAATTGTCAGTGTCTTTATTTTATTTAAGCCTCTTTGCCCTAAATATGGGGCTGCAGAACTTAATTCTAAAATGACTGCAAGGAGTGTGCAGGATTATACCACCACCTGCTATAATATCCAAGCAGCATTTGGTCAATTCAGGAAATGAAATAGATAGATTGTACAACAAGGGAGACGAACTCTGGAGACAAGGCCCAAGGCAGGGCCAGGACAATGTATACCAGAACACTAGGTAAAGGTAAAGGTTCCCCTTGCACATATGTGCTAGTTGTTCCCGACTCTAGGGGGCGGTACTCATCTCCGTTTCTAAGCTGAAAAGCCAGCGCTGTCCGAATACGTCTCCGTGGTCATGTGGCCAGCATGACTAAATGCCAAAGGCAAACGGAACGCTGTTACCTTCCCACCAAAGGTGGTCCCTATTTTTCTACTTGCATTTTTTACGTGCTTTTGAACTGCTAGGTTGGCAGAAGCTGCCACAAGTAACGGGAGCTCACCCCGTTACAAGGCACTAGGGATTCGAACCGCTGAACTGCTGACCTTTGGATGGACAAGCTCAGTGTCTTAGCCACTGAGCCATCGCGTCCCCTACCAGAACACTAAGAGGCACCAAAATTCCCTAACGTTTTGTTGCAGAATCTTTCTGTTAACTCTCAGGTAGAGGCAAGCACAACTGTATATTCTTTCCTAACCACAGTGGAATTTATTGTGGGTTGGGGAAACGCCCTGGGAATAACCAGAAATCTCTGCGCTCTTGAGGAAGCTGCCCAAGTTCAGTTGGTTTTTAATGAACCGGGATCGTGGGGCAACCCTTCCTTAACAGTCCACTCTGAAAACCATCCCACCGGAAGTGGGATAAAAGGAAAGGGCTGCAGTTATCGGGGAGGGGAGCGCTCCCAAAACTTGGTTTAAATCCAAGCGAGTTAAAAGTTCTTTCGGCATAAAAGGGCAGGTATTTTCGGAGAGAGAAGCGACTCCAGCCCCTTCTAGTCAGAAAGGGAAGCAAGAGCCGGCTGCCTTCGTTCCCTAATAGGAGGCTGCAGTCCCGCCGTTTCAAGAGGCGGGAGGAGGCCCTGAGTAGGCGAGGCGGCGGCCTGACCTCTCGACTGCGAAGCCGTCGCTCTCGTTTCTTTCTCGCCTTGTCACGGTAGCAGCCCGGCGGCGAGAGACACTGGAGCTACCCGCCGGCTCCCAGCTGGACCCAGAAAGGCCTCGTAGTTCCGGGCAAGGCAAAGGCGCCGGCGCGAGGGCGGCCAAGCTCGGCTCTCGTCTTTCTAGAGGCGCCGGCGGAAATAAAAACTTACCTGGCGGGTGAAGCAGCTGCGAGTCAGCTTAGAGGCGCCTGAGGAGCATATCCGCGCTTCCTCCCCCGCCGGGGCTCGGCTTTAGCTCGCCCGGCCACCGAACGCAACCTATCTATCCCGGAGGGAGGGGGGAGGAAAAATAATAATAATAATAAGGAACCTGGCTTAATGGCGACGGGGCCAGCGCTGGAGCCCCGGGAGTCGCTTTCAGATCGATTTACTAAACAAACTGAAACGTGGGTGGGGATGTTAAACAGTAACTAGGAGCACACGGAAAACTGAAAGTTGTTTTTTTTTTTTTTTGCTTTCCCGCACGTCGGCTGGGCCTCAGTTTCTTATGCCCCGGGAGATGCCCATGTCCCCGTCCCCCGCGTCCCCGTCCCCCCCACGGGCGAGCTCCTGTCCGCCTTGTGCTCGCCGTTCAGCCTCGCCTGAGCTGGAAAACCCCCAGCGCCTCTGTGCTTTAGACGGAATAGATCTCTCCAAGAGCTGCAGGTGGGAGGAGGGCTCTCGCGTTTAAGCAAGGTGTGGGTTTATTCGAAGGGAGTCCCTTGGCATTTCCCTGAAATTTTAGTCCCAAGTTGGTTTGCAGAGGGTCGCGCAGTGCTGCCCAAGGAGCCCCTCCCGAGGGCTGCAGGTAGCAGAGCGACCTACCTGGATGGAGCTGTGGGCGTGGCCCCGGTGCTAGGCGCCTGTCTGGTTTCTCTTTAGGCTTTACCTGTCCTGAAAGTAGTTTTCCGTTAAATACAAAAGCGTTGGGGGGGGAGACATCTTTGCTTCAGCTTTTTGGGACCCTGGAATCAACGTTACTCCAAGAAAATGTGCGTGTAGAAGGAAGAACGCCGGTAGCATCCCAAGGGCATTTATTGGTCTAACTAAGACTTAACGTATAGGCACATACATAAACTAGACTTCTGTGTAATCAAACGTGAGATTCGACGGGTTTCGTCCAGCGCTTGCAAGGCTGGACGGAGCCCATTCTGCTGCCCATCTCTATTCGGAGCTAGCGGGCAGGAGCCCAAATTCCGTAGGTCTTCCGTCAGCTAGCGTTGTCTCCTGCCAGGGGTGGGATAAGAATAATTTGTAAGTACATCGAGGATTAATAGGATTTATATCTACGCAGACCTAGAGAGGTTGAACCACCAGATTCCAACGAACCTATTAATACCTAAAACCTAATAAATGTAAATTCTAACTTTTTTTTTAATTATCAGTTCCTTCGTGAGATGCACATTTAAAAGGGGGCCAGGATACAGCCAGTAACTGTTAATCCACACTGCTGATTTAGTGGGAATTAAACGGGGGTTTGAATTTCGTCTTCAGATTAGTACTTGGCATCAGGATTTGGCTGAATCGGTGAGCCTTCTAACGTTTGGCATTGAAAGCTACTCTTAGGATTAGCTTGCCTGAGTTATGCTGTAGATGCCCACACAACCCCTAAATGACAGTAGGAGGGTTAGTTTTCTTGCCATCTCGTCCTGATTTTTGCATCTCGGGTGTGATGATCCTAATTTAGTCTGAATCCAAAGTTCGACTACTTGATTACCAACTCGACACAACATGGATAAACCAAATAAGATTGACTGCGTTAAAAAAATAACAGGAGCACAAGCCTAGGTGAAACTTACAAAATGCAGACACCAGTAAGCGAGCGTTTCGGTCCCTGTGACATTCCTCCGACATGATTTATGGTGTCATCCAACCATCGCTGTGCCAGCCATATCTCCCATTAATACATAGTTTATATCGCTGCACGGATACAAATGTGTGGCCCTACCTTTCCACCTTTGAGAGTACCGGACCGGCTTCAACAGGGGCAGAATTACGCCCCTCATATGCTTCAAAGGGTAGCAGCAGCTGCCACTCAGTGTCTTTCTTAAAGGAGCTTTTAGCGAAGAGGATTTAACATTGCCCTTATTTATCTAGGTACCGTTACTAGTTGAGGCGCGCATTTCGGGCCGATTCGCTCCACACCACTAAACACAAACTAAGCCAATTATATTTAGCATCTCCCATGAACCCAATTTTTCACCTGACCAGCTCAAGCTTTGGCTTTAGCCGCTCGGAAGACACCTGCTAAGGTATTTGCTAAGGTGTTGCAGCATCTCTTCGGGGGCTGCAGAAGATTCTTTGGGGCTTCCCAGGACAGGTCACGCCACAGCCAGGACAGTATCATTTCCGTCCTAATGGCCAGGTAACCGCATTCGATCCACCAGGAGAAAATCCCCTGCAATTTGCGGAGGGATAAATGCAGAAGACCAGTTGACGGACATATCCGAGAGCAAAAGGGATAAAAAGAAGAAAGTGAAAAGTCTGGTAATCTCAGAATGACTTTAGAGAGTTTAAGTGGGCATTTTCAGCCTTGAATCCCCCCACCTCCCGGGCAATCCTAAATATTGTATAGGTGCTCAAGAAAAACGCATCTGAAATATGCGCACGGCCCTGTGTAAAAAGGAAGTGTGTTTTGCTTGAACGGAAAATAAAGGCGAAGTGTGCATTAAATACCTGCGGGATCTTTTTTATTCCCCCAGTTCTAATGAAGCAGGCTTTCCGGTCTAACAGCACTCTTCATCTCCAAGTATTGCTGTGTAGTTCGGCCTAATCAGAAAACCTGCCTTGTCCGCTTTACGGTGAATAATCTCTTTCTCACCCCCCCCCCATCCCCACCCCCCCTCTGCACCTTCCCGTCTTGACTGGGCGGCAGCAGAAATTACTAACCGGAGCGGCCGCGGTAAACAGCTATTTGATCTCCCCTGGCTGAATCTCAGTGACTGCCAGCGACGATTACCTGTGGTTTTGTTTCAAAATTAAACCCTGAACAGGCTCTTCTACTTTCGGAGGCGATTTAAGCAGGCCGGCCACCTCGAAGTTTCATGGCTAATATTCACCAGGGGTGGGAAACGAGAAAGCGAAGAACGGGGCACAGAGGAACTGATTTTTCTCCCCAAGGCGATCTTTGACTTATGCCGTCGTGTGGGGTTCCCCCCCCCCCCTTCCATGGCAGTAAAGGCTGGCTGGACCATTCTTAGGCTCCCTTAACTAGCTAAGCTTTACTTTCGAGTAAACACGCCTAGGAAGAAGCAGGGAAAGAAGCCTGGTTTAGAACTGGGGTGCGTTTTCTCGTCTCTGCCTGTGGGGTAATCGGGCAATGAAGAGTAATCTAAACTTCAAATCTCCTGGGCATTTAGTTCGTTGAAAAACATGAGGTTTCTGAGATGCATTCTTTTGAAAAGAACCTCATTTTTAAAAGTCTTATACAGATACAGACCATTCGATTTGTTCAGGCCCTAAGATGGAGGTGCCGTCGGGTAAAATACACTCTGCGAATGCTCAGAAACACTAGCTATTGTGGATCAGCCTCTAAATCATTGTTTATAGAAATATTTCATAGATTTGTACTCGGTGCTTAAGGGCTCCGCTCACATATCAAGTCGAAATGTGCTTTCGTAGCGAGAGGTTTTCAACTATGACTTGTAAACTGATTTATTCCTTAGCCCGTTGGCGAATTGTTGCTTATTTTACAAACCATTGTTAACTGAACTGTTGTTTAGCTTAATGTATCCACTCAGCTAGTATCTGTGATAGTGAGATGATATGCCCTACGCACAGACATACTTCACCAGCTACAAGTAGGATGAAATCTTATAATTTCCGGTGGATTATAGGAATGGCAGCCCAAAACGCCTGGACGTCTCCAGGTTGGGAAACGTGTGTGTGTGTGTGTGTGTGTGTGTGTGTGTTACATTTTAAAATACGCCTTTTAGAGCTGCGAATTACATCTGTCTCTTGCAGTGAATTAAGAGATGGGGAAATGGAAAAGCTTTGGAAGAACAAATTCAGACTCTGAAGCGGTTCCATCAAGACGACTTTTTAAAGGCTACCTTTCCCCCCCTGTGCAGTTTCTTCCTAGCGTGCCGCTTCTAAGGTCCTCTCGGAGAATATCCTACAGGCCTCCGGGTAGTGTCGGGTTCCTTTCGCATCAATCCCAGCCAGGCTGGCCAATCCTCAGGATCATAGGATATGGAATCTCCCAACACTGGGGGACTCTAAATCCCTTCCCTTCCAGTTTAATAGCGTTGCTTAGGCCTGACCGGTTTTAGTAATTCGGAACCGACACCAAGACCCTAAACGTGGAGAGATAAACCACCTCCTGCTATCGAGGAAAAGCTGTCTATTTTACGAGATTGGAAAGCCTCGGAGTGGAGGTGCTTGTCGAGCGAGCGCCTTATCCTGCAGCACTTGAGCGCCTGGGTGGCCGAACTCAAGCGGCAGAAGGCAGCCATCCGGGTCACTCTTACCTGCAATTAAACTCCACCTCACACAGCTGAACGGTGGGCGGTTGCATCAATTCATGCGAATGGGATTGGACTGCAAGAGCTCCGGCGGGAGCCTTGTGTCGCGCCTTTGGAAGCCCTAAGGAGATCAAGCTCAGGGCCAATGGCCGAAGCAAAGTCAGAGCCTTCGCCTTTCCCCGACGATCACGCCTTGAAAAGGGCTGCGATTTTCAGCACCAAAAGAAGTAATTTAAGAACGGAATGCCTGGTTAGGTCAGCCAAGAAATTCCGAATGGTGCTTGTCTTCTTTTGTTTAATGAGTTCGTAGGAAAGGAAATCAACACGTTATCTTTTTTGTTGTTGTTTTATTTCAAATGGATCATGAAATAAAATTAAATAAGGGTCAACGGAATATTGTGCACAGCCTACACAATTCTGATTCAGTCTCATCCTAAGATTAGCTAAAATACTGGGAAAACTGGAAGGGGCTGTGAGCTCTTCCCAAAACCCGTTTATTTAGAAGAAAGTCTGGTGGGCTCCGAAAGAGATGACTTCCAATTTCCAAGAAATAGCGATGGGTTTTCTAAAAACTCGATTCCAACGCCCTTTCTTTTAATAACAGATCTGTAAAAGGGCAGTTGAAAAAAGGGATTACCGATTCCACCCAAATTAATCACCTTAATCGTCAAGCAATTCAGGAGAAATCAGGATCATCACCGTCACCATCATCTCGGTTAACAGCTGGACCCTGACATGGTGAAGATTAGGACGATGTCGAAGTCCAGCTGTTAACCAAGTATGTTCTCATCACCCTGTCATCCTTTCGGATATTCACGTGGCAGGAGCTTGTAAGCCCATCACCCAGGATTGGCCAAGAGGCTGACATAAATCTGGGGACAGTCGCCCTCTTTTAACGGGTGAAAGCACAGAGGGGAGCTAAAGCCGTGGATGAAGGAAGGAGGAGCACAAGTATTTAGCACGAGCAAGGCAAAGTCTTCGAAGAATCCCCCTCATCAAATAAAGTACTGGCAATGGGAGGGGGGGAATGGTCTCTTTTCGCTCACACGAACGGGTAGTGGCTTTGGAGTATCGCTCCTGTTATTTAATGTACAGGGCGCGCTGAGACTGACTTCCTGAAGGCTTCGTAGGGCGTCGCATTTCCTGCGGTCGTTCCTTTTGAAGGGACAAGAGGTCCCATTATTGAAGGATAAAAATTAGCGAGCAGTTGCTCACCGCTGGGAGGACGAGAGAAGTTGCCTGCCAAAACCGCACACACACACACACACACACACACACACACACACACACACACACAC
>WNWU01000003.1:36971680-37117012 GCA_012654045.1 Ptyas mucosa | reverse complement strand
AGGAAGGAAGGAAGGAAGGAAGGAAGGAAGGAAGGAAGGAAGGAAGGAAGGAAGGAAGGAAGGAAGGCTCACAATTGACTACCAGCATGAGTCTTAAATTCAGCTTCAGAATGCTAGTCAACACAACACCCATACTATGTTTATTTATTCATTTTGTTAGTTTGCATGACTGCCCATTTTAAGCAAATAACTCTGGGTAGCTAACAAACCATAAAAGTTAAACAAGCACATAAAGACACTAAAGAAAAAATAAAGCAATAAAACATGCCACCAAAAGAACTGTCAAATGAAGAAAACACACAGATCAAACTCCATTAACATCCTGGCCCTAAATCCTGAGGAAAGACCTAGGTTTTAAGGCTTTCCAGAATGCAGCCCTTCTCCTCCCTGCAGATTGATATAGTTATTGTGAATGTAGATGGTTTGTAGACAGAATGAAGTGAGGTTTGTAGGGTCAAGAGAGAAGTCAGAGAAGAGTCATAATTTCAGATTGATAAAATAATACAATTAATTTGTAAGTCAGGCAGAAATTATTGGCTCTGTGAATGAAGGAAGGAATAAAACCAGCTGACAGAGCTATTTTATATTGTGGTCAACTATTTTGAAGGATTAAAACAGAATTCTTGCAAAAGCTCAAAAGAAAGAGGAACGCCAAGTGTCACGGAAATCAGATATTACTTTTTCCTGATCTGTTGCCAAAACTGAGCTGAAGAGGCGGACTGTTCTTCCAGTAAAGAAACTTCCTGTCAAAATTGTGGAGGTGGCTACTCCAGTCTTGCCCAAAATAAGGATGAACTGTGAAAATAAAAGCAGTGCTTTCAATCCTCACAGTACTTCATTAATGCAAGCTTCATTCATCCCAACAAGGCACAGCCTGGTGCAATGCCTCAAGGATAGATATTTTTTGGATTTCTGATGGTTTATTTCAGATCTGCTGAAAGTGAATTCATTCAGGGAGATCTGAATTTTAGCATAGATTTATGACTACCCTTTAAGTCATTTTCATCTTTATAGATCCTTTCTGCGCTAAAGAAATGCCTGATGCTTTCAAGGATTGTGTCCAAGTGATCTTAACATAGTAGTGTGTGTAAAGGGCAACTGGGACATGAAATATGGACATGGTGGCTGGCCATGCTTCCTCATACATAGGCAGCTCTATTCACAGAAGTAAATGAGAGACTTAAAGAAGGAAGATTGGGATGCAGTGCCAAAAAATTCTTCTTTGTCTCATTCTCATTCAGTTTGTTAGACAATCAATTATTATCTCACCTCTCTGGATTGCAAATTTCTTACATTTAACTTATTAATATGATGACCAAAATGTATGACTTCTGGATTTCTTTGCACAATCATCACTTCATCAGTCTGCAGTCTCCCAAGCTTTCTTCCCTTCAGTAAATTTCCACAAGGAAGACCTCCTGAGGGAGAACTTCCCTTGAGCCATTTTTTTCAGACCAGAAACTGTGGGCAGGAAGGGAAGGATAGGGAGATGAAGCATACCATGGAGGTGGCATCCTGCCATCTCCCAACAAAGAAGTCAGTGCAAAAAGATTCCCAAAGAAATTCTGAAGCATCCTGGAAGTGAGTTAGAAAGATGGAAATGGTTTTCATAGGATGGAGGGAAATCCTTGGGAGATAGTAAAAGCCATGTTTCATCTTAGTATCAGTAGATTCTAGTCTCAGGAATGAAATGGAAGCATGTTTATGTACAACTGATTTAACAACTATTAAATCAGAAGAAGTTTGTACTGTATGTAATTTGGTCCATGCACAAGACGATGCTTCATTAAAACAAGCAGATTTGTTTAGATTTTCCTATTTTGTATGTTACCAGATCAGCTGTTTTCTTTTTTCTTTCTAAAACAGACAATTTACTTTCTCTGATTGAGATAAATTATATCCAATGAAATGCTCTAGGTGATTTTTGTATTAGCTTTTAAAACTATATATTATTTATTTATTTAATTCAGTAGATTTAAATGGCTGCTCATCTCACAGGTGTGAATCTGAGCAGATAGCATGGATTAAAAACGCAGTATCAATATGATGTATTAAACAATATATTTCTCAGCCAACTAAACACAAAGTGGTTCTTCAAAACACCATACAGTGGCAGTATGGACTCAATTATTATCCTGGCCCCCATGCCTGGGAAAACAGTCAGTTCTTCATGGCTTTCTGAAAAGCGAGCAAAATTGGGGCCAGCCAAACCTCTGGCATTAAGGTATTCCAAAGGGCAGGCACAGCTATGGAAAAAACACTTCCTGAATCTGGCTAGATGACAGTCCTAACAGATGGGATACAGAGCGTACCCCTCCTGCTCAGCCTGATGGGATAGATAGAAACAATGGGAGTAATGCAGTCCTCCAAATATCCTGGTCCTTCCTATGTCAGGCTGGGTTATATAGCTAACAACTGCACCAGAAGCAAATGAGGTGCCACAGAGCAAAGTTGTAATGTGGGCATAGTGAGACATACCATAATTGCCCACAATATGGCATGCTTGACAAATTGAAGTTTCTGCATGTTTCCAAGGGCACTTGGTACACAACACAAAGAGTTTTATGCAATTGATGCATAAAACAAAACTATTCAAAAGCCCCCTGACCGCAGTTTCCACTGGCTTTTCACATGGGATCTGTGCATCCAGCAGCAGCTTTATCTGTAAGAAAGTAAGAAAGAAGTAAGGCAAGGAAATCACCAGGTCCATGAGGCTTTAATGCTCAAAGCAGCTCCATCTTGCTAAGGCTGGGCTGAAGCTAAACTTCATCCCCATCTAGACTCTCACAGCTTTGTTATTAATAAGAATATGCATGCAGCTATGTTTCAACTAGTGTTAAGCATATTAACTTTCCTTTACTTATGTAAGAGGTAAGGTAAGTTTTATTGTAATCAGTAGATTCGAAATGTACTTACATAGGCATTATTTACTGTGCCCCACCAGAAAGCATAAATCACAGGAATACCACTTTCTGCTGAATCCAGGAAGCCATCCAGGTTTATAAAGCTGAATTTAAGTTAACTCTGAGATGACAAGCAACTCAGCTTGAATAGAAATCAGGGCTGGTGTTTGGCAGCTTCTCTCATGAACTGTTACCTTCATATGTTGAAAATCCACTTTCATATGTTGAAAATGCAAGAATCCCCCTCACAACACATTAGAAAGATGAAGTTGAGAAAGCTGGTTTATGAATGATGGTAACACTTGGCTATAAAGGTACCAAAAAGGAAATCCATTAAATACTGTGATGTTATGCAAAACTTATAATGTTGGACTATAACAATAATTACACCTAATACTGCCACTAGGGGTCAATATAAGGTTATAATTAGCAATTGTTTTATAATGATATTGCAAGAGCATCTCCCCCCCTTCCTTCCCTGCCCCCCCCCCCCCAGTTCTTTGCTCTTTTAAAACATTTGTTATGGTTAAATATTGGCAAACCCTACCCTACCTTTTTTTTAAATGTCAGGAATGAAAAAACCAAATTATCAAGAATCAGATTTTCCTTCAGTGTCTGATGCCTTTCCATAAAGTTGTCTGTTCAAGTCACAGATGCAGAGCCAAAGAGGCATAAAAAATCTCAACGAAATATAGCTCGTGAAAAAAAAATCATTAAAATATGTCCTTTTTTTTTTAAAAAAATGATGCAATAATCTATTACCATGTGATCCAATTACCAAGGATCAATAATTTGTTTGGGTTTTTTTAAAATTAATTATAACACTATGTCATGCCAAACCAGGTTCCCTTAGAATGTCTTTAACAATATTCAGTATTTTATATTTGCATTGTTTGATGTTATGCATTTAGTCTATCTGCAGCCTTCTGAAAAAGGAGCTGTTCTGAAAACAGAAGCAAGAGGATACTTACTGTCTTCAGATGCTTCCATAAACTCCAAATTACCTAGTGACTGAAGCTGGTTGTAGCTGGCAGGCATCAGACACTGAAGTCAAGGAGAAAATAGAGTTAAGCATAACACCTGGTTTCAAACTAGTCTAGTTCTTTAAGATAAAGTGAAGTTCATTGTTTCATCACCACTATTAAAGATATCATTGTTAACATGAAAGACATTTGTATATGGAATGTGAAAAAGTGCAATTCTTTATCTTTGGAAGCAAAATGTCTTTCAGGTGATTTACCTCATGATTATTGACATAGATGCCACAGAGCCTTTGCATAAACAAGTAATTGATCATAATAATTTGTGACGGGTTCACCCTATTTAATTGTTCAGAGCTAAATAGTACATCTTTGATAACTTCAAGTTGTAACCAGACTGTTGCAAGTATACTTGGATAAGGATATTCTAGAGCTGCAAAAATGCAGAAAGCAGTAATCAAAAGGATATCTTCCCTATGAGAATACTCTAGAATGCACGGAAAATACCTTGGGGAAAAACTTACTGGAAGAGAACATGATTAAGATCTATAAAATAATGCATAGCATGGAAAAAATAAGACAGGCATTTTTTTTCCTCTATTCTTTATCCAGTGAAGCTTATGGGAAGTAAATTTCAACAGACCAAGAAGGGTTTCTTCACAGAGTGCATAATTAGCTGTACAGTTCATTGCTACCAGATGTATGAATGCAGAAATCTAGGTCAGTTTTAAAAGAGGATTAGATACATTCAGAGGACAAATCTTTTAAGGATTACTGATTTTGAAAACTCAGTATTACATCCAAGTTGGAGTAGCATCCCTCCCCAAATACCAGTCACAGGAGAGACCAGTTGTCTCCTGCTTGAGCAATCCAGAAGCATCTAGTTGGTCATGGCTTGACTAAATGACCCTGACCTAATCCATCTTGGAAGTTCTGTTGTTCTTATATAGAAATTTCAGCTGCATGGTTATTAGACCAGAGATTCTGGTACAATTAAAGCTGTTAACATATATATTAAAAACTAGTATTAGTGGGAATATCTGTATAGTAATGTGATTCAAGCTATTGTCTACATTGAATTAGAAAATTCATATATACTCAAACATCCAAGAGAAAAATCCAGATAAACAGAGTGTTTTCTTGACCTAGTGGGATCAGTGATGTACTGGTTTTCCTACTTTTCCAGAAGAGCTTTCCCAGAAAGCTCTTTTAGGAAAACTTTCAGTAGGCATCTTTAGTCTTTGTGGAGTGTTCTGCTTGCTCAGTAGGGATTGGGATTGCAATTTCTAGTATCCTTTCCAAGAAACCAAAGAAGACTTCAAAAGATGTTATAAAAAGGATGTATTACTCCTTAAGATATTTGAATATAGAAAAAAAAATCTCTTTTCCAAATCCTGCGAGCACCCACCATCATGGTTTTGACATCTCAAATTACATTTCTGATAAATGAATGATCGCTAATGAAACATCAGGAAATATGTTGTCTAGCCCAGGGTCACTAAATCCCGAAGCTCAACATTGGTCCAACAGCTACTGGCTGTGAGATCCTATATTAATCTATTGGAACATTTGCAAAGGCTTTTTAGGTAATCATTAAAAGATTTCTGGTTTCTGAAAGTTATTCAACCAAATCCATGTTTTCAGCTCCTACATATTGCTTTGCCATTGCATGTGGGAATACCAGTTTATGAGAACATTCTTTTTTCCATAAGAGTATCCATGTTTTTCTTTTTTTCTTCCTTCAATTTCTATTTAAAAAGCTATTTCAAAAAGCAATTAAATTTTCTACTCTGATAGGTGAATAAAACCAAAGAAATTATGACAAGATACTCTCTAATCAAGACAAAGTCTGACTAGAATAGATCATTTCGTGAAAGAAATCAGATTCACTTAGAAAAAGTGTAAGATAATGGTGGATTTTCCATTTTTGTTTATTTTGTAGAAAAAAACACTTCTTATACTCATTGTAGGCAGATGATGGCAGTGACTTTTCATGTGTATTATCCTTGAAGGTGCCATCTTGACTTTTTTTTTAACTTCCCCACTTTGGATACCTCTGTTCTACCAAGACACTGTTTTTGTTTGTATTATTTCTTGGAATCACTATATGATAGCATGTGATTATTAACAATAATCAATTAACAATAAAAACAATAAATATTAACAATAATCACATGATCATTCCAGGATGTGCTGCAAAGGGGAAGTTATACTGTGAATGAACAGGATTTATTTTTTTTTTGCTTTAACAAAAAGGTCAGCTGCTTTGTATATTTTCAAAGGAAATTAACCTCCCTTCCTTTTTACTTCTTCCTTTTTACCTCTTAAAAAAACAAAAAACCTTGAACATAAATCCACCAGTGTGGAAGTCTACCCTGAAAATTTGAAAGTAAAATGGACTGGATATATATTAGTCTTCAAGCCTCTATTAATAATTAGTGGTATTTTTATGTCATCCAAAATCTACTGCCTAAGATACCTCCTTACTCTGCCTAATGGTGAGGCCAGTCCTGGAACAGTCAATTAAGGAACATTTTGTCTGTGCCAATTGGAATAAGCACTGGGACATTTTAGCTACAATTCCCGGCTCTTGCCTTTTCCAGTAAATGTGGGGTATACAGAGCACTCTTGAATACCAAAGTTGTGGTTTTCTCCTGTGAAAAGAATGGAAATCATATTCTAAGTGGGCAAAATTGCCTTCATTCCTCTGTAAATTAAGCCTCCAGAAAGCATGCAGTGCAGATCTCTGCCTTTAAGCTGCCATGTCTTATGTAAGAGAGAAGGAATCAGCGTGAAAGAAGAATGATTGACATCTCTACTCTGCTGATGTATAGAAAGGGGCATTGCCTTTTTGATATTGCATGATCTCAATATGGCAAGCTCTTCTGGCAAAGACTCGAATACTTCCTGCCACAAAAGCTGTATTAAGCAACTTTTCCTGGATATACAGATCCTGTTTCTTACCCTGAGAAAAAGAATTTTGATGAGACCTTTGAAAGTTTTGGAACTTGATTCATAATGTCAGTATATTTGGAAAGTTACACTTACCCAGCATTCAGAGAAAACATTTTACATCAATTTCTTTATTTCAAACTTCAATGCATTCCTGAAGACTCAGGAGAGCGTTCTAGAGGGCTGAGAATATAGAATACAATCTGTAAAGTATTTTATGTAGTCAGTGAAAAGATTTAAAATGAAATTTAATGAAATATATTTAAAGCATTATTTAATATTCCAAATCAATCCATTGTTCTTTAAAACATATCTGAATTTTTTCCCCCAATCCTCAGTTAGAGTGAATGACTTACATTATCATTTCTGAAAATCTAAATGAATCATTCCAGTTCATTACCAATTAGCAACTGATAGAGTTTTGGCATCATTTGCCCTCACTTAGCCTACATCACTTATCGCATTTGGGATTAGGGCAATTCCGATCATTCCTGGAAGTACAGTATAGCCCAGAAGATGATAATGGAAAATTTTAGCTACCTCCACAGTTATTGGGCTACAAAGCATTGCAATAAACTCTCTTGTCCTCTATGTTTTTCAGTGTATACTTGGAAGAAGCCATTCACAAACCTGGGTTCAAGTATAATAAGTGATACTCAGCTCTGCCTCTCATTTGTATCCAGTCAAATCTGTAGAATTCTGGAATTAGTAATTGTAAACTTCTGTAGAAGGTAGAGTAAAAAGAAGACAAGACTTCATCCAGATGATAGAGGTGTATTATGTTAAGGATACTGAATACTATGGATAGAAATTTATCATTGGGTTTAGATGGTGATTAAAAGCCCAATGAAATTCGATGAAATTAAACTGCTGTTAGAAGGTGATAGCTTGTTTTGGTTATCTGTCTATGCATGATGTGAAAACTTCAGCTTATGTGAAATATGGTCACTTGACTGTTGGTGAATATAATATAAACCTATACTGCAAAAATTGTGCCAGTTATTTATGCATTTCCAATCAAATTTAAGCTACTGATGTAATGCTGTACACCGTTTGGAACCTAGCTATCCATATAAATCTATTCTAAATTTAAGATTCAGTGATGAACTACTTTTTTTTAATTCCTTCTCCCCACCCCACCCCAAAGGATCCTTCTACGTTAACTCTACATATCTGAAATAGTCTCAGATCTATGATTATCAGATCCCATCACAGCACATTTTTGAGGTCTTTCCCTGATTGGATTTTATTGAACAGTTTTCTTCATTTGTTCATTCATTCATTCAATCATTCTTTTGTTTATTTAACTTCTAAACTGCCCATCTTGCCAAGGCAACTCTAGGCGGTTTACAGTCATTCATTAAAAATACCAAATAAAACATTAAAACAATAAAAAAGACCATAAATTTAAAGTTAAATTAAATTTCAATTGACTAAGATGGAGAGGAAGAGAGCAAAGTGTACATGAGATGGGGCCTGTCTAACCCATTAATCACTTCCTGGATGCCACTCCCCCATTGGGATCCCAGGCCAGTTGGCAGAGCCAGGTCTTCAAGTCCATTTTAAAAGGCCAAGAAGGTGCATGAGGATCCCACCTGGGGCGGGGTGGTGGTGGTAATGTTCATTTCCTGGAACCTACCAGCCAAAATTCCCTGACTGATGGGGCCTGCAGCAAGCCTCTTGTGCTAACCTGGGTGGAATGTGCTAATCCTATTGGTTCATCTGATAACCTGAACCCATTCATGAAGGGCTGTAAAGATGATAACCAATACATCAAATTGGACACAAAATCAAACTAGCAACCTGTGCAGCTCACAGAATAGCAGTATAACATGGGCTACCCTAAAGGTCCCAAGAACTGATAATGTGGCTGTGTTCTGTAGGAGCTGAAACTTCGGGATACTCTTCAACGATAGCCCATGTAGACTGCGTTGCAATATCCAATCAAACTTGGAGTTAACGAGACTTGAGTTACTGAATGCAGGAACTCCCAGTCCAGAAAAGGGTTTGACTCAGGGGTGAAATCCAGCAGGTTCTGACAGGTCTGGAGAACCGGAAGCGGAAATTTTTTGAGTAGTTCAGAGAACCAGCAAATACCACCTCTGGGTGGCCCCAGAGTGGGCTGGGAATGGAGATTTTGCAATATCCTTCCCCCAGGAGTGGAGAAGGAATGGGAATTTTGCAGTATCCTTCCCCTGCCATGCCCACCAGTCACACCATGCCCACCAAGCCACGCCCACAGAATCAGTAGTAAAAAAAAATTGGATTTCACCACTGGTACACCTGGCACATAACATGAAGTGGCACAACAGCTCTCCTTGCTCATTATGTTCATCATGATGTAAACTAGAATACCTTCCACTGAGTCTAAGATCCAGATTGATGCCATTCCCAATGTATTAATTGTCTATCTTGGGTTTAACATACAAACCATAATTCAACCAGTTACAAATGCTGACTACAAAAGGACGTGGCAGTTTACATTGTACCTTCTGACTTTAATGCTAGTCATCGTTTTGTGAAAAGTGGACCAATTTGGGCATCAAGGAAACAGAATTACAGCCTAAATAGAAGGTGTTCAAACTTGTTATCAAACGTCCCTGAACAGATAGGAAGGCTGATAACATGCTTGTTGTCTCTGACTTGTTTTCCTTCCCTTCATTACAGTATTGGTGAAGCTCTCCAGCAGCTTCCCTGCTTGCAATTCTTATTTGACCTTTTTGTTACCGAGTTATTGAGGAAGCTTTAAATAGTTCTTTATGAGATCTCAGTAGGCATTTCAATCTTCAATTCAGGACAAGTTCTTCTTATAATCCCACAAATCAGCATATACAAGATGACCCACAGCTTAGCATTCATTTCAGCCCCAAATATCCATTGTCTTTCACAGTAGGAAAAGAAGAACATGGTATACAGAAGAAAAACAATTTATTAAAACTGCTGGGAAGCAAGCACAAAACTTTGAATTCTTATATCTAGATGTCCTTGTGGATCTTCTTCAACTTTATAGTTAGTATTAATACTACAAAGTTGAAGTAGTTTTCTTGCAGGTCCTTTCAACCCTCACCAATAACAGGATGTACATTAAATTTTCTTCATGACTTTTTCAAAAACCCTGCTGATGGAAAATAGATACTAATAGAAACACTAGTCTCTTTTTCATATTGGTTCAAGATTTTCTTTACAGGTAGTCTTTGCTTAATAACCAGTTGCTTAATTGGTTAGCTTAATTTAAATGAGTGACTTTCCTAAGAACTACTTACAACCCATTTTCAAATTTCTGACAGTCACAAATGTACCCTTGTGGTTGTGTGATCACATTTTTAGCAATTGGCAACTGATTTGCATTTATGGCTATTTGCAACATCCCAATGGCTTTGACTGGACATTTTGGTGGTTTTTGCTGGTTTTTCTGGTGGCTTTTCCCCCCAGTTTCCAGCAAAAAAAAAAAGGTCCATTGTGGAAATGGAATTACTTTATGATCATGGTGTTTGCTTAACTGTGATGTTTACTTACCTCTATAGAAAAGGCTGTAAAATTGGAGATGGCCACATGATGATTGGCTTAATGATTGCCGCAATTACCATAATTCCAGGCCTAATTACAACATAAGAGGAGGACTACCTGTATTGAAGTTCAGATTGTGCAGCAAACATACATAAAATTGATCCATGTACAAAAGCTTCTTAATATTTTAGTGATGGATGATTCCTACAGCTCTCAGTTACTATTGAGCATTAATTTTAGGATAAATATCCATTTTTCCCCAATTACAGAACAAGTACTTTTAAAAGATTAGTTGCAAGAGTGAAAAATATTATGTCTGACTAACTGTTTCTTCTCAACAATCATTGTGATTGAGCTGGATCACTAACCTTTGTGGGGTTTTGTCACGCTTGCTCTGCCTTCAGCATAACCATCCTCAAATATATCATAGTTGACATACTCAATTTGTATTACTTTTTCCAATATAAAACCTTCAAAAATCAACTGCACAATTTTAGTATCATTTAATGTTATTATTAAACATGCATTTTTACACACTATGAAAAACTTACAGTAGCAGCCTTCAACCTTTTGGGTACCAGGGACCAGTTCCATGGAGAGAGGTTTTCCTGCAGACCAGAAGGGGTGTGCCCCAAAGTTGATATTTTTTCAAGAGGCAACTGGACTTCCTGGTTTTTTCTTTGAAGATGTTTTACTTCTCATCCAAGAAGCTTCTTCAGTTCTGACTGGATGGTGGGAAATGGAAGCCAGTCAGAACTGAAGAAGCTTCTTGAATGAGAAGTGAAACATCTTCAAAGAAAAAACCAGAAAGTTCAGTTGCCTCTTGAAAAAAGCACCTTTGGGACAACCTTGACCTGGATGACTGAGAATCTTCATAGACCGAGGGGGCGTGGTTTCACATGCTGCCTGCATCCCATGGATGAGGTTTCACTTCTTTGCGCAGCCTGGTTTCTGGCATGCTGCAGCCTGGTGCCAGTCCATGGATCAGGAACTGGAGACCCCTGACCTACAGAATGAAGTCCACTGTTTTCCTTTTATAAAAATTATAACTGGTAGTCACAGAATAGCATGACATTTGCTTTTATTTTGTAAAGGGAGATTTCATTCCAGTTCATAAATTCTTTCAATGATATTGGGGAAGTATTGGTGATTTCAAAGTACTGTCTTAAATAATCTAAAGGTCATCTAAAGTAAATAATTCTACAACTTGCTTAGACCAAGAATAGGCAATCTGGGGCAATCCATGTGTCGCCAAGCATCACAACATCCTTGGTTCTTGAGAAAAAAAATTGATGCCTATGAAGGCCAACACTAGCTAAAGAACTTGTGGCTGTGATTTCCCATTATTGTGTATATAATTTTTTAAATGACCAATTTAAACTGAATGACCTAAATCACAGGGATGTGCTTATCAGAATAGAGCCATTGTTCTGCATTCTTAACTAACAGATGCTTTTTTCCCAGTTAAGTCAATACATTGTAGAAAGTCCAGAAGGACACTTTGTTACATGAAAGGAGTAAGACTGCAAATATATTCAGCTTCAGCCTTCATTTTGGCTGACCTTTTGTTTTCATCTCTCATACCAGCAGGGAAGTGAAAATCCCATTTTCCCAGATAGCACAAGCTGGCTGAGAGAAATCATTTTCTTCATTTTATTTAATTTCTTGAGCAGGACAAGCTAAAGATATAGCCTAGAGGCACCCTGGGGTTCTTTATACGAAGATGCCAAAGCTCTAAATTTCCTAAAGGGAAACCTGCAGTAAAAAAGAAATGTTCCCTCCCTTTTCAACCATGAAATGCACAAATGGACATTGAAGGAAGCTGAGGTATTGATTACCTGGTTCTTCCTGCATTGTAATAACACACACAATGCAAAAGGACATGATAGTTGCTATGCAGATTCAAAAGTCATAATTAGAACTATAGGTTTAGCTCACAGAAAAGACAATAAAAACATCTGCTAATCCAAGACGTTATCATGGAGGTTTTTAAAACCAGATGTAAATGTTGATATTTGCCTGGCTCTTTGTATATTGTGACATACTATGAACTTCTATTATTCTTAGTTTGTTTCCCTGGTTGTAATATTGTTCTGGTGCTGTTGTTCACTAGGACATATAGATTATGACTTGCAAATAAATAGATAAATATGAATAGAATAGAATAAAATTCTTTATTGGCCAAGTGTGATTGGACACACAAGGAATTTGTCTTGGTGCATACACTCTCGGAGTACATAAAAGAAAAGATACATTCATCCAGAATCATAAGGTACAACACTTAATGATAATCATAGGGAAACAGTCAATATAAATCTTAAGGATACCAGCAACAAGGTTACAGTCATACAGTCATAAGTGGGAGGAGATGGGTGATAGGAATGATGAGAAGAGCAATAGTAATGCAGACTTAATAACTAGTTTGACAGTGTTATTTGTTTAGCAAAGTGATGGCATTTGGGGAAAAAACTGTTCTTGTGCCTAGTTGTTCTGATGTGCAGTGTTCTATAGTGTTGTTTTGAAGGTAGGAGTTGAAACAGTTTATGTCCAGGATGTGAGGGGTCTGTAAATATTTTTACAGCCCTCTTTTTGACTCGTGCAGTATACAGATCCTCAATGGAAGGCAGGTTGGTAGCAATTGTTTTTTCTGCAGTTCTAATTATCCTTTGAAGTCTGTGTCTGTCTTGTTGGGTTGCAGATATCCAATATCTAATATCCCTTAAGTTTCTTAACCATAGTTAAAGATTGGAAGATATGCAATAGTGGCAAAAATCTGTAGCTCAGGTGTAGGATGAGGTGAAGATTCGTTCTCCAAGCTTATGGGTTAGTTTCCAAATGTTTCTTTACCAGACTAGGTAACATCTTCACCAGAATTTAGGAGATGTCAGTGTTCTTCTCTTTATAAGGGCTTATAAGGGTAATCGACTTATCACAAGACCCATCACAAGATCACAAGATTCATTGATGACTCATAGCTGACCCATCACAAGACCCTCACTTGACACACCAACACCTGAAGCCATTATAAACAGAAGAACATTGACACCCCCTAAATTCCACTGCAGATGTTACGTAGCTTGATAATGAAATGTTCGGAAACCAATCCACAAGCTTGGAGAATGAGTCTTCACCCTCTTTGGAAGATATTTCAGCCTCACATGCTTCCTTCCTTTCTTCTTCTTGTTTGCTGGGGTTACAAAATTGTACCAAATTACGTTATGTATTATTTGGCCATGTTTTACAATCTTTGGTAAATTATACTTTACGGTCTTAAGACATTGTATTTGATTAATTATTAGGGTTTTATTCAATCAACCATAGTTAAGCATTCCATCACTTCCTTACAATGTATGGACCTTGGCTTCCTGTCTCTCCCCAGTCTCACTCTTCTCTGTAATCTCTAATAAACACAAGACAGCTTCCTCTTAATTAACATTTTCAAATCAGCCTTGAAATGTCATCACTGGAACCTCCATGCAGTTGTAGAATAAATTTGCCCAAACAGTTATTTTTTGCAAGCTGAAAGAAAAAGATGGAAGTAAAAACCAATCAAAATATTTTCATCACCTTTGTAAGGTTGTTTTACTACCAGTCTATCAGCATTTTGTTGGTTAAAAAAATTGCCTACGTTCCATTTCCGGATATCATAAATATTTCAATAAACTGTGGACCTGAATGTCCTGCTTTGTTTCTCAGGGTTAGTGGGAGAGAGGTTGGTCTCTTCATGTTTAATTATCCAGGTATAATTTAAACTCTATTCGCATATGTCTGCCATGTCTATGAGAGGCCTGGGCATTGTCAATTCAAACAGTAAACAAAGAACGAGTTAAAATGGCTTTGATAATAACAACTTTTATGAAAAGAGAGAAATGACTGATTATACAGTAGGTTAGCAGTAGAAAGCCAAGCACAATGAAGGAAGTGTATTAAGTTTGCTGCTAAAAGGGTTTTGAAATGAAGTTTCAAACTGAGTCAGCTTGAAAGGCAGTCCTTTCTTTTATGGCAGAATTATACAGTCATTAACCTTCAACAGTCTTTAAGTCTGAAAAACATTTAACTATTTATTGCAGCAGGTTAGATGGCAGCTGTTGTTTTCTTTCCCCTTTTTTAATTTTGTTCAACCCCCCCCCCCCCGCTTTGAGGTGGAATAAGATAAAATAGAAACTGGTGCAAACTCAATCAGTGAAGATTGTTGATCAGCTTGGATTGAACCCAGGACTCCGTCCAGTGATGGGTTGCTACCGGTTTGCCCTGGATTGGACGAACTGGTAGCAGTGGTGGCGGGAGGATCCACCCATCTGTCCAGACACTTCTGCGCAGGCACAGAAGCGTCATGCGCACAAGCAAGCACATGCACATGAGCGAACCGGTAGCAAACTAAATTGAAACCCACTACTGATTCCACCACATCACAATACAATGTTTCCAAAAGGGAGTACTGTATTTTTCGGAGTATAAGATGCACCTCCAAAAAAGAGAGTGAAAATCTGGGTGCTTCTTATACTCCGAATATAGTCCCATCCAGCTTCTCAATGGAGGTTTCAGAGGCTGAAAAAAGCATTAGGAACGAAACTTCAGAAAAGAAGCCCCCAAACAGAGCTTCAGAGGCTTTTTTTCTGAAGCTCTGTTTCCGAGGCTTTCAGAGGCAGGAAAAAAAGTTTTTTTCTGAAACAGAGTTTCAGAACTTTCAGAGGCAGAAAAAAAAAGCAAAAAAAAGCAAGGCACAGATCTCACAACCAAGGAACGTGTTGCTAAAATTCACCTCTGGGAACAGCTGATTGGGGATATTCCAGGAGGCCGATCCACCTGCCAATCAGCTTTTTTCTCATTTTCCTCCCCAAAAACGAAGATGCATCTTATACTCCAGTGCGTCTTATACTCCAAAAAAATACAGTAAATCCAAATCATTTTTATTTATTTATTTTCTCTCATCTGCTTCAATTTGCAACCTGCAGCCAAAGATATTAGACTGTAGCATGGAATCAACCTTGTCTATAAAATACATGTATACATACATACAGTACAAACATAAGTTTTTTTTTCTCGTGTAGAAGAATATATAGTATAGCAGATCTGTTTCCTCATATTGGTTAACCATACTGTTTTCTTTTTCATACTTATTTTCAAGGCATTATTGCTGGATTGCAGGAAATATGAAAGCTTTATGAATTTTTAAAGTCAGATGCAAAATTCCAGAGCCCAAAACTTCAAAACTTCAAAACTTCCAGCCTCTAGTTAGTTTCTCTACCTATGGCACTGCAGAACATTGGTTTTGTTGTTGTTTTTTGGTTACAAAGACATGCATATTTAGGAAGGAGTTTAAAATGATTTGTTTTCTGCCAGTTTTTTTATTGCACTACCCACCTTGAAGATGGCATCTTATCAGGGGCAAAAGACGTCAAGGAAGCTGGGAAAGTGACCAGAGGAAAGTTAGACAGAACCAATCATTAGAAGAGGAGTTTGCTAACAGCTTGTATCATATACAGTAATTCAGTAAAGGCTATCAAAAGCCCAGGAAGAAGAGATTTCAGTAAAGCAAAAAGTCTTTGTTTTGAACTCAGTAATAAATGAGAGGTGAAAGTTCCTATCACAGGTTCAAAGATTCTCTACTTTATCCATAATTCTTGCATGAAACCCTTCATTGTAACTTCTAATTCATTCAATAGTTCTGCATTCGTTAAAGTTTCCTGTCTTATTTCTGGGTTATACTATTTCATCCATTATTTCTTAATTATATAAGTGAAAGCTATGGGAAAAAATCACAATTAGAGGTGGGGCAGGCTTGCTTTCTTCTTATGGTAGATGACCAGAAGAGAGGGCAATTGCTCTTTTCAGCCCACCCTATTGTGAAGATTTTGGCAACTGGCTCGATGAGAGTCATAGGAACTAATGTTTCTATAGGAACTAAAAAAGATTCTGCTTGAGAAATCAACTCTGAACTTTAGGACTAGCTCCTGTATTATACTAAGAGCCACAGGTAGATTAACCTACTAGAATGTTTGTGTTTTAGAAGCACAGTATTAATTCTGAAAACAGAATCTGTACTCAGTCAGTGAATTGTAGCAGAAATGACTAATCCAGAGTTTTGAGATGAGATGAATAGAATCAGAAAGGCAGAAATAAATAGGTGTTGCAGTGCCTGTCAAGAAAAATGCTACTTTCTTCATGATCACTCTACTTGGCTGGCTTTGTTCTCAGCATCTTCAAATCTCAGAGATCTAATGAACCAGAGAAGGCAATGATATTTTTCTACTCCAGTAAGGCCAGCATTTGGAAACCTCTTTCAACAAGAACATAATTCAACTGATGCCCAACTGTTTGAACTAATGTTTCAGCTTCCCTTTAATGAAAATGTTTTCAGCCTTTCTTAAATTGCTTCAATTTACAGCACCAGTTTCAGAAATATGAAGCCAATCTGTGTTTGTATAATACTAAACAATACAAAAGAAACAGCATGTTATATATTGTTGAGATATTGCAATGGTTATAGTTTAAAATTGGTGTGTGTGTTTGTCCACAAGGGACAAAAGACAGAATATGCATCATAATGCCCAAATTCAAAGGACACAGCTGAACAATTTTGTATCATGTCATTATTGCTTCCACTGGACAACTCTTTGCATGTATTTGGCCTAAATCTTTATAAAGAATTCATTCAATAAATAATCTGTTTGGCACCATATATGGCCAATGTTCCTCCAGTGTCAATTTACCCCAGGATGTCCTCTTTCTATGTTCTAAGTTTCATGTGGAGGTAATTTAACCCAATTAGGAAATGAAATTGATTTTTGATCAGCACAGACAACTATGGAATGTCAGGAAGTACCCAAGGATAAGAAAGACAATTAGTTGGGTCTAGTGGTTAAGGCATAAGACTAGAAACCAGGAGACTGTGACTTTCCACTTTAGGCATTAAAATTGACTGGCTGACTTTGGACCCATCACTCCCTCTAAGCCCAATTTACCTTAAAGGGCTGTTGATGTGGGGAAAATAGGAGAAGGAAGGAGTACTAGGTATGTTTATTGCCTTGAATGATTTAAAAAATGATAAAGGTGAGATACAATAAATAAATGAAAATTGCATTCTCTAGATTAATCTTCTCCAAGCTGAGATTTTTCCCATTTGTTGCAATTAGAATTCATAGCCAAGATGACTTCTAAACACATCTAGATATGTATACTCTGGAAAGCTTCCTTAGAATTCATGTTAGCTACAGATACACTGTTGGTTTTAGTTTCTATTTTCTATGAGTCTTTAAAAGTCTTTAATATGTTAAATTCAATGTTATGGTTATACTTAAAGATGATTTTATTGTTAGCATTTGTATTCTTTTATGCTATGTCAGCATGTCTACTTTTTTATACTGCATATTTCCATCTTATTGGGATATTATTGTATTATGTTTTGTGTTAAATTATATCCATAAAAATAGTTTATGATGCATGCAATAAATAAAAGCATAACAAATGATGCTTGCATTTTCTACCTACAGTTTTGTACCATTTAACAGAAACCCCCAGCAAATTCAATAATAAAACCTAGAAGATTTAATGCTGCATTCATTGTGGCTTGAGCAAAGACATGGGTGACTTGTGATCTCCCATTTGTCTGCCAATGGAATAAAAGGATTTGAAATTAAAAATATTGCGAGATTTAAATTTGCTTACCCATTGGCCTATTCTGGCAACAGAATAAGGCCAATGGGTGCTTACACTACTATAAATTTACTATAAATTTGCTGGCAGCCAGTGAAGAATAACTTAGGAGAACATGGACTAGATTTGCTATTAAGGCCTACTTCGTAAAGCATCAATAATTCATCCTCATTGCACCTATGCATAGCTATCTCCACTTCAGTTGAGAGTAACCAGAGGCCTGTTGGGTTTAAAAGACTAAAGGGTGTATCTATAGGGCTGTATGGAGAATTTTGAAGAGCAATTGTTTGAGCAAATCACTTGGATTTTCTCCCAATTAAATGTTGGCCATACTGTAGAGATACTTGAGGTAGAGGCCTACCATGTTATCTGGGAGGAGTTTGAAGTTATTGGACCTTAGGGAGTAGACAGAGTCGTCAGCTATAAATTTGACCATCTGTTTAATAGATCCATTCCCTGCCTGGCTGGCAGTCTTTCCAGGAGGAGACATGTGGTTGGGTTTTAGTAGTGATAAATTCTCCTTTGAGAGAAGGTGTGGTCCCTCCACCCTTTAAAGAAGCTGTGCTGTGGTGGCACAGTGGTTAGAATGCAATGCTGCAGGCTACTTCTCCTGACTGCCATCTGACTGCAGTTTGGCAGTTCGATTCTCACCGGCTCAAGGTTGACTCAGTCTTCCATCTTTTCAAGGTCGGTAAAATGAGGACCCGGATTGTTGGAGACAATATGCTGACTCTGTAAACTGCTTAGAAAGGGCTATAAAGCACTGTGAAGTGGTATATAAGTCTAAGTGCTATTGCTATTGCTATCTTTGTAAGTCATCCAGAGTCATGTATACAAGACCGATAGCTATATAAATGTATCAAATGAATAAATAAATAAACAGAAAACATGTAACTTATTATCTCACATTAATGTATAGGCTTATCAGTTCAACATATTTTTTTACAGACTATTCTTTTTAAAGAAAAATAGGCTAATTGTATAGAATGAAGGATGAAGCTGTGTCAAGTACTATCATTCATGGGAGGCATCAGTGCCACTGATGTCAACAAGATCAGACAGATAATCTTTTAGTGGATTTTGCTATATAAGTACACAGGCTTTTCAGCAGTTTCCATTTGAACTACTTTTTTTTCCTCCAAAGTGAAATCATGCTTGGAAAGTATCTTACATTGACATAATAACCAATAGAACGTAATCCTTTTTTCTCAATTGAGTTTACATTGGATTGTTGTCTGTTCACCTTCTGCTGAACAATTTATTGACATATGCTAAGCAAATCATTGCGGAGATTAACCATCTGTGGCCATTATAGTGATTCTGTCATTTTTATGAGAGAAGTCTATTGATTATTGTTTTTCAACCTGTATATTAATAGTAGGTTCAGTTAGAAAGGGTAAAATTAGAACAAGGTTCCTATTTGCATCTGTTTTTGAAAAAGTCCAGAAGAGGTTTTGTTTATTTACTTATGATAATCATTTTAAAATGCCAACATTATTCCTGTTGTTGAAACTGAATTCATCAACAGCCACTTTTGATGATGGGAAAAATGTTAAATACTTATATCCAAGAAGTTTCTTCAGCTCTGACTGGATGGTGGGGAATTGAAGGATTTATATTCCTTGCAGACCCCTGGCCATTTGTATTCTTTTAGAGAGTCATTGAGGCCACTTGGAAGTTCGTCTGTGTCCTCAGGGTCACCTGAGTAGTGCAAATGAGTGTGGAGCTTTCTTGGAACTGCTGAAAGGACTGTGTTGTAGACTTGGGGTAAATGATGTCATATCTCTCCCCTTCTGTTGAGAAAAGGCTGTTCAATTTTGATATAGATGGCCTCTTTGACCCCTCTTTCAAACCAGCGGTCTTCTCTGTCCAAAATGTCTTCTACTGGGATTTTTTTCATCTTTGTTGTGTCATTGGTGCCATTTCTACAGAGACATCATCAATTCATCATGCCTTGCCAAGAAGTCCCCTAACTACATTGAAATATAGAAGAGATTGATTTTATTATTCCAAAGAGTTCAGTAACTGGTGATAAATAGGTGCTAAGACACAATCACTTCCATAAAGAGTGGGGTAGTTGATAGCCTCCTTTGTAATTGGAACAAGGAAACACATGAAGCAAGACATAATGAAGTTGTGAAGAAATTAATTACTGCTGCTTCTTTACAGAGATATTACTATGTGCTAGCATAAAGAGCAAAAGGGCCATGGATTTTTTTATTTGACCAGGCTAGGACTGTTTATAAAGCCAGATAGTTTAGCATTAAATAAATAAGTAAGATCAGGTTTATAAATGACATGCTGAAATGCATAATATCCTTCAGCTTTGTTACACTAGCCATATTTAAAAAGAATTTGGTTTATGTAACTTGGTATGGTTTCTTTGGCTTTGTTAGAAGTAAGCAAAACAGATTAAGACTATACACAGAAAGAACCACGTGTTGCTTTTTCTATTCAGAAGGCTGAATTCAAATCCAGGAAATAAAAGCACCTGGTTATAATTTACCACAATTTTCTTTGGCTAAGCTGGGCTGCTAGTCCTCTGAACCTTTGCTGCCATTGAATTTTTTTCATTAACTCTTTCAGTGTTTTAAATTGGGGTATTGCCATTTGCAGCAATATATGTAATATAGAAATTGAAAACAGTATTAATGGTACAAGGTCTACCATGTTCTCCAAACAACATTCTGAATAGTATCAAACATAATTTGTTTATATTGCTTTTTTGGTGTGGGGTTGGGGGTGGTATAGTATTCTAATCAGATTTATTACTCTTTTAGCCTGGTTATAAACTGTTATCACATTAACATTATTTGCTATGAGAAGTGCATTATTACACACACACAAAGACTATATTCCCATTATTCCAATGTATTCTTTGTCTATATAGTATATTCATTTACATATTTTATAGATATCCAGTCTATATGTAACATGACAGCTTGTTGAATATATCATTTTGTATATTACTATTACTCTCTTTCAGTCTCTTGAATTACAGATTTCCTTAATTATCATTGCTCTACAGCACTGAGCAATTGCAGACTGTCCTTGAAAAAGCAATCTGTACCTTTTTGCTTGTACCTTATTCCAGTCCTAATATCTCTGGAGAATACTATGGCTTGATAAATCTGCCTCTATAAAGCCTTTATTTTTTACAGTGCTGTTAGGAAAGTGTACAGAGATCATATGACATACATCTTTAATAATTCAAAAATGCATATTCTTGAGTAATTATCAATAAAGAGAACATTTTGAGATGCTTCAAGATATAGCTACAGAGATTCATCAGGGCAAATGGGTAATTTCTAATCAGCTTCTTCTTTAATCCTATCTTAAATCAACTAGAATAAAAAACATTTATTTTATAATATTTTGCAAAAAGTAAGGCTAGTTCTTAAATCCAGGCTGCAAAACTCCAGGTATAAATAGATGACAGCAGAGAGATACAAAAATTCTTCTGTAGTTGTCTTGTGGAGTTTTGCAGCCTAAATACAAAGATGTCAAATCATGTAGCCATTTACAACTGCTTGCTAGTTTGAAACAACATTTTTGACTTTATTATTAATAAGCCACAGTTGTTACTTCCTTAAGAATTTCTTAAATATAAACATTTGATCAGATCAAATACAAATCATGCATAACCATACAAATAGTTTTATTTTGTGGAGGAGTAAAGTTGGACATCAAACTTACTGAAAATTCTAGGAATTCTTTCTCTAAGCAGAAATTATTGTTGGCAATATCATTTTTAATAGAATGAATTTTATTTGTCCAGGAAGTGGAAACTATGTTGCATAATTTTTTCTAGGTAATGTATATTTAATATCTTTTCCTTCACGTTTAGTGTTGATTAAAGACAAGAGTTGATATTACTTTAAGTAAATAGATTTGTTTCTAGCATCATAGCTTTTTTGGGATATCAATGTGTTGATGGCTCTAAATCAGTGTTTTTCAACCTTGGCAATTTTAAGATGTGTAAACTTCAGCTCCTCCAGAATTCCGCAGGCAGCAAGCTGGATTTCATGGTGGATGACGAATTCTGGGAGTTAAAGTCCATACATCTTAAAGTTGTTATGGTTAAAAAATTATCTGGATCATGCTCAATATTCATAGTTGCTTGGCCTTCCAGAATCATTTGTTAATATTTGTTGATCATGAATCCAGTAATCATAACAAGCAATCTCAGTAGGGAGTGTTCCCAGGTGGTAGTTGGACTTTTGATTGTTTATCTCAAATCTTTTCAGTGAAATAGTACAGTTTGTATTATGGAGCATTATGGAGCCATTACCATCCATTCTTTTAATAATTAAAAAAAACCCTTAACAACTTATAATAAAACAAATTCACTCTCTTTATATATATATATATATATATATATATATATATATATATATATATACATACAAAAAATTAAAATCTCGGGTTTTTTCCCGTGTCATTGTAAATAAGTTAGTTAAAATGTTCAAAATTCTGGTTAAAATCCTAGCTTAAAATCTTCTAACCAGAATTTTAAACATTTTAACTAACTTATTTACAATGACGTGGGAAAACACCTGAGATTTTAATTTTTTGCATATACACACCCGCGAAAACTTAAGAAGACACACACACACACACACACACACACATATATATCTTCTGTACATATGAATTGTCATAGGCTGATAACATATCTGTCATTTCAACATAAGATTTCATTTTAAACAAAGTCATTAAAAAAACCTAGAGCCATAGTCTGTGCACACTTCAAAACTAATTCAGAAGATGTGCTTTGAACCCAATATTATTGTAGCACACGGATGTCAAACTCACGACATCAATGTTGTCGTCACGTGACGTATCGTGACTTTTTTCCCCTTCGCTAAACCAGGGGTGGGTGTGGCCAGCATGTGACACATCCAGCTCTTGGGCTGCGAGTTTGACACCCCCGGTGTAGCAATTCCTTGCTATTCATTAAAACAACTGCAGTTTTGTCAAACCTTTCTTGTGAGCCTGAGGAAAAAAACTGCAGCTGCTTTAAAAAGTCAACTTGTTAAAGCAGATTTTCAGGCTCAGGTGGGAGACTGAAATAAATTGGGCTGCTTTAATGAATATCATTAATCTGCTGTGATTCTGTTTACATAATTTTTCTAAATCATTTTCAAAGTATCATGGTCCTAATACAGTTAGGTTGGCAGGATGATTCATCTTTTTCATCAGCACGGGTAAAACAAATCAGCACCTGGGGAATGATTTTTCTTTTTTAAAAAGCCCCCAAAATAATCCCAGCTTTATGGTTAAAGTCCCACAACTTTGTATCTGCATCAATATCACATACATATAAAAGTGGTGGCTTTGACCACATTATTTTGACTTCCATTTTGCCTTTTTTGCCCCGTAATAAAACACTATTTAAAGATAATAAAATACTATTCAAATTGCGTGGCAGCATTCATCAATCATTACGGGAAGCTATTTCCTGAGGGCCTCTTTTAGTTCTTGAGAAGTAGAAGATTCAAAGACAATGAAATCTAAGGATTTGTGAAGTGCGGTTGAGGGTGCTAAATATATATCATTATCTGAGGTAAGTGTTTCCCACACCCTTCAAAAACTGAGGACAAAATGCTCTCTGTAAATTCTTCCCAAAATATGTGATATTTCTAATTTTGACATACAAAAGGTGATACTCACTAGTAAAAGGTGATATTCACTAGCAAGTCAAATGTCACTGCATTATTTATGACTTCTAGTAAAGGTAAACATTACAGGTAGTCCTCAATTTATGACCTCATGACAATTGAGCCCCAAATTTCTATTCCTAAGCAAGGCAGTTGCTAAGTGAGTTTTGTCCCATTTTATGACTTTTTAGTATGACCAATCATGAGTTGTTAAGAATATTAGGAGAGAAGAAGCAGATTTTTGGGGAAAAGAAGCTGATATATGTATATGTATATGTATATGTATATGTATATGTATATGTATATGTGTATGTGTATGTGTATGTGTATGTGTATGTGTATGTGCATATGTATGTGTATGTGTATGTACATGTATATTATTTAGAGCAGGCAGTGGCTAGAAGTGGATACTCATGTCACACTCAGGAGGCTGAGAGTTCAATCCTAAACAGCAGCAGCAAATGTTTGTCTATCAGACCACAAAGATAAATATCTGCTGCGAACTCTGCATAGGCATCAGGAAGGGCATCTGGCCAGTAAACATTCAGCTTCATTCAGTCATCCTGACTGCATCCCGATAAAAGGAATTAAAGGTTCGTAAAAGGGGTGGGGAATTATTTATTTCATATCCCGCCTTTATTATTTTTACAAATAACTACCAAGAAAAAGAATATATCAAATTGGTGAAAAGGTAACTATATTTCAATGAATGGAGCATTTATTTAAATGTAGTAAAACTGAAAACAATATTTAAATGTATAGTAGATTTATGTCAAATTAAATATTTAATTATTTAAAACTGATTTAAGTACTTAAATCATAACTATATCCAGTTGAATATAAAAACTCACCATAAATAACCACACCACCTCCTCTGAGAGAGATGGGCAGTTAAGAACTGTTGAATAAATGAATGAATGAATGAATAAATAAATAAATAAATAAATAAATAAATAAATAAATAAATCCACTTCAACAGACGACAAAATATTTTTGGGAAGGGTTCTTAGTTACCATGAGTAACTGAAGACAGTTTATTTGAGTCTGAACTACATAGAACCTACTTCCTGTCCTTGAATCAGTTTAAAATGTCAGTGCAATAACTCAAAACTCTGAAACTGGCATATAGACTACCCTGGATGCCCAGTTGCCAAAAGAGCTGCTGAGAAGGTACAGCTGTGTGAGCCTTGACTCACTTAGTTGGGATTTTCCATTTTCAGTAGAAAAAAAAAATCAGACTATTATAACATTACAAATATTATTTCTTAAAATAATCAGTATCCAAAATACTGCTGAAGTATTAGTCACTTAAGTGATATGGGAGGTGTAGAAAATTAATAAATAAAATAATATTGATACACTTAAAAAGTTCAAGGTGAGAAGAAATGTACAATAAAAAGATCTTTTTAAAACTGTACCAAGTAACAGGAAACAATTATGTAAGCAAGGAGGAGGAGGAGGAGGAGGAGGAGGAGGAAGGGGAGGGGGAGAAAGGAAAGGAAAAGGAAAGGAAAGGAAAGGAAAGGAAAGGAAAGGAAACAGCATTCCTAACAGTCTTACTTTATGTTCTCAAATTCCATACTACAGTAGATGTAAAAGAGACTTATAAAGTATGGCAAGTACTGGTAGTTTTAGGATGATGTTTCTGTTTAAACGTTGACATAAAACTGAATACTTCTGTTATTCAATAATAAATAAAACTACTATTCAATAATACAGAAACTGCTCAAATCCCGAAGGGTGATAACATTTAAAAATTACTAATAGACAATCAAATTATCATATTCTTTTCATTGTATGCATAAAGTTTCTATGCACTGTAGATATTTAGTCAAAATACTACAATTGTTACCTTTGCATAACTGTTCAAGTATTTAACAGAAACATTCTATCTATCCATACAACTCCAAAAATGATTCTGGGTGGCTTCACAAAATTAAAAACCAGAAAACTAATACCATATAAAAGCCCACATTTAATCCAAGGGAACAAAAAAAACCCAATTTTTCATATTAGACACAACGCAGAGCGCTTGCCAGATATCTAACCCAAGTTCTGAAGAGAGAGCCATGGTTTTAGAGCCACTTGAAAGGAGTAGAGTGGAGGCCAAACAAATTTCCAGTGACACAGACCAAGCATGACAGCAGAGACAGTCCACTTCCTGGGTCCACCTATTATAATGACATTGCTTATCCAATGAGACTTAAACCTACCTTGTCTTGTTGTATAGGACAAATAGATAATATGGAATAGGGACAATCTCTCAGATAAACAGAACCTATCATATGTAAAGATGTATAACTAATAGCCAACACCTTGAACTGCACCTTACTTGTCCAGAACCAAGTACAAGTGGTGGATAACTTGGATTTGTACAAAGACCTCCTTCATACAGCTGTGATCTGTTCAAGCTAAGAGTTCACAAAATCTTCAAATTATACACTAGTCTAGTCTCAAATGGGAGAGTGCCACCAGCGGTGGTATTCAGCAGGTTCTGACCAGTTCTGGAGAACTTGTAGCAGAAATTTTGAGTAGTTTGGAGAACTGGTAAATACCACCTCTGACTGGCCCTGCCCCCATCTATTCTCTGCCTCCAAAGTCCCAGCTGATCAGAAGGAAATGGTGATTTTGCAGTAACCTTCCCCTGGAGTGGGGAGGGAATGGAGATTTTACAGTATCCTCTCCCTGCAACATCCACCAAGCCATGCCATGCCCACCAAGCGATGCCCATAGAACTGGTAGTAAAACAATTTTTACTGAGTGCCACCCTATTCAGGACCAAAGATGGAAAGTCCCCAGAACTGACAGAGCCCAACATCCACAGCTAGTTGATCTGGCTGTGTGCTTTTCTTCACCTCAAGACTCCAAAGTTTCCAAACACTGGCCAGACAGTAGTTCAGATATATAACTGTTAGCCCTGTGAGGTAGGTCAGATCAAGAAACAGACACTGCAGGGATTCCAGGAACGCTGCAGTACTGTATTATTGTTTGATATATTAACAGAATCTTAAAAGCCTGTCCAAAATCTTTACTCTTTACAGAGAGTATGATGCACAAGCTCAGAATCAGAAACAAGAAATGGTTTGCCCTGAATCATTGGAGAGCTCAGATAACGGTCCAGAAGACCATAATTATGCACACTGAATTTTTCCCCAAATTTGTCTTCAAATTCTGTACTGTAGCAATATTAAAATATGGTCTTTTTTTACCCCTATTTTAAGAAAAATAAAGTGACATTCAATGCAAAGCTAATCTTTTCTCCCAAGTATTGGCATTTGTAGACATAGGTAGGCTTGATAAAGCATTAGACTGAACTGTGCTTCGAAGCATTTGATGCTGTAGGACCACAAGCAAAATTGATGTGCCCAGTGCAAAAAGTGGTATTAAATCTGACCTGACTGTAGCATGGACATCCCATGGACTGAAACCAGACCAGTGGGGATGAATGAGATCCAAAACAAAGTTTCACTTCCTCCAAAACAAAAATATAAAGAAATAAACAAAAACAACTGGGTGTTTATTTAAATATATTTTCCAACACCAAATATTTACAAAGCATTAAAGGTTTAAAACCAGGGAGAAAGGGAAGATACCTTTCAATGCAGAAGGTCAAAGAAAAGGACAGTGAGATGCTATATCACCAAGGACAACTTCAGTGGTTTTATTTAAAATTTTATGCATGCTATTTCAAGTTTCTGTAGTTTGCCTTGTATTGTTTTGGCAAAGTCACATTCTAGTCTGTACTATTCTAGTAATACTAGTACTATTCACATTTTTGAAAGAATTTCAACATATATATTAATTTGTTATTTATTATTAATATGTAATTTGGTCCAGTTATAATTTGAACATTTAAACCAAGTATGGTTATTAGAACTGAGTCTTGCATGACAGAACTCAGACTTTTTAGTTGGTCTAATTATTGTATAATGTATGTTGACTAACTGCATTCCTAAAAAGCTTTTCAGGCCAATTTTGTTATGTAACTTAGACCTATGGAGACCTAGAATGGACAATCAGCTCTAATAAGGTTACATTATTAAAATAAGTAAAATCTACAATAAAGAATAATATAGGAATGTCCACTTGATCCTTGATCCTGATCCTTTCTGCTTAACCATGGAAGTTTTTACCGTTGGAAAATATATTTCTTTCTTAGGAACTAGCTATTTTGCTTTTATTATTTTCAAGAAGCCTATTTGTGGCAGAAGACATTTCCTATATTTGTATCTGTACAAATATGACTCCCAAACATGTAAATCAGTTCCAAAATTCCACAGCCAATATGGCTATTACTTAAATTCCTGTGAATTCAAATCTGGAAAGAGCTCAGTTTGGGAATGGTCACTGTTTGGTATTTTGTAATAATCTAGAAAGTAATGATGTCATGAAGCAACCCACCAAACTTGGATAACTTATCAGGCTGGGATTTGAATCCTGACCAATGACCACACACACATATCAATTTCATGTGAGGAAAAAAATACTTCAACTAATAACCTGAACATAGCCTTTTAAGAGTTAGCACTTTTGGGATCTTTTGTCTAGATTAGTTGTCTCAAAGGACGTTTCACTTTTTATCCAAGAAACTTCATTGGTTCTTCATCAACCAATGAAGCTTCTTGGATGAGAAAAAAAAAATCTTCTTCTTCCTCAAGGAAAAAACAGTCCAGCTGCCCTTTGCACCTATGAGACAACTAAGGCCTGGATGATTGAGAATCTCCATAGACTTGTCTAGATTAGTGTTTCTCAACCTCAGCAACTTGTTGACTGACAAATTTCTTGGGGTTGAAGTCCACAAATGTTAAAGTTGTTGAGGTTTAGACACACTGGCCTAGATGGATGAACCTGCCTTTCTTTTTTTCCTTTTCTCTCAATGCCTCTTTATCTTGTTTATGTTTTTGATAACCACAGTTATCATCTATCCTTATCTTTAGATGATGTACCAACCTGTGGGTGCAGCTGCTGTTAGATGCCTCCCTAGTCAGGGAAGAAAGAAGCCATTTGGAACTGAAGCCTTGTCTAGGATTGCATTATCTATGTGCACTAAGAGCATTTAAATTATATAACCATTGTATAATCATTAATCATTAAAAAGGGATCATTTCATTATCATATTACTCAGGTTGTAATGTGTTTGAAATATTTTGCACCGTTGTAATAATTTGCAAATCTACAACCTTGCCCACTTTTACTTGTCACATGAATCAATTTTAGCCCATCTGTTTTTAACAGATTTTTTTTTTAAATCATAGAAAGTTTGTGGACTTAACTAGATAATGACTATCATCCTCTCAAAAGAAATAACAGGAAATAATGACTGTAAATAAAGAAATACCCAAGGGAGAAAATGTGTCTAATCCTGTCACCAAATTTATAACTTATTACCCTGTGGAGTAGAAGGGTGGGAAGAAACAGCTTGGAACAATTTTAAAAGAAAAGATAGTTGGAAACATAATTATTATTTCAAGCAGGGAAACGCAACACCAAATGGATCAAAAAAAAAAAAAGCACCCATCTGTCTATCAACAAACAAAGTTTGTCAAAACAAATATGCAATTTTAAAGGCATGTGTTTGCCTCAGGCTGTATATTACATTTAGGAGTAGAAATCTTTGGCAATAATAAGGAAATAATTTAATAATGAGAAAATCAGAGCCCAAATGTTTTGCTTCTCCAGGTACTTTCTTAGAATTATCTCATTAAATTTATTAATTGAGATCCCCAATAAGTCTGGTTAAAGTCTAAATTAATCCACAACTGAGGAGAAGAGAAATGGTAACACTAACTGCTATTCTTCTTCCAATAGTCATCCCAGAGGCATCACTCGGCTGGTTATGTCTTTTATATATGGAAATATAAATATATTTTAATTACTATTAAAAATGGAAAAAGTATGACATTCAATGGGCAGTTCAAAAATGTGATCAATCAATCAGCCTACATTCTCACATATCCTTAATAGAAAGATAAATGTAACAAAGTCATTTCCTTTAAGGAAACATGAGATATTTCTCTAAAGTTATTAAAATAATCTATATGCTAGAGTAAATTAGACTAGTATTTTTAAAAAATCCCTGTGTGAACTGAAATGGGAAATTGTTTTTAAAACTCATGTTTCAAACATTTGCTTCTTTATTATTTATTTCATTACAAAGCAAAACACTAATTATGAATGAGTGGAAAAGAAAACGGTTAACTTTTACTGTAGCATTGAACTTTGTTACTAAATATAATGTACAGGTTAATTTTATTGAAATCACAACATTTCCAAAGAAAATATTTGTGTTCTGTTTCTTAGTATTTGCAAAATGTCCAGGGTTAAATTTCTTTTAAATGTATTGTTTCACAGCCACATGACTTAAGACAATGATGTTTTTCCCTTTTTTACTCATATATTGAATTTTTTGCCAATTACTTATATCAGAATCCTCTTACGTTTAAAAATAATAATAGGTTTGGAGCATCACAACAAACTATAATCAGAATATTGTTAAGGTAAGGTGGCCTAGAGGCAGAATATTGATTTGATGACGTATGAGAATGGTGGGATAATCCCACAATGATGGTGATTGGATAATCCCAAGGTGAGTTATGATCTTATGTTTGCACTAGTTTTACAAGAACACTGCGCAGTATTGTTAATAGCGGTACATGCAAATGGATTGATTCAAAACTGCATGGAAAAAATATACAACACATAGCCACTACTGTAATCCAAAATTAAATGTATAAGGAAAATCCAAATTTCTTGCTCTTTATGAATCTAAAAGGTCAAAATGAAAAACTAAGAAGCGTCCAGAAAATTGATAATTTTTTGCAAAAATTATAAGAGACTATTATAAATGCTTGGTAACCAATACCAGATTTTTCATGGTGATCTGACTTGTTAAGAAGTAGACAGTTTTGGAAAGGAAGATTGTCTCTACAAGTAAAAGAAATATTAATCCCAAAGCAGATGTTTTAAAAAATAAGAACAGATGTGGAGACAATATTTGAGCAGTACATTTGTAAAAGAATAGACTAAAATATTGCTTTGTTTTTGCTAAAACTGCAGACTATGGAATTACAATCTGGAAAAGCTCAGAAATCTGATTACCATCCACAGACTTTTTTTTTTTTTTTGTAAATACCGATGTGGTTTCCAACCTTTTAAAATGTGGTTGAGGAACATTATTATTATAAGACTTTGATTCCAACATAGGGGAAAGAAAATATAATTCATCTAGTATTGATTAACATATTCTGTATGACAGGGTATCATGCCACAGATATGTAAATGGAAGCCATTTTCCTTATGGCAGAAGGGGAAAAACTGTATTAGCTCTTAAAAGATTTTGATTTGGGGAAGTTACTACAACAATCCTTTGATATCAGGTATCAAGAGTCTGTCTTCAAGTTTGGCCAATCCAATATCCCGGCAAAGCTTATGACCCGGAAACTGTGACTAAATACTGACATGCTTTGCCTTTAAAAATAGCATTTTTAAAAGGAAAAAAGGCTGTCTAAATTTCCATTGCTTGTAGTAATGACTATCCCAGTATTAAATATGTTAGGTGAAACGTTACTTATATTTCTTAGCAGTGAATTTCCTGCTAGTCATTGTACTACACAACATGACATTTGATTTGAATTTTCTTCAAGAACATCTCAAGAGGAAGTGACCAGAGTCTAGGTTCAAATGATAGTATATTCATTGTGAGTCACCAGCCTTGAAGGAGGCAGATGGTGAGTGTCCTTCCTTCCTGAAGAAGCCCTCACTTGAACCATTAAAGGTAAAGGTGACATTTTCTCCTGTCCATTAGTATTGAACATTTTTTGACCTGTCTTCAAATTTGCCATTCCAAGGAAGGTTGTATATAATTTGGTGAGGCTGGGACTCTGGAGAGTGAAGAGGCAGCAAATTATCAATATTTTTTTCAGTCAGGTTTCAGACGGGGGTGCAGGAATAAGATAATTTTCATCATGCTTGTGGATAACAAGAAGAGAGTAAGAATGGAATGATGCAATTCTCCTAATGCTGTGTTCTGACCTAGGCTTCCTTAGAAATTAAACAGCACAAACTTAGTGTTCTGTCCCCGTCTCACACACACACACACGAACAGTCAGCCGGGGATTAAATAAAACTTGCAGACAATACATTCCTTTGATAACAGAATTGGCAGCAACCCAGTAGCTGCTTGCCAAGAACTTTACTCACAGAGGGAGGTGTTCTTCCTCCATCAGATAAACCAAAACAAATACACAAAGTCAAAGAATTGTCAAGTCCAGTCCGTATTAAATCCAAGGCAGGCAGATAAATCCAAGGCAGGTAGTTTCAGAGATACAGTGCGACTTGCTAGTTGTTTAGCTTTGTCCATCACAGAGCCTGAATGGCCACCACACCCCCTTTTATCCCCTGTGGGGTGTGGTCCAGTGACTCAGCTTAATCTCTGGCACGCCTCCTTTTCTGTTGCATGCGCTTGTCTCTCCGATGCTGGCGTGAATCCAGCCAAGACTTATCTCCATCACTGTCCGACTGTGACTGCTCGGGGATACCTGGCTCCTGGCCAATCTCTTCTCCTTCAGAAGACACCTGAGGCATTGCCAGAGAGGAGGGTCCTGGAGAGGGAGGCCTGGCCAACTCCTCTCCTTCACTTTTGAAGCCTTCTCCCTCCGATATGACGGGCTCGGGGGTCGGAGTCACAACACTTAGTCCCGGCAAACCTCTAATTCATACAGCTGTAAATTACTTTCATTTACAGTCCGTAGGACTTGGTAAACAGTCTTTCAGAGGAAGATTATCAATACCCACCTATCTCATGTGGAATGCTGCCAAAGAGCTAATTTCCAGAAGCAGGGTAAGGCCAAACTTGGCACAGAGTCATAAACAGAATTTTCAAATCTTGAATCGGCCAGATGAATTAATTGCTTCCTGCAAAAGCTCACATCCCATTCGCTTCTTTTTTATGTCTTATTGGAGGGGCCAATCATCTCCAAGCCTTACTCCCAAGTCAACCCTGTTTCCTTAATTGTTCCTGTCTTCTGGCAGCTCTGCGCATGCGCACACTGGGAACAGGCTCACACTGTTCTTCTGCCTAACTGATGTCAGACTCCGGAGACTCCAGAGGCAGGAAAGAAGTGCCAGATTGCCTTGGCCCCCTCTCTGCCTCTGACTCAGAGCCATTGTCCGAGCCTTCCCCAGACTCCAGGACTGGCCCACATTCCTCCCCAACCTCCTCACTGTCTGAATCTGCAGCCAGCTCTGCTGGTCGCTGGGGGGCCACAACATGCTGCTCAGTCCTTCAACAGCTTTTGACACCATCTATCATGGTATACTTAGATTTGGATTTGTTTTGATTTGTTCTTCCCCCTGTGGGTTGTGAGATATTAAAGATTTTTTTTAATGATTCCATTATTCTTATTTATGTAAACCATCTAGAATTACTTTTGTGAGGCGGCATATAAATCTAATGAACAAGCAAAATAAATAAAAATAAAACTTTAATGTTATTCTTGATTAAGAGATGTGTGCATTCCAACAAAGGGTTGGATATGTTTGCCTTATGATGAAGAAAATAACACAATTGCTTGTTATTTAGAGAAAATATAGAATTGAAGAGCCTTTTCTTTATGGTGAAACGCAGTTGCAAGATTTTTTTCCATAGTGAGGAGTGCTAAAAAAATAAGTCACATAATTGGAATTACAATTCAAATATGCTTTTGTGTTTGAATCTGTCTTTTATTTGGGAATGAATATACAATTCCACTCAATCCACAAGAGAATCTGATTATAATAAAGCAAATGTATAACAATGGAAAATAGCTGTTGAGATTATTATTTACAATTACTGATTTGTAGCAATCTTTCTTATATAGAAAACAAAACAAGTTACTCATTCACACATCTCTACCCAATGAGACCACAGAAATGAAAAATATATGCATTTGGCATTTTGCAGTTCATTGAAAATTTGATTTTTTAAAATAATGGCAATTATGCTACTTGAACCGGAAGATGATCATTTCCTTCAATCCAGAAATGTGTGCTACACTTTATGTAACTTTTTATGGAATAATATTAGAAGTCAAGAAGATTTTTAAGACCTGGAAAGAGCTATTAAGTCTGCAACCAAAAGCTCAGTAAAATTTGTTCTTATAAAATACAATGAACTCCTCGAGGAAATGAATATTTTAAGGAAATGGTTGAGTTTAACATAGCATAATTGGTTTCAAAGAATATACTCAATTTGTTTGGCAATTATCTACCAAAAAATGGTGTGTCCCACCCCCTTTTACTGTCTGTCTGTCTGTCTGTCTGTCTATCATCTATTATCATCATCATCTATAATTTCTATCACTCCAAATGACCTTTTGTTATCAAATTAATGAGTAATGTGTTTTTTAAAAATATATTTAACATTCTAATGTCAACAAATCCTTCTGTCTTGGGTTATGAAATATACACTAACCCCTTTAAAGAATATTTCATGAATCAAGAAGCATCAGTAACCAAATCACATATACTGTAATTCTCTGCTATAACTCTCTCTCCCCCCCCTCTCTCTCCCTCTCTCTCTCTCTCCCCACCCCCTCCCCCCCGGCCTCTCTCTCCAACCAAATACTTGTTCTTTCTTTTTTGGTTTCTTTCTTTTGTAATCATATAACAATTTCATGTTACTGAGTGGCTGCAGACTGCAAAAAGCAACCTACAGTATTGTAGCAAAAGGCATTCATTACTACACTTGATTCTGCTTAACTGATGGTTTTCCCAATAAGTAAAACTTCTGCTGCTATGTTCAAATGGTGTTGAATAAGGAAGCATCTTTTTCTTGCTCCAAAAAGCCCTTAGCTGAATATAATTATGTTCTGCAAAACAATGGGAACAATATGAACAATTGTGATTTGGGATTATGTTACAGGATTTCAGACCAATAAATTTAGCACAAGATCCTCAAAGATTTTCAGGACATAATATCTGTTCCAAGGAGGACAACATTTTTATAAACAAAAATGTGGCAAGGAATGAGGAGGTTGTTTAATTCACACTATATGTGTTAAATTTATCAAGACTTTAAAAGTTTATTTTGTTGATCATTCAGCTAAAAATATATAGGGGTGGGAAATCCCTGAAAGTAACTTTTGCCCCTGAATTTCACAACATAATTTTAAGGGATTCTGGAAACTGGAAACATCTGAATGACCTGTGAACCCTACTTTAGAAGACTGGGTTCCTAGGTTCACTGTTCATACCGTTTGCTTGTTGATAAAGAAAAACCATTCATTGATGAAGCCAATGTTTAGTAAAAAATATCTAGTAAAAATCAATGGTTGGATCTCTGTACAGCTAACCTGCATAGAAATTTATCAAATCAAAAGTTTATGATTTTTTTTTGGTAGTTTCCAGTTATTTCCACATTCTTGATTATCTAGACAGGAAGGGCTATAAAATCCTTCCTCTCTGGGCTGGGTTTTTATCTGAGCAATCAAATCTTCCTGGCTGAGATGCATTTCTTGGTTTTTTTCCTTGACTTTGACTTTCTAGTTCAATTCCATGACTCACTTCTGACAGTTGCCAATGGCTCAGCTTTCACACAGATGCTCTGTAATATGTATAAAGAGCTATTTGACTGTTTTTCCTCATAGAAAATTATCATCTAAATATTTATGCCATACAATGGTGAAGTCCAGGTTAGAATTTGTGGGGCAGAAGTCCAAAGTACTCACAGTTAATAGGCAAGAAGGTTCCCAAATCAAGCGGGGAAGCACTTAATATCTCAAAATGACAACCCTGTTTGTTTTAGATGCACCCCAATTATACAACAGTATCCAAGTACACCACTATTTTTTTTATTTGGTTCATTGGGAAATGACGGACTTTACATAGTGCTGCCCAGTAAATTTCTCCTGCATTTTCTATACTAGCTGCCATTCAATTTTAAGAAATAGCTTCCTTCAGAAATTAGTTCAAAGGAAAATTTTTCGTGTCTAGTACAGTATATGAAGTTGTTGCATTTAGCCTTCAACAAATGCTTAAGGGGTATGCATAAAAGGTGGTCTTTCTTGGGATATTGTACGATTATTTACCCAGCATGCTGTAGGTTCCTTAGTTTTTTTTAATTTTTCAAGTTAATAACAAACCAAGACATTTATCAATCAATCAGAAAAGAGCTGGAAGAGACCTTTGAGCTCTTCTAGTCCAATCCCCTGCTCAAGCAGGAAACCCTATATCATTTCAGACAAGTGGCTGTCCAGTGTCTTCTTAAAAACCTCCAGTGATGAAGCACCCACGATATCTGAAGGCAAGTTGTTCAACTGGTTAATTGTTCTCATTGTTAGTACGTTTCTCCTTAATTCTGGGTTGTTTCTCTCCTTGATTAGTTTCCAACCATTTATGAAAGAATTCCTTCCTTCGAAGGAGTTCCACTGTGGTGGTCATTGGCTTTATAATAACAGATATGAATGGGAAATCAAAATGCTTTTTGTTTGAAACTGAAAGAAATAAGCATCTGATAATTAAATTTGTTTATGGTTATAAAAGTACTATATGTTATGTTTTTGTCTAACTCAGAGTCATATTTTATACTTGCAACTATAGCTAAGAAAGTTGGAAGTTACTTTTTTCTATAGCTTTTTTTCTTCTTGTTTCAATTTCACAATTTTGTGTATGTATGTATATTCATAAAGTTTTACTTAAAAACCATCCTGCTCTATTGTCCAATATTCTAAGATTACCAGACAAAATGCTCAAAAATACCTTGATTTCTTTTTAACATTCCTATTCCATATATTCCAAGAATATCTTTTTAAACATTCTAAGTGAATTTGATATTAGAGTAGTGAACTCCACCATTGTCATGCATGAAATAATACTGAAAATTTAATAGCTTCTTACTATAACGATAAATTTGATTTATAAATGATCAAAATCTGATGTAACAAAGTGCAAAATGGAAGAAGGCAAACAGCTAATATTATACCAGGTTTGGCAGGCAATTTTGCCAAATCATTTGATGGGGGGAAAAAACTAACTACATCAACATGCCAAAGAATACAGCTGAAGCTGTTGCAAACTTTCCATTCAATATTTTATATGATTCCTCACTGTCCTTTCTACCCATGTATAAACAATTTCTCCACCAAATACAAGGAATATTACATTTGAGCTACAGAGTATTTGGCAAGGATTATTTTGGCTTTGGGATACAAGAACCTGTGTTCTGTTGACCTGTTAAAACTGTACCAGTGTCTTTTGAGGCCCAAGATTTTTTATTTTTTTTACATTTTGGAATTTTTAATTAAAGTACAGATTTTCCTCAGAAGTACACAAGTACTACTGTAAAATTCTATATTTACTTATTCCTTTACATCGATTATACTAGTCATATAACCAAGAGACTACCTTTGCTCACTATATATTAACATACTATGACTGATGGCTAATTCACTGGACTGAAACTGGGCCTTTAATACATTCAATGGTGGTTTAAAAAGGAGATCCTCATGGAAAGGCAGAATAAAAAACATAAATATAAATGGCATTTAATGCTATGCTGAAATTTGCCTCACTTGTTCATTTTCAAAGAAAGAAACTTCTGCTTTTTCTTTAACATATTCTCAAAGTTACTACTTCTAAATTTCTCTTGTGGAGTTTTTAAAGTTTTTGTTGGAAGTGCAAGAAGGTGCTAATGTTGATGTTTTCTCTTAAACAAATTTCCATCACTCTTAAGCCTCCTTGACTATTTATATTGCCCACACTGAAAATGCCCAGTAAAAGGAATTCTTTTATGATGCCTTCCCTTTGGGATTCAAGACACTGGGCTGCAACTAAGAAAGTGCAAGAATACTGTATTTTACTACTTTTTTAACTATATGTTCTCGCCAATTTTTCATTACTGGCAAATAATAACACATGATAAAATGAGTAATTTTGGTGATTCTGTTATGTTGTTGTTTATAATCAGTTTGTGTGATCTTCTTGCATGAGCTGAGTGTAGGATCTACTGTTTCTTCTGCTTCTTTGCACAATTTGCACTTTGGGTCATTGATAATTTTTAAATTCTGACCTTGATTGTATTAGCTTGAATAGCTTGCTCTTAAGCAACCTAAATTAACCCTTCAATTTATGTTTTTATGTCTTAGTTGTAAGACATTGCCTGGTTTTATCTTTATTCACTATCCCCTTGATTTTTTGTAGTGAAAATTAATTTTGTAGAAATCATTATTTTAAATCTGTTATAGTCATCACTCTAATATACTCTACATAGTTTGCAAAATACAAAAAATCAATACAAGAAATTAAACACATAAAATGTGATCAGCAATTCATGCACACACAAAAAATGGAGACACTGCAGAGAAAACATGTTTTTCCTGTAAAGGAGGGAATGTGCAATGAAGATTTAGAACAAAAGAAAGTACTTCCATACAGCAGAAAATTAACATGTGGATTTTATTAGCATCAAATAAGGTGATGGCCACTAATAGGAATGGTTTTAAAAGTAGAAAGACAGTACATGAATCTGTTTTGGGTTTTGTTTGTATTAGAAAGGAACTGAAAATAAAATTTGGATCCTGAATACTGAGTCTGCAGTATGTGAAGGCTAAGGAAAAACTAAATAAAATCTATTCACAGCAGGTTGAATTTGGGCCCAGGAGAGCTGCCACTGAAAGCTTACTATAGAGAGGATGTTCTGGACAGTTTATTGACAGTTTCCCAAATAGCAAGTATAAACAGGATACTAGGCATGTCTGAACACAATCTGAAATGTGTTTGCAATTTACAACTAAATTACCTGGTCCATCAAAAATCACTGTGTAACACTCATCACCCTCATTACTTCCAACCATTATAGATGGAAATCTCATTATATCCAACTGACTCGCATGGCAATCATCACAGTTTAAACTGTACCTAATTAAAAAGTATGATTTTCTATAAACATACATTTTCTGACTTTTGTTTATTTAATTATTTTTATTCCAAGTCTCCCTCAAAAGATGTGCATTTTAGGTGCTTTTATAATCTCATAATTCTGATAGAGCCAGCAACAAAATAAGTAACAAGTAAAGTGAGAAGAAGTGAAACCAGTCAACCAAGTGTTCTAGTACCGCCTTAGTACAAAGTCAACTGGGTAACTTTGGACCAGCCACTCTGTCTCAGCCCTGGGAAGGAGGCAATGGCCAACCACTTCTGAAATCTTGCCAAGAAAATTACATAGAGTTGTTCATGCAGTTGCCAAGAGTTAACGCTAACTTGAAGGCACATACATACACACACACACACAAAAAAAAAAACTTCATAAGATAATGATCAGATAATGTATGTGCCTCGGTAGTTGTAGTGCAGACGCAAATTACTTATAGACAATTTCAAAATGGCTCTTTCCCCTTTTCATATTTAAACCAAACTTGAATTAATTAACACAGATACTTGCAAACACTAAAGTGTTATTTAAGCTAGGATTCATGGCTACAATGGTGGAAAAGAAATGGCAATCTTCTATTGCAACCTTCTGTTCAATTCAGAGTTATGACATTGTGATTGCTAGACATCCCATCTCTGGCATTATCAGTCAGACAGCATTCCCTTTCCCAATTCTTAAATAATTAAGTAAACTCTTCCCATAAATCCTCCCATTGTAAAACATGCTTTGAACCGAAGAAAAGCAAAGGTTCAAACCACATCTTTCTCTTTTAAAACATGTGGTTTGTATATTAGTCACCAGGACAAATAGCACACTAGGAAGATACATTAATGAGCCACAGTACAAATAGTCCAGGATAGAAGCAGATTATTATATGTTTCCAGACCATTCATTAAGAGGTTTATATCGTATATAGCACACTCTCTTCAAAATTCAGCCCACCTTCTACAGAGTTTTCTGTGTCTTTTTCTTCTTCTGAAGGATCCAGTATTAGTCTGGAATAAAGTCTTGCAATATAATGTATGATTAAGTCATTCATTTAATGCCCAATGTAAAGAATATGTAGAGAGAAAAATTAAAGAATGAGTGCTTTCTCAAAAAATATAAGATCCTATATAAATTAAATACTCAGTAGTTATCCACTACACAATTAGATTTTTCTATTAATATATAGTATCTTTCCTAGTTTTTCAGAGACTAAAAGGAGAGGCAGGGAGAAATATTCTCAGACTTGCAAGACTCTGCTAGTGTAACTTTACAATAAAGATATTGCTAATATTCTCTATTCGGTTTCTTGTCTGGACTCCTGCCTAGAAAACTAGGAAATGTCACTTCTGAAACGCTTCCCACACTCTCTCTGCTTCTATTTACTGAGATACCTTTTCCATGCTTGTTCAGTCTGCAGCTCTTCCTTCTGTTTCCCAGGGTCATTCCTACATCCTATTACAATTTAAATAAAAGAAAGAAAGAAAGTGTTTAAACAGCCTTATGAAATTAGGAAGGGGCAGTAGAAAAATACTTTCATGATAGACTTCATATTTCAGACAAACCACTTAACATTTAATCATTTATTGAACAGAAACAATATATAGAAAACATTGCTTTAATACTGCTTGTGAAAGGTACAATGCAATAGGAACAATATAGTTACATTTCAAAGAGAAGTTAAATGGCAATAATTATACTCATTTTACTACTTATGTTTTTCATGCATATGATACCTTGGCCAAACCCAGTAGCTTTTAACTGCAGTTTGCTTAGGTTTTCATTCCATTCTCTCCTCAAAGGAAGCAATTAACAATAATTTTGGTGGGAAATTGGGACTCAGCAGTAATGAAGGCAGCAGTTTGGATATTATTTTGCAGGCTTAGGCTGATACAGCAAATACAGCAAAAGCTGTGATGAAAACTAGATCTCTCTTTTTTTTTTACTGTTACATGCAAGCTAGGCTATTGCGATTACACATATGCAGGGCTGCATCTATCTTTGAAGTAGATTTGGAAACTTTTGTTGGTATAGAACATACAGTAGCCTTCTGGACAATAACAGAGCTTTAACATCTAAACTGTATTATATCAAATCTACATTATCCTCTCTTTCCATTCTAACTGAAAGTGCTGCTTTTCAACATCCATGGACAAGACCTATTTCCTATCTGAGCCAGCTTTTCAACAAGTCTTTTTTCTTTGTTAACTCAGGTAAAGACATAGGTGGTACAGAAGTACAAACAACATAACCAGTTGCTTTTTTCTCAGTTCAACCTAGAAAAATCATATTGTAACATTGGCCCATTTACCAAGATAGTCTTCCATTTCTGATATTTGTCCCTACTAAAACTCTACCTATATTTTCCTCTCTACTTCCCTCCATGGAGAAAAATTGTATTTACTTTACTAGGATATGTTGTCCAAGTCCACATATTCTCACAAAGCTTTGGGTATAGACTAGACACTCTCTAAAATTATCCAAATTTTGTCCTAACCCTAACTATCCTCTGACTATTATACTGAATTGTTTCTGCCCACTTGAAACCCTCCCCTCCCCAGTGTCCGGAAGACATTTTTTCTTCCAAAACCAGTCTCTAGGGCCAGAATACAGGCATGCTGCAAACATTTGTAATAATAATTGAATCCTGCACACCAGTGGTGGGATTCAAAAACTTTTACTACCAGTTCTGTGGGTGTGGCTTGGTGGGTGTGACTTGGTGCTCATGGCAGGGGAAGGATATCTCCATTCCCACCCCACTCCAGGGGAATGTTACTGCAAAATCCCCATTTCCTACTGATCATCTGGGACTCAGGAGGCAGAGAATACATGAGGGTGGGGCCAGTCAGAGGTGGTATTTACTGGTTCGCCGAACTACTCAATATTTCTGCTACCGGTTCTGCAGAACTGGTCAGAACCTGCTGAAACCCCCCTCTGCTGCACATCTAGTTTATGTTGCAGCTGAAATGCCATTGTATACATAAGTAGGTTTGGGCACATCTTCATCAAGGCAACTATAGGTCACCTCAAGTACCTTGCGGTACTTTATCCAGGAAAATCTCAGCACCACATGTGATAGAGGTGGAGTTCTGTTATAGCAAGCCTCAGCAAAAACAAAACAAAACTCAAGGAAGAAACTGAGCAAGAACATTGGATTGGATTATTGCAATGTGCTCTACATGGGGCTGCCCTTGAAGAGCATTCAGACATTTCAGCATGTGCAGTAGTGCAGACAGTTATGGATGATTTTTCTTCAGTACATGTAACCCCTATGGTCCTCCAGCTGTATTGGCTGTTAGTATATTTCTAGGTTCAATTCATGGTGTTGGTGGTAAAATATAATAATAATAATAATAATAATAATAATAATAATAATAATAATAATAATTATTATTATTATTATTATTTTATTTCTATACTGCCCTTCTCCCGAAGGACTCAGGGCAGTGTACAGCCTATTATAAGCACAAGACAAACATCAATTAAAATAATTAAAATTATTAAATAATTTCAGCTCAGTTTAAGACCCCAAAACAAAAACACCCGATTTAAAATTTTTACATTGATAATCCAGCCTGGTGGAACAACAGGATCTTGAGGGCACAGCGAAATACCCGGAGGTTGGAGATCTTATGCATTTCCGGGGGCAGTTCATTCCACAGTGCTGGGGCCCCACAGAGAAGGCCCTCCCCCTGGGTGTTGCCAGCCGGCATAGCTTGGCCGATGGCACCCTGAGGAGATCCTCTCTGTGTGAGTGAATTGGCCTTAAGGACTGGAATATAGTCCTTCATGTCATGGAGCCAGGTTATTTGTTGGATTATATATCTCCATTGTACCTACCCATACTGCCCATATTGCCAAGAGTAGCATGCTCTGAGTCCCATCCATTAGGGAATGTCATTTGGCAGATCCCCAGAAGAGAGTATTTTCTATCCTTGTACCAGCCCTCATCAACATAATTTCCCCCAAATTAGATTTGCCGCAAACCTACTGGCTTTTCATAAGTCTTAAAGATTTGGCTCTGTAAAAGATAATAGAGTAATGGTAAAGGACTATCTATCAAAACTAGGAAGTATCAGAACTTATAGAACATAGGATGCTAGACCTATGTTCCTTATATCCTTATAAGCATATAAGGATGCTTATATTACCGTATATACTCGAGTATAAGCCGACCCGAATATAAGCCGAGGCCCCCAATTTTACCACAAAAAACTGGGAAAACTTAGTGACTCGAGTATAAGTTGGGGGTGGGAAATGCGGCGGCTACTGGTAAATTTCAAAATAAAAAAAGACTGGTCAAAAGTGCGAGGACTTGTCAGAAATCACTTTTTTCAGCCCTCTGGGTAGTCCTTTTGTGCATATGCACTACTCAGAGGGCCGAAAAAGTAATTTTTGACTGGTCCTCGCACTTGTGGCCAGTCCTCGAACTTACGACTGTCCTCACATTTTACGTTTTTGCCCTATCTTATCACCATTTCTCTTTCCCCCACTCTTTCTCATTCTTTCTCTCTCCCCCTCTTTCTCTCTCTCTCTCCCCCACACTCTCTCTCATTCTGCCCCCTTTCTCAAAGAGAGAGGTGGTAGGTTTGAGGAGAAAGATTGCTGTACAATAAAAAAGATGAAAGGGAAGAAAACCCCAAACAAATATAAAGCTATCAAGATAAAGAATGAATTGTTAAACTTTAAAGAATAAAAGAACAAATATGAATAAATAGCAATAATTAGAAACACACATACAAACATACAATGTATTTTCTTTGAACAGAGTATTTGGCCGGTTCACAAATTTAAAGAGTGTTTAGTCATTTCACTTAAATTTACAATTTCTATATTTTCTTTTTGCCATCTATTTTCCTCATCTATTTTTTTAAAAAACCAATATTACCCTTCATCCTCATCTCTAATCTTAATCAAATTCAATTTTTCACTTCTATATTATACCCCTTCCCATTGTCATCTATTTTTATATCCATCCTCACATTGGTTAATTGTGTAATATTACAGTTGTTCAATACAAATTCAACATTTTAATATAAATCAATTAGTTATATAACTATCTTTTTTGTATATTAATCAATATGAACATGAATATTCCAATTATTTCCATGCAATCCAATTTCTTACAAATCAATTACCGGTAATTATATTTACCAATAATAATAAACCAAATAATTTCCCCATATATTCTTCCAAACCACAACTTAACCATTTCTGCTTTCAACACAATATACAATTAATAGTATCTCAATTATTACAATTCCCTAGTTAAATAGAGCTTTTTTTCTTTTGTGTTTTAAAATCTTGAACCTCCTCTTTTGCTCTAAATTTCCCATTGTTTGCACCTACCTTTTTTGGTGAGGAAAAAGAAAAAGAAATCTCTCTCTGCCTCATTTTGTCACATTGCAGCAAAGACCCTGCTTTACTTTCAGTTTCGCGTTTCAGCATGGCTTGGGGGGGGGGAAATCTGCACCTCTTTGCAAATCAGCTGAGAGTCGGGAGGCTGTTCAAAACAACTTATGGTAATTAACCTATACTGAAGCTGAAAGGGCTGTTTTTTCTATTTTTGCAGACAGGGATCTACTCATTTGTTTTCTTTTAAAAAGGCTTTTTTTTTCGTGACTCGAATATAAGCCGAGGGGGGCTTTTTCAGCCTGAAAAACGTGCTGAAAAACTCGGCTTATATTCAAGTATATATGGTAATTCTGTGAAAACTACACATTCCTTTCCATACAGTTCTATCCATCATTACAGTTTTATGTCTACAGTACATTGTTTCCTCACTACACACACATATTTAACATCTGCATATATCCTTTTGGTTAATAACTAAAGGTTCTCAACAGAACCAAAAGAAAACAAAATAGGACATTTTGCAGAATTATAGTGATATATTCTTTTTTAAAAAATCCAAATCTCTACAGTGATCCAGAATTAAAAGCTTCATCTAACTGCAGATTTGCCACTGATTTACAAAAGTTTTTCATTCATTATGGTGTCAAACATTACAATTTTTTTCATATCACATTAAAAAAAAATCTACATTAAATAATATCATATAATGCCAAGGCCAAGACCAAGTATTATTAAACTTGTGAAGACTTGCAATGGAACAGACTGATCTTCAACTAGTCTACAGTTTTTATGTGGATAGAAAATCATTCTACAGTGGAAAAATAAATATTGTCATAATCACACAATTTAAGCATATTAAACAGTGTCCTGAACGGCACATTTGTTCTTATGTGCCACAGTGACGCAGCATGTGGTGACATGTCCTTCTATTTATGTCATTCAGGAAGGTCACTTTATATTAGTAAGACATAGTATTAGGAAACATAGGGGCTTTTTTTTAGGATAATGTCTCAGTGTGGAGGCATATAGGCATAGCCTATTGCTCAGGGCTGAAAGATATGATTGCAGAGAATGGTCAGGCACAAACAACTTATCAGCATATTTTTCTTCTTTCTTACTTTCCAATAAAATTAACTTGGCAGCTATAATGTGCAAAAATATAGCAATGCAGATGAGAGTCTCACTGGGTTTAATGAGTCTTCTTCCCAAGTAAATTATATATATAAATTATATATATATGTGTGTGTGTGTGTGTGTGTGTGTGTGTCTGTGTGTATATGTATATGTGTGTGTATATATATATATACACACACACAGTATATTACACATACGTATACATATACATATATACACATACACAAACACACACACACACACGTGTGTGTGTGTGTGTCTTCTGAGGTTTTCGCGGGTATTTGTATGTAGGTCTTTGGTTATTCAGGTTTTCTCCCGCGTAAAATTAGAAGTGTCTTGGCGACGTTTCGACGAAGTCTCATTCGTCATCTTCAGGCTGGTGTTCTCGGCTTCATGCTTCCAGGAGCAACACATTTATATGTGTGTGTGTGTGTGTATGTATGTGTGTGTGTGTGTATACATACAGGCATAGGTATAGGCATAGGTATAGGTATATGAAAATGTATATGTATATATATGCATATATATGTATGTTCAGCTCATAAATTCAACTGAGTTACATCCATATAGTACATCCTAACTTTATATTAAAGAGGGAAAGCAGTCCAGCTATTCCACTATTTAACAGCTTCTCCACTGTGAAGATAGCTGCTTTTCAAAGTTTTACATAATGTGAATATTTGTGCATGACTATAAAAATGCAACATATATATTTGGCATCTTAGGTCTCACCAGAGACCATCAATAAATTAATCACAAATGCAAAATTGCCTCTATGCAACACATCCACTGGTATTGCCAGTGATCTGGCATCACCATGTATGCACATATGTACAAAACAGCTGGAGATAAAGCTGCTGCATCAGCCTTGCTGTTCTGATACTTCAGAATGAGGTGGTTTCATTCATGCCATTACATTTTGTGAAAACACCTGTTTTGAATGCTTTGCACAGTCTAAAAACCATACCATTTTCTCTTGGAACAAAGAAATGTTTTATTGGAACAGCTGCAATGTTGCCTGGAGCCACTAGAGTTGGATGATTTTAGTTAAAAACAATCTCTATAACCTTTCTCTCATTTTTCCAGTTTCTCCAGCCATTTTCCATGTAACAGTATTTATTTTCCAAACATTTAAATAACATCTAAAATAGAAACTTGTAAATCTGAATTGAGGAAACTAGAGAAAAAAAATCTTTTCCATCCTTAACTATATAGATTTATACTATGCCCACTGTCACTAAATGGTTGTAAGATTTGGCTTTCACCAAACATCTAAAGTTCAGATTATTGTTATTATATATATTTTTTTTAATCAAATTAAGGCTTGGCCAAATATGTGCTTCTTCACTTCATCTGCAAACCAGATGAATAAGCAGCATATTTAATAAATTCTGAAATGAATTTATTATCACTACTTTAAAGTGTTCAGAAATATTAAAAAGAACAATTTGGAATAGAAATCACTACAGGACAATTACTTCATCTACATAAGTACTTTAATATATTAAAATTAAAAATTAACCGAACCTGAACACCCTACAAAAGTTCTGCAAATTTTAAAAGCATGCTTTGCTCCCAGACATAGGGTTAATTTGTTGGTTTTCTTGGCAGTTTTCCTTTGTAATAAAATGTGTAATTTTATCTGGGCATACTTTATAAGTACTTTTTTTTTCTAATTGCCTTTTTCTCAATTCAATTGTTAGCTGTTCAGAGTCATCTGGAAGAAGGTGGCCCTCTAAATCAAAAAAATAAATTAATAAAATAAATTAATTGAATTTATCTGGAAGAAACATGTTAAATACAAAATCTAAATACTTTTTAATTCTTCTTATTCTTATTAATTCTTAATTTAATAAACAGCCTCATATTTCTACCTGGCACAGCCCCCATACTTGGCACAGAAAAAAAACTGCTTTTGAAATGCTGTTTTCCTTACTTTTGTATCTACACTTCTATAGAACTGTTGTTGTAATTGCCTCTATTTCAACAGATACAGAAAAAAAAAAACAAAATCTACTATGAGTCTTACTATGAAAATCTACCTACTTCTAGACTCTACTTCTAGAAGCATCTGATGGTGAGATAGGCAGCATATAAGTTTAATAAATAAATAAAATAACTAGACAACCCAGGTCCCATTTGGTCATTGTTTGAAGGATATTCCTTTACCTAAACATACAAAACAAAATCACCATAGGTGGGCAAAAAAAGCAGTGGGAGTGGGAATGATTTCTTGCTGGCTTCCTCGTTTACTTCTTGTTGGCTTCCTCATTTATTTCTGGAAAGCTTGAAGGGAAAACGTCAGTGGAGAAGATTGCAGGAAGTTGTAGTCTAAGGCGAGCAGGCAGGTAAGTGGGGGAAGGAGCAAAGGTATCAGGTGGGGTAGAGGTAAGGAATGATGCATCGGAATGCATGAAAGGTGCTGGGTAATTAGATGGGCAGTACAGGTCAGGAAGGATGCCTGGGGAATGTGTGAGAGATGCAGAGCAGCCCAGGGTGGCATTTCATGTCAAGAAGTGTGTGAGGACATCACAGTAGTGCACAAAGATAGTGCACTCATAGCAGGGGTGGGTTCTACCTACCTTTACTACTGGTTTGCGATGAGGCCATGCGCGCATGCTCTTCTGCACATGCGCAGAAGTATTCTGATGACATCGGGGTCAGTGGGCGGAGCCTCCTGCCAGTTTTACTACCGGTTCTATAGAACTGGTCTGAACCGGGGCCAACCCACCACTGACCCATGGGTATGGTGAATGGGGGAGTGATGCAGATCAATAAGAATACATGGGGTCACAGGGGTGTGTGAGAGGTTCGATGCTGGTTAGGGACAACATGTAACTCAGATAGTGTGAGTTAGGAAGTGTGCCTGAGGGTGCTTGGAAGTATGCAAGAGGTGCTGTGCAGGTGAGGGACAGCATAAGGGCATGGCATTGGTCAGCATAAAGGAGTATACAAGAGATGCTACATGGTCAGGCATGCAGGTTGGTGAGGATGCATGGGGATCAAGAAAGGTATAGCAGGCCACGGGTCAGGAAGAGTGCATTGGGATAAACAAGAAGTGCTGCATGGGTCAGGGTATGCTGGGTAACATGGGTTGGGGAAAACACGTGGGGGAGAGCAAAGTTTAGGGGAGTGCATGGGCAGGGACATTTTACCAGCATTATGGGCAAAGCAGTATACTTGGGTTCCTACAACAACTACTCACAGGAATAAAAATGTAAACAGAATAATGCGCAGGCTCGTCTCATCATCTATGGAAAAAACAGTGATTTCTATTAATGCACGTTAGTATTAATTTAAAAAATCCAGCAAAATGTAATAAATATGTTGCTGTATTTATATAACACAAGATGCATTGAAGGGTTAACACACAAATTATTATGGGGCCCCTATGCTCATGGGACTCACGGGCAAGTGCCCATCAGGCCCTTGCGTTAAGACATCCCTGTGCATGGGGGATGTAGCATGTGTTGGGAAGTGTGTGCAGGGATTTTTTCTTTCCAACTCCTCCCTTTCTTTTTGCCTTTTTTCCTTCCCCCTTCCTTTCTCTTTCTAGCAGCCAGATAAGTGGCTCCTATGGGATGGGGAGGCAGCAAAGGATTATGAGACTGGCTGGGAAACTGTACCAGAATGTTAAAAATGAAGATCATGTGACCACAATGGCAGCCAGTAGCACTGAAGCAGCCACAATTTCCCCAAATTTTATTTCCTCGGGAGAAACCATTCCCAGATTTTGGACACATTCAAGTTAGACCACTTGTGGTGCCTTGGCTCAAAAAATGTTGCCCTATGATCATTTCATCTAGATAAAGGTATGACAATGAGAATTTTAGTAATGTATAGATAGATATCAAGCTGTCCATATGAATTTCCTGATCTTTAGCCACTTTGTAGACTCTCATAACTATTTAAGGTTTTAAAATACAAAAGATACCCTCCTCAAAATACTATATGAACTCTTCCAGTAATTCCTATATGTGTCAAAAGAAAAATCACAATATAAAACATTGTAGTAGATTATTTCTGAGAATATATACCCATATGCAGGGGTGGGTTCTACTTATCTTTACTATTGGTTCGTATTGTGTCTACGCGTGCATGCGCAGATCACTTCTGATGACGTCCAGGTCAGTGGGCAGAGCCTCCTGCCGGTTTTACTACCGGTTCTTGTGAACCGGGGGCAACCCACCATTGCCCATATGTATCCATCTATTCAGATGAATTCTCCACTGTCAGGTATATTTCTTCTTCTTTCTTCCTGCAAGATGTTTGAACATCAGATTACTTATAATTCTCCATCACTAAGACCTGTCTATGGAGTAAAATGTTTAACATATTTAGAGAGAGTTAGTGCTGTCTCAGTCTGGGTCTCTTTAGTTCACTGGAATGTAAACAACTCAGCATTCCTACACCTTGATCCCATTTCTGTACAGGTCAGAGACAAGGGACAATGTCACCAGTTGGAAATTAAAGCTGGATCATCTCCAGAGTTCATGCATTCATTAAAAAATAAAGACCTCTAATCTTGTTTAGCGTTATGTTCTCTCACAGTTGAAATCCTATTTATTATGCCTTCACCTTTGTATGAAAGGGCTGAAAGAGATTTTTTTTCAAGCTATAATATTAAATGCTAGAAATAGTTAACTGTGGTGAAAGTTTAGAGTAGTGCTGTAAATGGCTCCTATTATGATGAAACTTTTTTTTTAACCTTTAACTAGGCTGGTGATTTAGAAATGTGACTTAATTTAGCTCTCTATTCATTTATTTAGAAAGCTCCCAAACCATGCCTTCTTGGAAAGGTTTATGGAACCAGAAGCAACAGCAGAGTTATAAAGCTATCAGTGCCATGTTGCCTGTGCTTCAGTCTTTGAGCTCAGATTTACTGTAAGATATGGAGCTGACTTCAGGGTTGAAATAAGATCTGGTCACTCATTTTTTCTAATTTTCCTTCCCAATCTCTCCCATTTCAAAACAAGGGAGTATCTCTCCCACTTCAAAAAAGGAGAGTATTAATATAGAATAGGGGTTTCCAACCTTGGCACCTTTAAGCTTGGAGGACTTCAACTCCCAGAATTCTGGGAGTTGAAGTCTTCCAAGCTTAAAGTTGCTCAGGTTGCAGACCCCTGATATAGAAGATCCTTTTCTTAACAAACTAGCTTTCTAAACAGCCAAGCATGTCATTTCCTTTCTAGTGTTCAACCAGAGTTAAAATCCAGGGGAAAAAGTATCTTGTTTATCTTAGTCTCTTATAACATTGGCAGGCACATTAGTCAAAAGCTTTTTTTAAGTATTGCAGTATTTCTTTTTCTGTCCAAAAGCCTATGGAACTTACAGTTTTAACATATGGATATAAACAGAAGTGCAAGCTGGGATCATGGAGCCATGAGCTTCAGTCAAATATTCACATTAGTTAACAAAAATTAAATAACTACTTTAAAAAAAACTTAAACGTAATATTTAAATTTATAGCAATTGAAATATAGTAAAAGAATTATACCTTAATTTTTCTCAAAAGGCAAAGAGAGTAGAGGATAAATAAGCATTTCAAAAGAGTGTTCTCATAGGCTAGGAATAAGGCAAAATTCATCAGCTTCTTAATGACAACTGTGATGGGAATATGGCAGTTATTTTGCTTTTCCTGTGATGCTGGAGAGGAGTAACCTCGGCTGACACACAAAACAGTTGTGTAAAAAATGGGAAGGGGTCATTAATTTGGAAAAAGTTGCCTTTCATTTGAGGAGAGGGGTATAGTTTAAAAATGCCGAGAAAATTCAGGTCAGTTCTGATTAGAAATTTCATTCCCATTCCATTGTTATTTCTTAGAAAGAAAACTAACTAGAGCTTATCCAGACTTGAAAGTGAAATGATAAATAATTTATATAAACTGTGGCAAGATTCCAACTAATGAACCCAAGCAAATCAGAACTCTGAGACTAAAATCCTCCTCAAAGCTCTACTTTATTGAGTACATCATATCGGCACTGCTTCAAAGGAATACCAACTCTAAATCTTTTCTGCAGTTTCAGTATAATTAAAAAAGGAAATAACCCCATCTCCAAATGTCACAGGTCATGTTGGCCAATTGGGTTAATTGGCGGGCTCTCCAGGCACTCTTTCCATGACATTATTCGTTGCCAGTAGAGCTGATTTTGATTCTCACGTGAAAACTCTCTGTTGTGTCTAGTAAGGCATTCCAACCTCCTTCCTCCCTTCCCCCTCCGTGTGGCAACTGAGGAACATAAAAATGGCTGTTACCAGGTTTGGTTCGAAGTTGACATACTGCTTGTTGATCAAAAAAGCTATAAGAGATCCTGAAACAAGAGCACATATGAAACAATACAGATCAACGGGGTGTCAAAGGAATTTTTCCAGAGCGATTCAATGCACTGAATCTTTCCTGCAACACTCAGAACAAATAGTCCTCGACTTATGACTACAATTGGGACCATCTATTGATAAGCAAGGCAGCAGTTAAGTAATTATGTCCAATTTTATTATCTTTTGGGCCATGTTTGTTAAGCAAATTGTTGCAATTGTTAAGTGAACCATGCAGTCATTATGCAGCAAACCCAGGTTCTCCCATTAACTTTGCTCATCGGAAGCCATCTAGGAAAGTTGTTTAGTAAATGGTTGGAAATAGAGGATTACCTGTAATGTATGGTTGGATTTGTTTCTTTTTCTTTAAAGCAGACTGAAAGGGATTGAAATCCATTAATTAGCCATGTGTTATGAAGGAATAATTTTGCTTGAACATAACCATCTAGAGAACATGTATCAATTCACTGGATAATTCCAATATGTAGAAATGAGAGAGAAAACAAACAGCAAACTGAAGTAATGTTGCAAATTAGGGCACCCATTTTCAAAAGGTATTCATTTTTTAATCTTAAGGGTACACATAGATTAGAATAGAATAGAATAACAGAGTTGGAAGGGACCTTGGAGGTCTTCTAGTCCAACCCCTGCCCAGGCAGGAAACCCTACACCACTTCAGACAAATGGTTATCCAACATCTTCTTAAAAAATTCCAGTGTTGAGACATTCACAACTTTTGCAGGCAAGTTGTTCCACTTATTAATTGTTCTAACTGTCAGGAAATTTCTCCTTAGTTCTAAATTGCTTCTCTCCTTGATTAGTTTCCACCCATTGCTTCTTGTTCTACCCTCAGGTGCTTTGAAGAATAGTTTGACTCCCTCTTCTTTGTGGCAACCTCTGAGATATTGGAACACTGCTATCATGTCTCCCCTAGTCCTTCTCTTCATTAAACTAGACATACCCAGTTCCTGCAACTGTTCTTCATATGTTTTAGTCTCCAGTTCCCTAATCATCTTTGTTGCTTTTCTCTGCACTTTTTCTAGAGTCTCAACATCTTTGATTGTAAGAATATAAATGACCTAGGTCTTATGAAATCCTCCATGTTATTTCTTAGGCCCCATTTTTATTTTTTAAGATCAGGAACAGTATATTTTTGCAAGAGACTCTGAGTAGCTGATTTATGACAAGACAATGTAATATGGTTTTATGAAACTATTTCTCATGAATGTCCTAATATTTTATTCTTTAATAAGAAGTAAAATCAGGACACTTATGGTAGAGTTATTTTTTTATATTTTGCTTACACAAGACATTTTAATTCTAACAACAAATTGAACTGTTTTTACTGTAACATCAGATTTATTTTTAAATTCTGCAAAATAATTCAGTTTTTATACCATTTATTATAAAGAAAATCTTTTTGCCTTCTTTTCCCTCAAGAAACCTTATTAGGAACTATCTGGCTGGCTGGCAAACTGGTTTGCTTATATTGGACGACAGTTATTTACTTTTGCTACACACATTAAGAAGGTTATTTTTGCTGTTTATATAAAGTGTGTAGTTAGACAATTTTTTTTCTTCAGATTGCCAGAGGACTAATATTGAGGATAAATGAAATTGCTTAAAACATCTTCACTGAATACTCCTCTCAAAAAGAAGGTAAAGCTTTCAGGGATTAATTTACTTTAAGAGAACCATTAAGCTTAAGGCCAGTGTTTCTCAACCTTGGAAACTTGAAGATGTATGGACTTCAATTCCCAGAATTCACTATCCAGGATGCTCAAGGCATTTAGGGTGTCAATGCTCAAAAATTAAGTAATTATTCCCAAGAATGAAATCAATCAATCAGTCTATCTATCTTTCTATCTATCTATCTACCTACCTACCTCCTACCTACCTACCTACATACCTACTATTGTTTTATTTATATCACACCTTCAAAGTGTCCATATGTAATGCTCTCTGCTCCTATTTTCCCCACAACAATTCTGTGAGGTGGTTGGGCAAGGGCATGAGTTCAAGAGAATAGCAAGTTCTTTCAATTTAAAAAAAAATGCCATTTTAAAAATGCCTGAAAAAAATTGTATTCTTTCTTTACTGCTCTTTTTTTGCTTTTTCAAGAGAAGTGACGTTTTCTTTATAAATATTTGTGCAAATATTCTTTGCATCCTGATGAATTTATTTATTTGTACAATTTAGGCCACTGGTGCTTTTTCTGAGGACAGTTGAGCTTTGGCAGCCAACATTTAGGATACAGGAATTAAACTAATAAAAGCTGATAATAATTAGTGGAATATTTTCTAGGTAAGGTGAAATATCCTATCTCTTGATCCTTTGATATTGCTGCAATTGTTCCTCATTTGTTCATATCTCATTTGGATTTGTATAGCTATATAATATCCATTGCTGGCTTGCTGGGCCTATTGCAACTTCACCAGAGTCCCTTTAGCCAGGCCTTTTCAGGATGACCCAGGCCTTATAGCTGTCATACCAGTCTTATAGCACAAGGCCAGCCCATACTTCACCCAGTCCTAACAACCCCATACCATTTCTCACAGCATGGACATGCAGTTGGACTTTGAGAGGTTGAGAGCTGCTTGAGGAAAGCTATTGGAATGACTAGAAGGGATAAAATCAGGAATGAGATTACAAGGGAAGAATTGGAATAGAGCCAGTGGTGGGATTCAAGTAATTTAACAACCGGTTCTCTGCCCTAATGATTTCTTCCAACAACCAGTTGGCAAAACTGCTCAGAAAGTTAACAACCGGTTCTCCCGAAGTGGTGCGAACTGGCTGAATCCCACCACTGAATAGAGCTAATATTAAACTACAAAAAAGACAGCAAATAAACTGGTTTGCCCATCTGGAGAGAATGTCTGGGGATTCCATACCATATAAGACATACATAAAAAGAGGAGAAGGTCAAAGGGAATGAGGAAGACCCCGAAGAAGATGGAAAGATTACCTCAAAGACACACTACTGCAGTTTGTCAAATAACAATGGTTGAGGCTGCAAGAAGTGCAGATGAGGTAGATGAGGAGGAGGGGGAGGAGGAGGGGGAGGAATGTTCCTTTCACTTGTTAGGCCAATCCTCCCATTAAAATAAGTTTGCATAAGATCCATTTTCTTGTCAATACGATGCTGATTTGAATTAGTTTGTTATGTAAAGTGATTACATAATTGCAAAAAGAAACATTTCATTTTCACCTATTCACAAGAGATCCACATGCCAAGATTCACTTCTATAATAAATGTATTATTTCAGGAACATTCTCTTCCCTATTTTTTTTTATCAATAATGAGTTAAAATCAGTTTAAAGAATCTTATTTCAAATCCAAAGAGCATATTAGTTTTTAGATGGAAGCAAGAAGGAGTTTATGAATGAAAACTAAAGAAATCTCAACACACTTTCAAAGGGAGCACAGTATTGTGTCTTTGGTCATTATATATCTAACAACTCTAAAAAGACACATACAAAAAGGTACAAAAAGCCATAGATAAGAAAGATGGATAGAACACTGGAACTTAAAGTTGGCTATTGATTTGATAGCAGCTGTATGACAGAATATTTTTATTAAAAATGATAGGCTTGGTGACTAACCTGATACAAATTGTGCCACACTGCAAAAATGCTTGTGAAATAGTATTTTTGAAAATGAGCTACAAACGTCAAAGAAACAGAAAACAGCATAGCAATGTTACTAATCAGGATTTATAGATATGAGTAAGATTATAATATTCCAGTGCTTCATTGGATACTTGGATTAGTTCTGTGGAAAATCTTATTGCATTGGGTTTTTAAAATAGTAGAGCAAAAACCATTAAAAGTTAGGTATTTCTGTGCTGGCAGATATAAACCTAATTTCTTTTGGTCATCCACAAAGACTTGTCTTTAGGCATTGAAAAATGTAATTAATGAAACTACGTGGAGTGCTACAAAATGGGAGATCTTTTACTTATAGTATTCTATTTATGGACTGTACCCTTTGGTGGTTTTATGCTTATATTTTCTCATGTTAATACTACTCAGAGTCTAAATTATTACAACTATTTTTTTATATTTTCTATTGTATGCTGCTTATTGGCATTTTTATTTCACAATTATACTGTGATTTACCTTCCTAGTTTTATGAATCTACATAGGGGCACATTGTTATTTATTTATAAGATGTATTATCTTCCTTAATCCCAAAGGACTCTAGCTTCTATATTTTTAATTCATTTGTAGAATACACACATAACTCTTCTTGAAGTATAATCATCTGTTGGCTGGCATATTTATTTGTGAATTGTCCACTTGTCTCTTTTTTCCAAGTTTAGAGTGATGTATGAGAAGCCTTGTAGTAATGTTGGCTGAGTCTCAATAAAATCTAAAAAGTTATGGGTAATTTAATATTTTGACTGCTTGACAATTCTGAAAAAGTTATATTATCTAACAGGAATTGGCCTTCTGCTGTAATGCAAATCATAACTAAGCTCCAAAAATGCTTAAATATTATTCCAGCAGCTTGGTAATGCAGACGCAGTTTATAAGATACAAATCAGTTATTAGTTATGTCCTATCATTTACCCTAGTTTCCATAGTCAATATATAATCATTAGCTACCCTATTACTACGCTGTAGCTCAATGCATATTTTGCAAAATGTCCCAAGCCTGATCTTGGATGACATTATTTAAACAAATCATGACCAAGAAATAGAATACATGACCTTGTAGAAAGACAGCCAAAGAATATAAAGAACAGGATTATCCAGTAGATATTAAAATGGTTTGGTTTATTCCTCACACTAAACTAAAACATTACTTTGGTTTTGATTTTCCATGTTCTGTAAACCCAGCCAATTACCCTTTATTCAATAAACCATAATTAAACTATCCATGATTTAGTGCAATGTGTAAGTTAGGTTTGATTTCATATAAAACACTTTTCTTATAATATTTCCAATATGAAATACCCTGAAATACAGTAGTCTTGAAGTCAAAGACTTGTGATCATTTACTTATTAAATCACATAAACATTATGCACACAAAATATAGACACACAAGCATTTAATTAAATCCACAATTCATTCTAGATGAGTGAGGGAGGATAATATTTTCATATGGTATTTCTTTAGCTCCTAGATCAGATATAGCTATATCAAAGTAGCTTTATCATCTCCAATGCAAACATATTAAATTAATTTTTACAAAAAAATATTTGTGTACTCAGATAGTTTTGGAATAGGAAACTAAGCTTTTTCTGTGAAAAGGGAAAGACAATAGTTTCTCTTTCTGTGTTTAATACTGCTTTCTGACCAAAAGGATTTGGACTTACTATAGAACAGTAATAGAACTGCTTGTTCAGAAGCCCAACACTTCCAAAATAAATGAAAATAAAACAAGAAACAGATGGCTTTTAACAAATAATGAACAAAGACTTTATAGTTTAAAACACAGGTTTTATTTAATGAAACTGACCATTCTGTTTCCCAGGTTGCTTTATTTATTAGTTGCATTTGAAAATAGAGTTGGTTCTTTCAAATGGTATGTTGAAATAGAATGTGTGAGCTACACTTGAAAGCACTTCTCACCTAAGAAAACCTTGAATCACTTCAAGAAAGTTACTTTTCATATTTTTATATTTAAAAGCCACTTCCCAACTTTTAAACAATGTGTGGTCATGGTGATATACTCCTGAACTTTTGGTTGAGATTTATGGTGGTCCTTGTTGATGAGTTTTTGCCTATATTTTTGTATAGATCCATCTTGTTTTGTTTTTATGGTCAATTATATTGTAAGTCACACAGAGTTTAGACTCAGATGGTACTTACACTGAATTAATTTTGAGATTATTGATCTGAGGCTAAGTCCTAAGAATCATTATGAATAGGCAGCTCCTTTATCCAGGAATTTGTAGAGTGTCCTATAATTGGATGGGATTGTTCTGCCCTTAAAGAGACACGTTGAATTCATGGTAGTTCCTTTGAAGGCAAAACTGTTGTAGCACAAATAGTCTCCATATCCAAAAGTCCCTCTGCTCAGTTCCAGCTGACTCAGCAGCTATAACTACACTTCCATTATGGCCATTTCTAGATAAGGATAACCTAAGTAATCTATGTACTGGCAAATCAAGATTGAGTTAATGTAATACACTATCTAGAAATTGCTCTGGAAATTGAAAGTTCTGCAAGGAGGTGACAGAGGTATCAGAATTATTTCCCTATTGGTCTGAAGGGACTGCAAAGGCTCCACCCATCAAGTGTGGATGGAGTTGTTCATCAGCTGTTTGGCTGATTAGTACTGTGGCATGTATTTGCATGGTAATTGAGCCTTATATCTTTTTAGGGAGTATATAGTTTAAGTGTAAAGATTGTATTGAATTATTATTTTTCGTGGCTGTCTATGAGGATGACCTGCCTTAAAGATGTAAAATTGCTCAGTTGTTCATATAACTCAGGATTTGAAACATTATCTCATTCATGGAGTAGTATCACATCACTGCCTTGCCAGAGTAGAATTATCTACAAATCTGAAGATCAAGAGATGACCCTCAGAGTTCCCCTTCTTTGTAACTTGCATTGGGTGTGGATAAGATGGTCGGCCTTCTTGGGGACTGACCCACTTTATAGAAATCTTTCCAGCCACAGAGGTATATCTCTTCCCAACTCTGGGATGTCTACAAATTTTTTTACAAATACTTGCCTAACTACAAGAGGTAGTGTATGTAATGAAACAAATTCTGCAATATCTATAGGAAAAAATTAGCCAAAAAGAAGCATGTATGAAGAACAGCAATTCTGAAAATGTCTTGCAAAAACAAATAATAAATTATAAAGTTACAAAAACAAAACATATAAAGTTTTTTATTAATTTTACAGTGTTTTACAATACAATTTTCTTAGAAAATTTGATATTGTCACCAGCTTTATTTATTTATAATTTAGATTTCTAAGACTGCTCAACTCAACAGCGATTCTGGGCAGACTGAGAATATATTCTGAATATACCACAATACAATTTATTTAATGCACAGCGCTTGTTGCTAGAAAGAAATTAAATTCATTGATAGAAAAATATAATACTGGGATTATAATCCTTGGCATTATGTCCTGCCCTGCAGGAATGTATGCCAGATGATATTATGCACAATATCATACATTCTTACAATTCATCAATACTGTATGATCTAATTAATATCTACTCAATACTACTTGCAAGGTTATGCAAGACATTTTAAACAATGACCTAGGGGACTTAAAAGGAACTCTAATCAACTTTAACTCAGTTCTAAAGTTATACAGGTATTTCTTGAGTTACGACAGTTCACTTAGCAACCATTCAAAATTACAACACCCCCCCAAAAGTACTTATGACCCGAAGCCAAAGTTATGAAGTTACAATTGACTGCAGAGACACTGCAACATGCCCCTTGCCTGTTCCCCCTCCCCGGGCCTGTGGAGACCAAGTGGGGCAGGATAGTGGAGGGGAAACAACTATGGGGATCCCAAGGGAACATGAGTGGGTCGGGGGAGGCCTCAGTGCTCAGAAGCAGGTGACCTAGCACTAGGCCCCCATGGTCTTCCCCAGCCTGAGATAGCTCATGTCAACTTAACGATCTATGCATTTGATTAATGAATGCATTGGGGAAAGCAGGGAAGGATCACATTCATTTAACATGATCCAATCAACGAATCCTCAGGTTACAATTATAAATGGCAGGCTCTATTACATTCATAACTCAAGGATTACCTGTGTTCAAATGTCATGTCTGTATGGATAAAATTAAAATCAATTTATGAATATGCTTGCACTTTATGATGTAATGACTGCTCAGTAAGACATTAGTGAGATCCAACCATATTTTTCTATTTTTAAAAAGTTTATCTACCAAAATGCAATTTTAAAATTTGCTATAATAATTAACCTGCTACGGTTTGTATTTTCAAAGATAACAAAAATTCTTTTGCAAAAAGACTTACTTGTAAGGCAGGGAAAAAATTATGTAAAACTGGCAACATTTCTTAATCTTTTTATAAGTTTTTATACCTTGCTTCAGAGACTGTTTTTTTAGTTTTAAACAATGGAACATTCTATATACAAGAGTTATAGATTTTATCATTAATATACTTTTAATATTAGTGGCATATATAAAACTTAACCATACTAATAATGTAGTCTCTTGTTTTTAAAAATGTGGAACGTTTATGAGTTTTGAATGCACCGCATAGAAATAAATGCTAAGAAAATATAGCAATATTTAACACAGGATTAATATACTTTTCTACCATCATCACTTCTCAAATACAATTTCCAATGTTTAACATTTTAAATTGTTCTTCATTAAGATTCTCATGTAGTTAAACACTCTTCTAATCACCAAATAATATATATCTTCTGTACAACCATATTACACTATTATACAAACTTGAAGCACATCAAAATTAATTTTGTTTCTTGTAAAAATTTGCATTTGATATTATAGAAGCCATTTTCATGTCTTCAAACCACTGCAAATACTCTGAATGCTTTGCTTCCTGGAGGATTCTGTAAACTGTAAAAGAAAAATAAAGAAGTAATGGTTTGAAAGAACTTAATCTTATCATGTACTCTCATTTTACACATGAACCTCTCTATTAAATTTATATATTTATTGCTAATGTCATTACCAGAAGGATGACCTATAAATATTTGGACAGCATGGTCAGGTTACAAGTTAATTTACTGTATATCTAATGGCAAAAGCAATAGTTATTTTTTTCACTAACTAGAAATGGTCTTTCTAGAAATTTCATTGACTGATCTCACAAAAGCCCATCTATAATTACTACTCTAAGAAGTGCAGTGAGCTCAAGATCTAGGTTTGATATAAGTCACAAAGTCAACTTCAGTTCTAAACAGTCTCAGAGGCAGTCTTTTTTTTTTTAATTTGATTTATATGCCACCCTTCTCCGGAGACTCAGGACGGCTTACAATGTGTTAAGCAATAGCCTTCATACTTTTGTATATTTATACAAAGTCAGTTTATTGCCCCCATAATCTGCGTCCTCATTTTACCTACCTTAGAAAGGATGGAAGGCTGAGTCAACCTTGAGCCTGGTGGGATTTGAACTTGCAGTAATTGCAGGCAGCAGATGTTAAGTGGATGTTAATGACTGCCTTAGTCTACTGAGCCACCAGAGTCTTACCAAGGAATATTACAGTACCTTCACATCATTACCTCAGCAAGATATTGATTCATTCCTATTTAAATGTGCTTTTTGCACATGGACAATACCATTAAAATATATAAGTATGATAAAGAATTCCATAATGGAAGTATAAAGTTTGTAATCTATCTTTTTGGATGCCTACATTTAGAATTTTCCATATGAGTGTCATAGTTTGCAGTGAGATTATCTCCGAAGGACACAACCCACAATAGGACAGGTCAAGGTATATTTGTGTCTTTCTCTGAATGTGTCAAAAAAGTGAAGATCACCAAAGAAAAGACTTGCCAACAAATATTTGTTTTAGATAGAATTTGAATTTCCAGAGTCTTAGCAGGAACAAAACCACACTTCACCCAGAGAACTACATTCATTGTTGATTGAAAGCTACCAGATGGTTTTCAGAAATTCAGATTGAAGGATTTCCAAGGCAGATTGGCATATTTGCTGATTTGGGAGCTGTACATTAGGAAATTTAAAATCTTGTTTAAATAGTCTGACTGCTGCAGACACATATTAATTGTCTTTCTGGTTTATAAATATATAAAGTTTTTTTTTTTAATGCTTGTATTGTGAGTTTGGTAATTCTTGAATCTAGAGGTAGTAGACGGGACATAAATAGCTATATTCTTGAAGTCCTTAACTACCTTGATTGACTATAATTAATTTTTCAGTTATAGAATAGTCAAAAAGCAGTTTTAAGTAGCTAATTTTAAATTAGTAATTTAGTAAATCAACTAATTAAAACTTTGTATCTTTGTTTTATTTTAGTTAATTTCTAATGTTCTGCTAAGGCAGAAATATGCTAGTGCCCAGACAGACTGACTTGGTAAAGGTTAGCTACATTATCTGCATATAGAGATGGGTGAAAACTAGAGAATGAAATATGATTTTTGCAAGGACCAATATTATGCCATTATTGTAGATACTGTATTAAACAAAAGGAAAAAAATCCTTCTTTTAGGATTCAGCATAAAAGTATTTTTGAGTAACATTATCAGCTGAAAGAGGCACTGTTTAGTGAATGAAGCAGGTAGCATCTGCCACAATCTTTCTCAGGGGAAGAGTCAAAAAGCACCTCCAAATAAACAGAGTTCTTTAGGAAACTGAACAACTTCTCAACTGGGATTACACACTGATAAACACTTGAATAACCTGGAAGAAAGCCTACTTGTTCTGCAGTTTAGCTATTCTTTTAGATCATTCCATTGGCAAATTGATGATAGAAAGGTTACATGTAGAACTTGCTAATTTGGCAACATAGGCTGATGGGATGCTAATTAACATTATTCTTAATTGCAGATTGGTAAAATAATGGAGTGAGAGACAGTTTGACGTAGTGATTAATGAATCAAGCTAGAAACTGGGAGACTATGATTTCCAGTCCTGTCTTAGGCACAAAGCTAACTGGGTGAATTTCAGCCAGTCACTTAGAAAGAAGGCAATGGAAGGCAATGGAAAGCACTTCTGAAAAACCTTGTCAAGAAAACTGCAGCATTGATCCAGGCAATCTCCGAGAATCAGACACAACGGAATCAAATAAGAAAAAGAGATGATAAAGGAATATTATCTCCTTTATAAGCTTTATAGAGCCGTGGTGGCGCAGTGGTTAGAGTGCAGTACTGCAGGTTACTGCTGCTGACTGCTGATTGCCAGCAGTTTGGCAGTTCAAGTCCCGCCAGTTCAAGATTGACACAGCCTTCCATCCTTCCAAGGCCAGTAAAATGAGGACCCAGATTGTTGGGGGCAATATGCGGACTCTGTAAACTGCTTAGAGAGGGCTGTAAAAAGCACTGTGAAGCAGTATATGTCTAAGTGCTATTGCTATTGCTAATACCTTATCCAGTAATTCAATAAAAAGTACCAGGTATACTATAAAGGCATGCTTTGTACCTTTCTGAAAAAATGCCATTTTGAAATGAAGCGGTGTACATTCTTCTCTTATCCACTGGCATGACATCAACAAAGCCACCTTCATTGCTAATTACTCCAGCGTGTACTGCTGTTCGGCAGATACTAGATATCTGAGGGAAATAGAGAATAGAAGAATTCCCATGTTAGAAAGTAACATTGACTTACAAATTATTAACTGAATTTATACAGTACCTTGTTTTTCCTAATGTCCATTCCAAAGCAATAGGACAGGGGTGTCAAACTCAATTTCACTGAGGGCCACATCAGGGTTGTGTTTGACCTTGGGGGGCCAGGGTGGGAGTGGCCAGCTCGACATCACTCATGTTGGGGGCATCTGTGGTGGCCCAAGTGCTCTGCCAGTGAAAATGGACTCCCGAGTTCAGTTTTCAGCTGTGATGGCTTCCTGCAACCCTTTACCATTGAAAACAGAGCTACTGCAACCCTCTGCCAGTGAAAATGGAGCTTGGGAAGGCTGCCCATGGCCCTTCCGAGCTCCATTTTCACTGGCAGAGGCACTGTAGGCCAGTCCTTTGCTGTTTCCAGAGCTGCCCTGCGGGCCAGTTCTAAACCCCCGTGGGCCAGATCCGGCCCCCAGGCCTTGAATTTGACACCCCTGCAGTAGGAGGAGAGTTTGGCTGGGAAGGTCGTGAATGACACTCATGTGACCCCAGAATGTTGCAACCATCACAAATACATGCCAACTGCCAAACACCCGAATTTTGATCATGTGACCATGAGGATGCTATGATAGTTGTGTGGGAGTACCAGTTTTAAGTAACTTTTTTCACTGTTATAACTGTTTTAACTGTTATAACTCTGAATAGTCACTAAATGAATGGTTGTAAGTTGAAGAATATCTGTATATGTATTCCACAAGTATAAAATTATGCTGGGAAGGAAAAGAATCTTCCCCAAGTTCTCCAATCTCAGCTAGCCAAAGATTTGAGAGCTATCAGCATTTTGAATACAAATGCTCTTATCAATGAGAAGATGGCTTATTCACTGCGATTGAAAGTTTTTTGAAGAAACTGAAAAATTATACAACATTCTTTAATATTTCATACATCTCTCCCAAAATGTATAAATACCTATATGCCTCTGGATATAAATATTGATGTTCAAAATGGTGTATCTTTCCTTAAATTACAAAAAAGATTTATATATGTGCCATACTGTTTCTTTCACTTTAGCATGGTTTCTGTTTTCTGGGAAGAGTGGGAATTGTTGTTGTTTTTTATATTATTTTATTTATTTGATGACCATATATTTTAAGTTTTTAAAATCATATTCCAGAGGAAAACATGTTAGCATACTTACATCAGAATAAATTATAGTTCCAATCACTCGGGCGTAATGTGGATTTGCCTGCATACAATTGTGAGGACAGTGGATCCTTTAAAAATTGAGAGGAAAGATGAAGATTAAGGATTCTATATCTATACTATAATAATATAACGACAAATGTTATCATTGTATTGAATGTAAGCAATGAAATATTATAGAAAAGCAGAACCACAGAAACCGGTTCTATAATCAAGTCCAATATTCTACTAAGAACAGGAATTCATATTAAAATATCCCTGACAGAAAGCTGTCTAGTTTTTATGTGAACTCCTCCAATAAAAAGGATCCTATCACCTTTCTGGGTAATCAATTCTATTGATGAATATATAAACATTTAAAACAGAATGCATTGTTTGTTAAAGTGTTGTTCTGTCATATCAATTCAGTAGAGCACACCATGGGATGCTTGAAGATTTTCCAACAAATCTTGCTTTGTTACCAGCTTTTATTATTATATATGCACTGATGCACATAAGTACAGTAGATCTTTGCAATTAATGGGAAAATCCTATTGTAAAATAGAGATTGAGAAGTTTAATGTCTTATATTATACTCATAAAGTGTAGCAGTCTTTGCATCTTAGCAGTTTGACATTCAAAAAATGACAAAAGTTTAATGTTTCTGAAAAAAATCAATAATCACATTGAATGCTTAGCATTATTGTGTGATTAGTTACAAACACTTTTCACAGGATGGGAACAATAATGAAAAGGCTTACCTTGGGCAATGTGTGGCTGGCCTATAAAATGGACATAACTGTTCTACCGTAGTTTCACAAGTGATGGCTTGTACTGAAATTAAACAAGAAAAAATGCACACAGATATTTGCTATAAAGAGATTAATCAATATTAATGTTATATCATAAAAATAAATCCGCACCTGTTACTTTAGAGACAGTGAATGAATTAGCCGATTGATATTTCCTAGAGCAAAAACAGAATCTATTGTTATTAGCAGTAATAACATTATCTTACAATTCTCTACAGTATTTTTGACAAGGAAATAAGAGAAACAAAAAATACAAAAGTGAGAATAATTATTTAATAGGGCTATACAAATTCAATAAAACTTCGTAACACAATTTGTACAGAAAACTGAGAGAACTGGATTATGATCTAATAATATGTATGTATGTATGTATATACTGGTATGTATATATGTATTGCCCATCTTGTATAGTGTAATTTTTTTTCAGCATAAAGTTTTGTATTTATACTATTACTATTGCACAACAGCTATCATAATAAATAATCTATAATCAACTGCATTTATATCATGGGTACATAGTCTAAAACATGAATGGACAATGTTTTCACCCCCAAGGTCTACATAGATTGCTGTATTGTGCAACCAACATGCATTTGTGCCACAAACATGCATTCTTTCCTATATACATAATTTTGAACACTCAAACTTCATCCCTCTCAATCATTTAATCTGCTACTTTGATTGATTTACTGTTGGTTGTTGTTTCCCTACAACTAATTGCAGTTATCAAAGAGTGACTTGGTCCTTTCAAGTCATCTCATCAGTTAATCAGCTGGATGACAGACACCACACTGCTTGGTTTAACTGAGAAAGAAAGCCATATTGTACTGGCCAAATCATCATATTAATTGGGTAAGAAATGATGAAAACCATTGGAAAGGCTCTTAGGTCCATATACCTGAGGATTATATTTTAGCCTCCTGTAGTCTATATCAGGAAAGTGTAACTTCTATTGGCCTAGGATAACAGAAAGGTTTGCTTCTTTGGGGGAGGTTGTAAATTTGGATGCAAGCATAAAGACTTAGCTCCCTTAATTTCTAGAGATAGGGGGACAAAAATTATACTGCTGAGAGCAGGATCTTAGTGTGCTGTCAGGGTTTCAAAAGTGGATCTTGGGGAGCTGCATTTATTTAATATGAATTAAGTTTGTCTTTCTTACATTACTAATGGACTCAAAACAGTAACAATATCTAACATAGTCAACTAACTCAAATATATAATTAAAATACCTTAATTAAACAAGTCAAAAACAGATGATAAAGACGACTATAAATAATGCAGATACTAGAAAGACTGTAGACAACCAATGGAGATGACTTCAGACAAGTTTTCATAGCGCTTATATCATCATACAATACAGCATTCATTAATGACCACTTCTGAAGATATATAATATTAAATGTTTTATAATTACTTATAAATAATTCCATAAGTTGTTTATATTATATTGAAAACTTGAGAACCAATTTGTGAGGGAATATTTCATTTTTATTTACCCAACTGACTGGACTCCATTTCTTTGGGACTTTATGAAGTAATTTCTTCTTCCTAGTCTGGTAACATCAACCCAGCCACCATCATTGTCTAGGATACCATAATGTATTGCAGCTCTACAGATGCTTGATTGCTAGAAATAAAAGAAAAAGAAAAAAACAGAAACAGAAACAGAAATTAATTTATTATTTTTATACATATTTCTATTAGAAATAATACTTTGTGTTTTATTAAATTTGGAACTATGAAAATTTCACCATTAATTCCATATTGAGAGAGGTGAGTTTACAAATTATGTAAAAATCAGTATACCAGTATGATTCTACAGTATGCATAGGTTATTTTAGACATTTGATGCCCAGGTTTCCAATACATTGAGTAAAAACTAATAAAGATAAGAGAAACCTCAAATTCCTGCCAAAATTAACAATGCCATTTGTCAAGCGTAACATGTTAGTTAAATTTCTTAGTAAGTTACAAAGCAAAATACTATGAATTACGGTATCTGTACCATGTCATAATAGACACTTCCCACAACTTTGGCGCTGCTGTCCATACATCCAGAAGGACATTCATACCTAAAGAATTAAAAAAAAACAACTTGAGAACAATAGCAAATTTTAAAAAAATTAGATAAAATACACACAATACCAGAACTGATGGATAACCATGAAAAAATATCTTACCTATTACATGTTGTTCCTTTGCACTGGTCCCTTAACCGTAGTTCACAGGAAACAATTTGAGCTGAAGGTGGAAAGCAGGTGATGTTACTGCAATGTTTTAGGACAGTTTGGTGAATCAATTAACAACAACAAAAAAATCATGCTATGAATGAAATTTTCTTACACATCTGTTGTTTGCTTATGACTTCATTTCTTTCACTATCATCACGGGGAGATGCTTGTGGTTGCACTTGATTTTGTAATGTATTCTGAACATGTAACTGATGTCGTTCAACTTCATTGGTTTCTATCTCTGGAAAGTAATGCCTTTCTGAACCTTCTGATAAAGCAATTGAAAGGAATAAGTGCTATTTTTTACAATGGATTCATTCAATAGTTATAATTAAGAATGGCATAAATATGACATGTTTAATCTTTGCTAGACATGATAAGGCCATGGAATAATCCTGTGCATATTTCCTTGGAAATAAACTCTACTGTATTCAGTGGAATTTACTCCTAGGAACTTACTTAAAGGATTACAGACTTAAATGCTTCTTGATCCCACTGTGCCTAAATCCACTGAAATCAATGGGCTTTAATACTGGTTGGCTTGTGATTGTTTTACTACCAGCCATCGTTAATGAGCTGAGATTATCTAGTCATGGCACTAAGTGAATGGTATACACAAAAAAACAATAGAATTCGAAGTACAGTACTAGAATAGCAACCAAAATTATCAATTCTTTTCTTAGTATTCCATATAAAAACACTCTACAAGCTGCATCATAATGACAAATATGAGGTTGTTTGAGTAGTTCAGAAGGGGGTTCCCTACCAAAGTTCTAATGAATATATATAGGTCAAATTTCATATACCAAATTTATTATTCTTAATTTGTGAAATGGACTTTGGTTGCATTGAGAAAGAAAAATCTAAGAGTTTTCTTAATGAATTTATATGAATCATGGAAGTTCTGACAAAATGGAATTATAGAGATATTTTGCAAAATTAAACATAAAAGCATTTATGTTTAAAGTACTAAATTCATGCCACGTTAACAAAACAGGAATCTGTTTAACTGGATGAAATATTTACAGCTTGATTAACAGGTACTATAATTTTTACTATTAGAAGAATTAGAAGAATTCATATGCTGATTACTTAACTCATCTGAGTTGGTGATTAAGGATCTTATAAATGCTTACAAAAACATTTTTAATTATATTTTTATGCCCAAAGCTCTTCATAAAAAGAAAAGAATCATTATAAAACCCTTACATAACACATACATTTCATTATGAAATCAGAAAACAACTGCTTGCCTCCTAAAGCATCAGCAAAACTACATACCTAGCAGTATACACATTCTTTTTCTGATTACATACCTTTATAACAAAGATTTTCTCTGCAGCCTCCCCCAAAACTTGGGGGACATTCAGAACATGGACGACCATGTTTATATGGAGCATGTCCCCACCAATTGCCCCTAAGAATAAAAATGAAAGTGATATAGTGAAATAAATGAAGTGCCTGATACCCATGAGAAACCCTATTGATTTGTCACGCCTCTGCTTCTGAGGCAAAGAAGGACAGCCTAAATGAATGATATAAACAATATCATCTCAGACTGCATCCCATTTATCTTTTCTATATTCTTAAGGGTTGAATTTCTTCCTGTGGCCTAGTATGAATTGGTATCAGTTGTTCTTAAGACAGAGCCTTGAGGAAGGCAAGCTAGTAGTTCACTCATTCACTTATCCTTATTCTGGCTCGGCAGGAAACTTCTGCCAGGGTATACTCAACAATTGGTTTACAAGAGAAGAAAAAATGGGATGGTAAAAGGTAAGAAAGTTTGTTGATATGCAATTTGGAAAGACTTGTCCATTGAGCTAAAAGCAGCATGCAACAGGACACAAGGGAAACATATGACTGAAACATGGGTATAAACTGCTAACCATCATTTTTAGTTTAGACTTTCATTTTGGCATTCCTTGAATGTGAATGCAAGCTGTTTTTGCAACTAAGTGCTTCCTTTGCTTTTCCTGAAGACTGCAATAGCTGTAAGTTTTAGGACTGGCTGTAAATCTATTTGTTACCACCATTTTCAGTCTGAATAGTCATGGAATAAGGCAGTCGTTAACTGAGCACAATTGATACGATAATATCAATAATTCCATTGATACGATCCAGGCTTACGTGTGCTCATTTTAGTATGAAAAGAATATTGGATTGTATACTATTTGAAGACCAGCAGCATGTCACTGAATGTAAGGACTGAATTTATATAAACTGTAGCCAGTCAATTTTCTTCTGTTATTATTAATCTGCTAGATTCACAGATTACAATGAATACTCTGAATATTGTGCTTTGGTTTATACTGGTTTATATTGGCTAGCATTCTGAAAATTCAAAATATCTAGTATCACTTTGTGTTAAGAGAGCTCCTGCAGGCTTAAGGAGATACTGTACACAAAGCAGAAAGCAGATTTCTTTTCCCCATCAACAATATTATTTCCTATTTTTTACAGTTTATATTTCAAGATAATTACATATTCTATGGCTAATTCTGATGCAGTTCCAAGCAAAAGGTTTAAACATTTACTTCCTATCATGATTCCAATCTAAAGCAAAACACAATCCTAAATAATTTTATTAAATAGTGGCAGTGTGGAGCTAGATATGTCTTTTATGTTAACACCTGTACTGTCATACTTACTTGGGTGAATAATTGCACACTAAGTAAATTGCTTTTGGCCATATCTGTCCCCACACATTCATATTATGACACAGGTTGACTGCACAGCCTACTCGGTTACTTGTTGCCCATACCACCTGAGGGAAAAAGGAAGAGTTTTAAACCTTAGCCAAATTTGAGTTCTGATGAGCTGTCATAGTGAACCAATACTCCTTTGGAAAAAAGGAACACATTGCACCTGAAAATTGCCCCCCAAATTGGGTTACTGAAATCTGTCCAGAGTAACAAGATTACCCACATGAACTCTGCACAACTGTATTTTAACAGCTAAGAGCAGAAACTGCATTTTTTGTGGTAAGCTGGTAATTGGCTGGAGTCATGGATTTCATTGTGCTTATGGCCACTAATGTCATCTACATGGACTTCAACCAAGGATCATTTCTTAATCACTTTGAATTTAATTTTTTTTCCTTTTACTGTTTTTGTTTTTAAAGATTGAGAACCTTATATTGACCCTCCTAAGTAAACCAGACAGGAAACACAACTAGATGAGCTAAGTCTTCTTTACTGTAAGGTTACATTATCAGAATCCTACCACTCTGAAAGTACAAACTTTCCACCCACTACTTTTAACTGTTAGATCTATTAGGGCAGTTCCTTCTTAAGTTTCTTTCTTTGACTATTAAATGTTTGCGGCCTCCTGCCTCTCTTATCTGATGGTTTCCTAGACAGTATCTGTACTTCCCTTTCCTTAGGGTTATCCATGCATTCCCTTATATCTTCAGATTCGCTAGCATTATTGAAAAATTGGGTGAATTTCCTTAAACCTTTAAAAATGTTTAACTACAAGTTTAAATATTTATAATAAAAGGTTTCGGAATATACAGCAAAAGTATGATTACTGTTGGCTTTAGAAAGCTTTAAATGGATTAAGGGCTCAGATGGACTTGATTAAAAAGTTTGAAAATAATTGAAAGAATCCTTTCTCATGGAAAAATAATTTTGTATATATTTTGAAACAGATAGGACAACTTTGAAGGTCAGATCTTAGAGGGCACCAGATGGCTACCTTATAAGAAATGTTTGATATTTAGGTACAAGACCTCTTTCAGCTTTTAAATCTATAATACAATCAGGTATTATTGAACAGGAATAGCCATCATTGAATAAAATTGAAACTGATTTAAAAATTATAGACTGCAACAAAGAAAAGGAAATAATGGATTTACAATTAAATTAAATGAAGATTTAAAAAATAAATAAATAAATACAATTAATAAATTAGAAAAGTGAAGTGAATAAATGTTTTGTATTCGATTTATAAACAGGATTTGCTGGAGTTGCAAAATTAGGAAAAGGGGCCTGACAAAGATGACAACAATTGTAAGAGAATAGACAATGAGAGTAAAGCTAAGCAAATATCAGAACTTTTTTTTTTAGGAATTTAAAGATCATTGGAAGAAAGAATACAAAATAAATTTATTTGTTCATGATTAAAATAATGAGTTTCTATTTCTGGAGATGCTTAATTATTTTCTGATTAGGCCTGGGAATGATGGCTATTTCTGATAATGTTTAATTGCTTTTTGACAGGAATTGGACTTTTGCTATTTGAAGAAATGAACGGGGGGGGGGGAATCTGTTTAAATATAAATGGAGGAATAAATATAAAAACAAGGATTCAAATTGGATGTGATAGATAAATGTTGTAATACTTATGTTGTTATTTTATAAAGAGAAAACAAGTTTAATATAAGGATCTTCATTAATACCCACTGTATTTTGCTCCAAGCACACAAACGAACATGTAAGCTTTATCTACGGGCTAATTGGTTCATTTCAGAAAATAACCCAATCTCTAAGTTAATCAGTTCATTCATCAATCAAGTTACTACAGTAGTATATGGACTGCTAATAGATATCCTGATATATTTCAAGAAATTCATATCAAGATGTGATCTTAGGAAAAAGTTATTTGCAATGGTAACATATAGAAATAAAGAAATAAAAAAATAAAAAATACAGAATAGATAATAGATAATACATCGCTGCAAGCTATTTTTAAGAAATGGGAAAAGATTTTAAAACACAGATACAATCTCCATGTGACTTACATATTTTCCGATCATTTATCTCTTGATTTCTACCATTCCAACACAAAGTGATGAATTCAACCCTATTATTCATTTTTAAAAGGCACACTTACCTGAGTATAATGAGTACATACAGGACCAGAACATCTATAGGGGCAATAAGGATTGCATTCTTGAGCATATGGATAAGTAAAGTCTCTCACTTCATCATACCATGATTGGACATGAAATGTTAGAGGCCTATATCTATAAAAAAATAAATGAAGAAATTGCCAAATCATTCAAGAATATATTACAAAAGAAGCAATGCTTTTTTTCACTTTTAAAGTAAGAGGAGCATAATGTTTTTTGTTGTTTTTTTTTACCTTCCCCAATGTGCTCCCAAATTTTGACCAATGGATGGAAGAAGACTTGCAGGTCCATGTTCCCAAAGACATGTCTCAGCCCAGGACTGAGCAGATCTTTCCAACTCTGGATCCCATGTCTACATTTTAAGGATTAAGAGAAAAGATAAACATGATGTGGTTCTAATACTTGTTAATATTATTAATACTTTACTTATCCCTAAAATACTCTTTTAATTTAAGAAAAATATCTATTAAAATATATTGTGTTTATAACATTAGAGAAAAGTATCCGTCAAGTCTAACTTGTTTCTCCAAAAAGGTTTTCTACCAATGTATCTAAGCAGTCCACATTAAATACCATATAACCCAAATCAGGGGTGAAATCCAGCAGGTTCTGACAGGTTCTGGAAAACCGGTAGCAGAAATTTTGAGTAGTTTGGAGAACTGGCAAATACCACCTTTTGCAGGATTTTGCAATATCCTTCTCCAGGAGTGGGGAGAAAATGGGGATTTTTCAGTATCCCTCCTCTGGAGTGGGGTGGGAATGGAGATTTTGCAGTATCCTTCCCCTGCCATGCCAGCCAAGCCATGCCAACCAAGCCACGCCCACAGAACCAGTAGTAAAAAAAATTGGATTTCATCACTAACCCAAATGCTGCATCATGGTGAGCCTTAACAATTTTTTAATAGAAAGTTAAGAAAATATTTCCAGCATTAATATTTAACCTCATGATCAGATATCATTAATATTGCTGGATTTGTATTATTTGCCTAGAAGTGGATACTGGTCTGAAGAAATTCCATGTTCCTTGCAATATCTTTTTGTCTCTAGATGTGGCAATCCTTGATTTAATTTTTATTTATGATGAAGAAAGAAACAATAAAAAAACATGAAGCCTTTTTTCATAAACAAGAACACAAGTCTGGTAGCAGAAGAAAGAAATGTAACATTTTTCATAAATGTGTCCCTATATTTTAGATCCCCTGAAGATTGTTCCTGCAACTATATATGCAAAATATTAAATACTTTAATTTGTTAATGCAAAAAAACCCCACACCCTTAGAGTAAGTTTCTACTATTCTTTTTTTATAGTTCCTCTGTAAACTAGAGAGCAGCTTGAGCTGGAATTTCTTAACTGCTTGGCAAATACAACAGGAATGACCCTGGCACAAGCATTCACAAACACAAAAAGATTTCTGAATACTGATCCATGACCAATGCTAATTGAAATATATATATATATTAGTGGGAAGAGAAGTGCAACAAAGAAGAATAGGGGGCTGAAGGCTAAAACATATTGAAGAACAGTTGCAGGAATTGGGCATGTCTAGTTTAATGAAAAGAAGGACTAAGGATGACATAATAACAGTGTTCCAATACCCAAGGAGCTGCCATGAAGAACACAGAGTCAACCTGTTTTCCAAAGCACCTAAAGATAGGACAAGAGTCAATGGATGGAAAGTAATCAAGAAGACAACCAACCTAGAACTAAGGAGAAATTTCCTGACAGAATAAATAATCAGTGGAACCACTTGCCTCCAAGAGTTGTAGGTACTCCGACATTGGAGGTTTTTGAGAAGATATTGGACAACGATTTGTCTGAAATTGTATAGGGTTCCTGCCTGAGCAGGGGGTTGGACTAGAAGGCCTGTAAGGTCCCTTCCAACTATGTTTTTCTGTAAAGGTGTGTGTTTTCTAGAGAAAACATATTATTTAAATATAGTTATATGCCTAATAACATACAAGCTTTTACATATACAGTCATGGCCGTAAATGTTGGCACCCCTGAAATTTTTCCAGAAAATGAAGTAATCCTCACAGAAAAGTATTGCAGTAACACATGTTTTGCTATACACATGTTTATTCCCTTTGTGTGTATTGGAACAAAACCAAAAAAGGGAGGAAAAAAAGCAAATTGGACATAATGTCACACAAAACTCCAAAAATGGGCTGGACAAAATCATTGGCACCCTTTACTTAATATTTGGTTGCACACCCTTTGGAATAAATAACTGAAATTAGTCGCTTCCAATAACTACCAATAAGCTTCTTACACCTCTCACCCGGAATTTTGGACCACTCTTCCTTTGCAAACTGCTCCAGGTCTCTCTTATTGGAAGGGCGCCTCTTCCCAACAGCAATTTTAAGATCTCTCCATAGGTGTTCAATGGGATTGAGATCTGGACTCATTGCTGGCCACTTCAGAACTCTCCAGTGCTTTGTTGCCATCCATTTCTGGGTGCTTTCTGATGTATGTTTGGGGTCATTGTCCTGCTGGAAGACCCAAGATCTCCGATGCAAACCCAGCTTTCTGACACTGGGCTCTACAGTGCGACCCAAAATCCGTTGGTAATCCTCAGATTTCATGATGCCTTGCACACATTCAAGGCATCCAGTGCCAGAGGCAGCAAAATAACCCCAAAACATCAGTGAACCTCCACCATATTTCACTGTAGGTACTGTGTTCTTTTCTTTGTAGGCCTCATTCCATTTGCGGTAAACAGTAGAATGATGTGCTTTACCAAAAAGCTCTATCTTGGTCTCATCTGTCCACAAGACGTTTGCCCAGAAGGATTTTGGCTTACTCAAGTACATGTTGGCAAACTGTAGTCTTGCTTTTTTATGTCTCTGTGTCAGCAGTGGGGTCCTCCTGGGTCTCCTGCCATAGCGTTTCATTTCATTTAAATGTCGACGGATAGTTCGCACTGACACTGATGCTCCCTGAGCCGGCAGGACAGCTTGAATTGCTTTGGAACTTGTTTGGGGCTGCTTATCCACCATCCGGACTATCCTGCGTTGGCACCTTTCATCAATTTTTCTCTTCCATCCACGCCCAGGGAGATTAGCTACAGTGCCATGGGTTGCAAACTTCTTGATAATGTTGCGCACTCTGGACAAAGGCAAATCTAGATCTCTGGAGATGGACTTGTAACCTTGAGATTGGTGATATTTTCCCACAATTTTGGTTCTCAAGTCCTCAGACAGTTCTCTTCTCCTCTTTCTGTTGTCCATGCTTAGTGTGCCACACACAGACACACAATGCAAAGACTAAGTGAACTTTTCTCCTTTTTATCTGCTTTCAGGTGTGAGATTTATGTTGCCCACACCTGTTACTTGCCCCAGGTGAGTTTAAAGGAGCATCACATGCTTGAAACAATCTTATTTATCCACAATTTTGAAAGGGTGCCAATGATTTTGTCCAGCCCATTTTTGGAGTTTTGTGTGACATTATGTCCAATTTGCTTTTTTCCCTCCCTTTTTTGGTTTTGTTCCAATACACACAAAGGGAATAAACATGTGTATAGCAAAACATGTGTTACTGCAATACTTTTCTGTGAGAAATACTTCATTTTCTGGAAATATTTCAGGGGTGCCAACATTTACGGCCATGACTGTAAATCCATGATTCGTCTGGTATTTTTTAAAAAAGGTAAAAAAATAAGAAGAAAATGCTACAAAATACTTAAATCAAAATCCTGCAGTTCTCAGCATTTGGGAAGAACAGAGGGAAAAAAAGAAGTAACTGAAGATGCTGGCTGAAAGGAGAGCCTATGAGTTTTACAAATAGTAAAAGCAGAGCAAAAACACATAGAGAAAAAGCTACATTTTATTTGTATTATTTATTTATAAACTTTGATTGTTTTATTTCCAACGATGTGTTAGAGGTTTGTTGATAGTAAAAGTCTCAGGATAGCCATGGTAGCTGAGATTGGTGGCTGCCTTGTAATACAGTCAAATATGGCTACGATCTAGTTCAGTGCAGGGGTGCTATTCAGGCGGTTCTGACACATCCTGGAGAACCGGTAGTGGAAATTTTGAGTAGTTCGAAGAACCAGCAAATGCCACCTCTGGCTGGCCCCAGGAGTGGGGAGGGAATGGAGATTTTGCAGTATCCTTCCCCTGCCACGCCCACCAAGCCACGCCCACCAAGCCACACCACACCATGCCCACCAAGCCACACCCACAGAACCGGTAATTAAAAAATTTGAATTCCACCACTGGTTCAGTGGTGTCAAACTCGCAATCCATGGGCCAGGTGCATCATGCGCTGGCCACGCCCACACCTGGTTTAGCAAAGGGGAAAAAGTCCCATGACACCACCGTGAAGATGCAAGTTTGACACCCCTGATTTAGTAAATGGATAAAATGCATATCAAAATTCAATAGCCATCTTACTCAATTAAAAAAAAATCTGATGTACAGAGGGCAACCCTTATTCAAATAGATACTCTAGTACTTATGTAGAAAAGCCTTTAAAATACTACTATTCTAATTACTAATATAACTCGAGATCCTAAAATACCAAGTTATATTCAGTTTATCGAAGGTCACAATTTTCACTCTGAAGTGGGACATACTTAAGAAATCTTTTTAAGCACTTTTACAAAATAGAGAAGAAGGGCATCTGTGGAGAGGTCAAGAGAAGGTAAATGACACAAATGTGTTATAATATGATACAGATTCCATCCCTTTTGTGCTTGTCTCACATAAAGATGTAACGGGTGAAGCTTACAGTATGGTATCATGACACACATTTTGTCATTTTGATGAATTCTCAGCCTGTAATGAGTTTTCCCTGTGAATAAAATACACATGATATTGTATACGTCATATTTGCACAGTTATTTATATAGCAGTAATAAGACGATGTCCATACAGAGTAGTTTTGTAAAATGTGAGTGCAGCAACTTTAATCTATATGAAAGGTATTTCTAACAAAGAAGTCTTTGGAATATAGAACAGAAACAGAACACTTTCAGAGGTAGATGTAAAATGTGCAAACTATAATAAAAAGGTAAGATTCATACTTAGTATAATAAGGCATACAGTTGGCACCAACAGAAGTAAACATTTACTGTGGCATGATATAAGTCCTCAATGTTGTATTCATTCTATATATAAGAAATAGAGTGGTAAAGTAAATATCAGAGTACAGTACATTACAGTATGGCTGGTATTTACTTTTTAAAAACACACTATATTCTTTATTGTTTATTAAAATATAGAGAAGGCTAAAATATGACAGTATTAATTTTGAGGAATAGAATTTCCTGTATTTGAAACATAGGGTTAAATTGGATGCATACCAGCTAAGATGCAAGAACTTACTAATGGATTTATATAAATATGGGGATGTATAATTGATACAGTATTACAGTCACTATATTAAAATGTTTCCCACTAAAAAAAAAGAAATTATATTTCTATTATGCAAGTTGAGTGCCAATAAACTTTTTAAAAGTTTAAAAAAATATTAATCTGTTTATCAATCATTAAATATACTAGGACCTAAGCTATTTGGAAAACAGTTTTAAGAAAAGATGGTTTTTTCTTAGAAAGTAGAAATATGTATATTTTTTTAAAAAATTATAAATTAATCACAATCCGAAAAAAATCTCTGCTGCACTGCATAATATACCCAAATCTGTTTCAAAAAATTGGATTATGGCACTTATAGATAGTTGTCAGCTAGTGATGATAATTGAGCCAGGAATTACACTTTCAAGTCATTGCAGTTGTAAGTCATGGCAATACATGACCAAACTTGATGTTTTGACATTTTTTATGCCTGTTAAGTGAATGCCGTTGTCATTAAGCGAATGCCACAGTCATTACGTGAATTAATTTTACCAATGGGTATTTTTTGTTGGAAACCAGATGTAAGTGCTGGATATTTGCAAAAAGTCCACTTGTAACCTCAAAAATGGTTTATAAGTAACCTTTGGGGTTTGTTGTGACTTTGAATGGTCATTAAGTGACCAGTTGTAAGTTGAGGACTACATGTACATGATTTATGCAAATCACAGAATAATGAATATATTTGTGAATAAGAATTTAATAGGTTTATAATAGGAGATAAGAGGCCTAATTTGGTCAAGTGGTTAAGGCATCAGGCTAAAAACTGTCCTGCCTTAGACTCAGTGGTGGCTGGGTAACTTCTCTCTTTCAGCATTAAGGTGTCAATGGAAAACCATTTCTGAAACCCTTGCCAATAGAAATACTGGGGCTAATCCATGCTGTCACCAGGAGTCAAAACAGTTTCAAAGGCACTAGCTAAATAAAAAAGAAGCTGTATAAAAGGCACTGGAATTCCAATGACTGAAAGCAGAACAGAACAGAATAATAGAAGGAACCGTGGAAGTCTTTTAGGAGGTCTCAAGCAGGAGACCCTCTACCATTCCAGACAAGTGACTGTTCAGTCTCTTCTCAAAACCTACAGTGATGAAGCACCTACAACTTCTGAAGGCAAGCTGTTCTACTTGTTAATTGTTCTCACTACTTCTCTCCTTGCTTAATTTCCTTCCATTATTTCTTGCCTTGCCTTCTGGTGCTTTGGAAAATAGATTGCCCCCCTACCATGTCACTCCTAGTCCTTCTTTTCACTAGACTAGAGAAGCCCAATTCCTGCAACCATTCTTCATGTTTTAGCTTCCAGCCCACTAATCATCATTGTTGCTCTTTTCTGCACTTTTCCAGAGCCTCTACATCTTTTGTTATAATATGGTGACCAAAACTGGATGCAGTATTCTAAGTGTGGTCCTACTAAGGTTTTACAAAGCAGTACTATTACTTCACATAATCTTGATTTTATTCCTCTGTTAATGCTACCTAGGATTGTGTTGGGTTTTTTGGCTGCTTGCACACATTACTGGCTCATATTTAAGTGACTCTCCACTAGGACTCCAAGTTCCCTTTCACAATTACTGCAATTGAGACAGGTTTCACATAAACTGTACTTGTACATTTGATTTTGCTTGCCTAAGTGTAAAACCTTACTTTTCCCTACATTGAATTTCATTTTATTAGCTAGGGCCCAGTGTTCAATTCTGTCAATATCCATCTGGATCTTGAGTCTATCTTCTGGAGTATTGGCTATTCCTGCCAGTTTAGTGTTGTCTGCAAAGTTGATGAGTTCCCCTTCTATTCCCCCATCTAGTGTGATAATGTCATAAATTAAGAGGAGAAAAATCTTGTAAATATTTCCAATAAACATTTGCCAATGTAAATAACCTCAACTAAAGAAGTTCCTGTATAGATTAAAGTTCACAGCTGTCCTTTTTGTTATCATAATTAATTTAAACAACTGCAAAAATAAAATATGATGAAGTTATCGCTATCTTGTGGAACTATTGCGAATTGTGAATTCCTTGTGTCCACAGTCCTGTTTTTGCTTTGGCATTTTTCTCAGTTGTATTTATATTCTATAAACCATTCCTGCCTCTGTATCCTTAGATATCACAACAAAGACTGAGTATCTATTTGCTTTCTTGGCCACCCATCTAAAGTAGACTGTACTGATGAACACTTCAAGATAAGAATAAAAACAGAAGTTCAGCCCTTTGATACTAGGTCAATAGCCTCTAGACTCAAGCATAGAATCTCATTCACTTTCACTAAACTTTGAAGTTGAGCAGGAAACAAGAAAGCCAAGGAGAAAGATAATTTTCACTTTGAAATAGTTTCTGGTTAAATGTACCACATATGAAAATCAGTCACTTCACAGGCCAGGATATCCTGTAGTTAGAAATGGGAACTGTATTCACAGGAAGGAAGAGATGGTGCGAAGAAAAAAAACACTATTGATTTTGATACCGTAAAATACATATAAAACTGTTTTATCTACTTATATCAAGCACTGCCCTATGCTGAATTTCTCTCAGCTGTAATCTACTCTTCTAATAATATAAATATCAATAGAAACACATTATGCTCCCAATTTCCTTTCTTAGGTTGTGTTTCTTCTGTTCTACTGTTATTTATGTCCTCTGCTTTCCTGAATTTCCCTATCTCATCACCTATTTCTTATATCAGTTTTTTTAAACATTGTATTAGAATAAAATACAAAAGCAAATAGTAGGACACAGAGGGGAGGAAAAGGGGAGAAGATAACTGAGAAAGAGAGGGGAAAAGGAAAAAAAGGCGTTGACTTCTGACTCTCTCTGTTACAGTAGAATAAAGCATTAACACTGAACTCAACTTTTTACTTTTCCATAATAAGTATTCCCCTGCTCAAGCAGCAAACCCTGTACCATTTCAGACAAATGATTGTCCAAATCTCTTCTTAAAAACTTCCAGTGTTGGAGTACCCACAACTTCTGGAGGCAAGTCATTCCACTGATCCATTATTTTGTGGAAACTACATATTTTCTTAAATTGAGTTCTTAACCGTGGTGGTGAACCTTTTACTCACCGAGTGCCGAACAGGTACGTGCTTCGCACACTTCACGCATGTGCGTGCCATCCGTGCTAACACATGGCTCCTCCCCCATGTGCTACGCACGCAACACCATCTGCACATGTGCACAGCTTTCGCATGCATGCCTCACCGTGCACTGTGCACACAATCTCACCATCTGTGCATGCATGCAGGTTTCGCATGGCTCCCCGTGTGCTGCGCCAGCAATCACACCATCTGCACATGCACGTGGCTTTCGTGCACGCAATGCATACGTGCAAATGCTGTTTGTGCATGCCCGTGCTGCACACCAGTACTCTCACACACATGTGCAAACACGCGTGCATGCCCAGAAGAGTTCCGAAGACCAGCTGGGTCCCCTGAATTGCACGCATGCGCACCGGAGGCTTGAACACCAGCTGGGCCGCACGCACATGCACAGCTGCAGATGAGTTGGGCGAAAGCTGGCGTACCTGGAAAAATGGCTCTGCATGCCACTTCCGGTACACATGCCATAGGTTCGCCATCACGGCCTTAAGACATTATTTGGCCTACCAACACCCAAAAGATAGCTGTCGGCTATCATTACTTTTTCTTCTTTTTAAAGTTTGCATTCATTTTATGATAAGGACATTGTTTTTTTGTAAAAAAAAAAACACAAAACAATAAATATAGTGATGTTAATGCCTGTGTGATCATTTATGACTACAAACAAAGAGCCTTGGTAGTACAGTGGTCTAAAGCACCCTGTTATTAACACCAGCTGCCTGCAATTATTGCAGGTCGAATCTCACCAGGCTCAAGGTTGACTCAGCCTTCCATCTTTTCTAAGGTAGGTAAATTGAGGACCCAGTTTGTGGGGGCAATAAGCTGACTTTGTATAAAATATACAAAAGTATGAAGGCTATTGCTTAGCGCATTGTAGTCTCCGGAGAAGGGCTCTGAGTCTCCGGAGAAGGACCCTGAGTCTCCGGAGAAGGGCGGCATATAAATAATTTTTTTTAAAAAAACAGCAATTTCATGACAACTAAAATAGGATCCTGGTTTGAGAGATCATTGGCCAGTTAATTTGCACGATTTTCTGATAAAAATTAAGGTATAGTAGGTAAATGTAAATGTGATTTGCTGACATCATGCCTATTTTCAGTAAAGCAGTTAGAGAATACAAAAACTTCATTTTATTTCATATAATAAGAGCTGTGTGGTGTGTTTTGCTTTTGTCAAAGGTTTGACCACGCAGCTTTTTGAAGAAAAAATATGAAGTAATAGATTGCCTGCTTCTAAAAAACAAAGCAGGTCCATTGGTGAACAGAAGCGCCTACAGTATTCATTTGTAATGCATGTGCCTAATCCTAACTTTTGGGAATTTACCAAAATGCTACAGTAAATACTTCTTATTAATACTTATCACTTCATACTGATTGTGATAAATTCCTGCCCCAAATGGATTAAAATAATCTTAGTGAAGTAAAAAAAATATCCACTGTTACAAGTCATGGTATTCTAGTATATATTGACTACTCTGGATTGCCCAGTACTATTGTTTCTGATAAAGGGTTTTCGTTTAATTGTATTTAAGGACTTCCTGAACAAAAATTTTACCCTGGATGTTATTACAGGAATTCTCAACTTATGACCACAGTTGAGTCCAGATTTGTTAAGAGAATTTTGTCCCATTTATGACCTTTTTTGCCATAGTTGTTAAGTGAATCACTGCATTTAAGTTAGTAACATGGTTATTAAGAAAATCTGGCTTCCCCATTGACTTTGTTTGACAGAAGGTTGCAAAAAGTGATCACATCACCTTGGGAAACTGCATCAAACATAAATATATACCAGTTGCCAAGCATCTGAATTTTGATCATGTGACCATGGGGATTCTGTAACAGTCGTAAATGTGAAATAGTCATAAGTCACTTAACAGAATAGAATAACAGAATAACAGAGTTGGAAGGGAGCTTGGAGATCTTCTAGTCCAACCCCCACTCTATGCCAGTCCAGACAAATGGCTATCCAGTCTCTTCTTAAAAGCCTCCAGTGATGAAGCACTTTTTTCTGTGTTGTTGCAAGTTCTAATGGTTGGAAGTCAAGGACTACCTGTATTGTGATCTTTGAGGAACTAGCCAGATTGAAGATGATTGCAGAAGTGAAATATGTCCTAAAGAGACTGGTCACCTCACTTGTTAGATTCTTTACTTCTAAAAATGTTTTAACTCAGTGCTTCAGAATATGTAGGGCAATATCTCAAAATAATTTATTTGAGATACAATGTTTAACTGCATTGATCCAGATTTAACTGGGATAACCGGCTAGCCCGCGGAGGAGAACTACAATGCTGATCTGGCTGTCGAAGAAATCCAGTTTGATACTCTTTTCCATTCAGAGAAGAAGCCAACACTATGTATGGCAGAAAAGAAATTTGTGAGATAGGAGACTGTTCAGCTGTATGTGTGGTAAAGGGTCATGTGCAACATATACTTACTGTGTTCCTGACAGGTGCAAATCCTGAAGGTAAATGATATAAGAAAAGAAAATCTATCTCTAGTTTACTGCAGTGCCATTTACTGTAACTCCTTTTTATTCTTGCAAAAATGTCCATTTCTGTCACACTCTTCAGAGAATGCTGTTCATTCTTTAAATTTCATACACACACACACACACACACACACACACACACAAACACATATATATATATATACATACGTGTGTGTGTGTGTGTGTGCGTGCATAGGATCTCATCAATTCCATCCAAGCATTATTTTTTATCTGCCAGTTCTACTCAACCCATTCACTGTTGCTACATGTGTTATGATCCATTCTGCTTTCTTTCAACATATCCACTCATCCTCCTATATTTGTTTTGTGATCCAATACCCATTTATTCCATCTATATCACCAAGGCATCTCAACAATTCTTCTATATATTGGTCCCTCACTTTTGTGTACTATGCACATTCATTCATCTCCTCTTTATTTTTGAACCTCTACCTTTTTTTATTTAGATACTTTTCAAGTACACAATCCCATTACATTCAACCTACTTTTATCTTTCGCCTCGCATGTTCACCGTTTACTTTCATTTGATCAAGTAGACAAAATAACCCTTATACACAATCATTTTTGTTTCTTCTAATGAACTTTTGTTCCTCACAATAAATCGCATAAGACCCAGTTCTTTTCTACAAACATTTGTTTGTATATTTTCCATCTATTTCTTTATCTTTAGTCAACATCATACTAAAGAGCAAAAATTCACTTGCTTGCTCTAATTTTTAAATGTACAACTTGCAAGTATTCACTCTGCTTTTTATTCCAAACACAACTACCTTGCTCGATGATACATTTTCTCTCTATTCATTTTCCTTGCAGTCTATCTACAACTTTCTGCAAACAATTTGTGTTTTCAGTCAACATCACAACTTATTCTGCATACAAAAGGCACATCATCAGCCAACATATTCTAAACCAGGGGTGTCAAATTCGATTTCACTGAGGGCCACATCAGGGTTGTGTTTGACCTCAGGAGGCCAAATGGGCATGATGTAAGAACATGAGTGATCATGTGGCCTTTCCAGGCTCCATTTTCACTGGAAGGGGACTGCAGGAGGCCATCATAACCAAAAGTGGAGCCAGGAGGACCACGCACTGCCCTCGTGAGCTCCATTTTTGCTGGCAGATCCACCACAGGCCAGTCCTTCACTGTTTCTAGGACGGCCCTGTGGGCCAGATCTAAGCATCCCGCAAGCTGGATCCGTCCCACAGGCCTTGAGTTTGACACTCCTGTTCTAAACAATCAAGGGGATAGCACTTATTTATGTCTTTCTCCCTAATCAATGTTGAATCAGGGCTAAGCATATAATTAATTCTTCTCTGTGGTTTATTTCCATTGTATATCATATTATTTCATTCCACAACTTCAGTTTTATACGGCACAAAATATTCCATCATTAACTCATTTACTCACTTTATTATACTTTTTTAAAATCAGCATTAAATTAATTGGCCAGATCATTGGCCAGTTAAATTAATTGATTAAAAATCAGCATATATACAATAAGCTCTCCTACAGTCATTCATTTCACAGTAAGCTGTTAAAGAGAAAAAAACGGATTGCACCTGTCTACTGGCTATGTAACATTTACTTTTCAAATATTGCTCACTGTCATAATCATATTTCATTTTAATCAGATTTTTTCCGAACTCCTTCCAAAATATATTTCCTAAAGATATCTCTGTAGTTTTTATTTTATTGCTGGCAACTTTATCATTGATATAAAGAATATCTTATATTTTATGCAATTGTAGACTAAATATGCATAAAATTAAGAGACTATCTCCCAAAAGATTTCTCCTTTTTATATCTTTAAGAGCAGGCAAGTTCATATTTGGGGGGGCAAGCAAGATTATTACATTGTCCTTCCAATTTTTGACATTTTAGGTGTTTTTTTTTAAATTAAATTTTGCCCTAAAATTTTAAACCAAAATTAACTATCTTTTTATCACTTAACTTATACATGCCGTGCCATTATATAATTCTGACTACAAACTTCCTGTTCCAAAATGTAATTATTTAGCTCTCAAGGATGAATAGTCTTCAATTCAATGATCCCTATTTTTAGATACTCTTTTACTCTTGAGCCGATTGTATCATTCACAGTTATTGTTCTTGCTATTGTGCTTGTTATTCACCAATCCGCTCTTGTATGATTTCTGAATGTACTCACATAGCTATCTGTACTGTAACTTTAGTGCATCAATGACTGTTTTCAGTCACAAATTAATTCTAGTGTTGGCATTCTATGGAGGCAGAAAGCAATGCAGCAATGAGCACTCACCAGATGAGTCAGTGAACTGGCTTTGGCCCAAGAATGTGAGGAGAGTGGATGTCTTGTAGGCATCTGCAAACTACTAATGATCTTTGAATCACACTTTCATTGTCACTGCTATTTTCCAATCATTAGAAACAAACACAATCTTCACACATATATTAACTAAGTCTCAAATGCATCTATATATCAACATTTTTCACTCACCTCACCATCAACACATGCAGCTTTTCCATTTCTCAACATTCTCACAGCATTTATGATTTTCTTTTTATTTTTTATCATTTTTTAAATTTGAATTGCACTTTTCAACATATCACTAACTTTCCCATACGTATCTATGAAATAATCCTTTACTTACTTCAGTTTTATCTCACATTATTTTACCACATTTATTTTTAATTCTATTCGCTCTGCTGGAGATTCCTTGTTTAGCCCTCTTCACTAATTTTCAAAGTGATTGTTTAAATCCATGAATATCACACTGTCTTCTTCTCTTTTTTTGTCAGTCTTAACCATTTCTTGTTCTTTGACAATATTCTTTCCAGCAGTATTTTTCTATTCATACACATAATACCAGGGGTGTCAAACTCGTATTGTCATGGCGCCATCACATGGCATATCAGTAATGTTTTCCTCTTCGCTAAACAGGGCATGGCATGGGCATGGGCATGGCCAGCACGTGATTCATCTGGCCCACAGGCCATGAGTTTGACACCCCTGCACTAGAGTGTAAAATACAATTATAACCATCTTAGAGGTATGCACAGTAAATACATTTTGTTCCATATATTGAATAGCAATAACAATAGCACTTAGATTTATATGCAGCTTCATAGTGGTTTATAGCCCTCTCCAAGTGGTTTACAGAGTTAGCATATTCCTTTCAACAATCTGGATTCTCATTTTACCAAATTTGGGAGGATGGAAGGTTGAATCATCTTTGAGTAGGTAAGAATCAAACTCCTGGCAGTGAGCTGCATACTGCATTCTAACCACTGAGCCACTACGACTCTTAAAGACATTATGGTTCAAAAATTAAAGCTGGTGTTCCTCTTTCCTTTATGCTCCTTCCTGCCAGTTCAGCCACTGGCATAGTTTTCTAATCAACACAGCCCCATAAAAATGTTTGAATCTGGGAAAACCTATCTGTTCTGTGCATAGAGTAATGCATGTGTGAATTAATGTGTACAACCTTATCACCAACATGCACATTTCTACTGATTCCTACACTACTATCTAAATAATAACCAATTTTTTTTTCTGGGATATAGTTTAACTTTCATGCATATTTCATTTTCATTTCCATGAATATATTCATCAATTTCACTCTGTAAGTTCAAACCTATTCAATCTTACATCCGTTCCCCTTTCTTTTAGAAACACACTTTGCTTTTGTTCATTTCATTCAATATTTCTTCCTTTTTTCCTTTACTCAAAATTTTTACTATGTCACGAATGCTGATATTCTCTCTTTCCCACTCATCTCTTTCATTCCTTTCCATTCTTTTCCTCCCTCCTCTCCTTCCTTGTTGTCCACATATACTAGTTGTCTCCTTTTCTTGGTCAGTCTACTTATCAACTGTCTTTTTCCTCACCACTAAGTTCTCTTAGTTGCAGAAAGTTGTAGCCATTGCAGCGCACCAGTCAGCCATAGTCATGTGATCATAATTTCCCACCCTTCCTGCCAGCTTCCCAAAATTAAAATGAATGGGAAAGCCAACAGGAAGATAGAAATCATTCCTACTTTCGCTGCTTTTTTTGTCCACCCATAGTCTATCCATTTAGATAAGTAAATATCTCTGAAAGGATGAGCCAATTGTCTAGTATAACTTTAAAAATATGAATTTGAGAAAACATTTTAACAGTTCTGGAAGAAACCATGAAATTGATAAGAAAAGGAAGTTCTATTTTGTTATTATCAATAACTTCGTGAAAGATAAAATAAAAAATGCTGTAAAGCATATACAATGTGAAGTAAGTAATATTTCTATGTTGTTCAAAAGTAGAAAACATTCTGTTATTTTGTTCTTCTCCACGCCCAGTCCCTCCACACAATTTCTGAAGATGAAGAATAGACCCTTACCATGTATTCCATATTGGAAGCTTGTGGATAAACTTGACCCCGTAATTTATTATGAATATCCAAGATACTTTGCATATCATTGTCAGTGATAGCTCTTTTTCCTCTTTGCTTTGCAATCCACCATTCACCATCTTCATCCATGTATTTTTCCAGCATGTCCTCAAATACTGTTGCATTGGGAAGCACCATAGTAGAAACTGCTTGAGCTATGACTAGCAAAGCAGTTACTCTAAACCATTCTTCACTGTTCATGATGAATGATGTCAAAACTCTTCTGGGTTAATTCCAAACCAAAAGCTTCTTTCAGGTCTGTCGGTTGAAATGGCAAAAGAGAGTCAAGCTATTTTACAGCAGTGAAAGTACAGCTATTTCAGTGTCATAACTAAAGAGGAAAGAGACCATATTTGCATTGATTCTGAATGGCAACTTATCTTCGTCTCCATTCCCTAGCATTATGTTGGACTATTTAAATGCATAACTGTAGCTCTATTTGAAACAAACTAATATTTCCTATGGAAGTACTTAAAAAGGGGGGGGGGGCCCATATAATTAACTGACAATTCTGTCTTTCAAAATCTCTTCTGAAAAAGTTTTTGTAACTTAAAAAGAACTATGAAATTAAAGAATAGAAAAAGAAAATACCTTATCTAAGCAGGTCTGTAGAAAAATATTTTTTGTAAAAAAATAATCATTTTAGATTGCAAGCCAATTTATATACAAAACATTACAGATTATATTTCTACCTTTTAGTCATTCAGAAGACATTTAAACTTGTGATGAACTCTGTAGTTCAATGGTTTCCAAATCTGGGTAAATTATTCCAAATTTTGGAAAAATTGTTTTTCTTTGATTAACAATACATGAACCCATTACTCGGGGACATTTAAATTGGCTTAAATTTTTATCTACATTGGATAAAGAGGATTTTCTGATAAGAGGTTTTGGGTAATAAGGAAAAGGTTTGGGAAGCACTGCTCTAAATGCTAGTTTCAGTTAAGACACCAAAGTATTTAACACTGATCTGAACTTTATGTAAGTTTGAACAAAAGCATTCTATTTTTAGAACTAATTCATGAGCATTTTCAAACCTTTGGTCACAATTCATATTCAAGGTATTTGACAAAGCAAGCAAGCAAGCTGTTAGAGTCCCTTCTAAAGTGTAGTAGAAAAATAATTTGAATTGTTCTAAACACCTGCAATAAGGAAGGTACAATTCTCTCAGAAATCAATGAAACTTACAAGCATTTCATTAATAAATGGAAAATGGGCACAATGATACAAACCGATGAAAAATAAAAGAGGCAGGTTTTATGTACCTTTGAATGATGCACTTTCCCTTGCCTTGCATAATCACATCTCTACTACAAGAAATTGTAAAAATACTTTTAAAAATCCGTAGGTTTCAACAACTTTGATCAAAGTTGTTTCAAAAGGATCAAAGTCCCTCAATAACCCACCCACCCACCACCCACCCCCAATTCTCTTTTATTCTCTATCTTGTTCGCAAGAGCCAACGAGCCCCCACTGCAGTGGGACAATGACTCTTCTTTCCTGTTTCTGGGAACGACGCCGAACTCCAGGGAGGCCACCGGGTGGGAGAGAAGTTTAAAAATGCACAGGCAGTTTCGCCCCTCGGTTCAAAGGACTGCTTTCTTTCACAGGGATGCAAACAGCCGGCACAGAAAAGGAATCGCGCTGGGAATTGGGACTTTGGCCAGTGTGCGCAGGCGCACGTTCGCAAGCAAAGAGCCAAGAAGGAAGGTTCTTACCTCGGGCCTCTTTCTAAGAGCGGGTCGCGGTGGAGCTTCGAAGGTCGCGCGGGGGGTCGTTGAAAGTTTGCAGCAAAGTGGCAGAAAAGGACGGGCTACCTCCGGCTCTGCTAGGAGCACGTAGGCGCCTGCTGCCAACTTGTGCGCTCCCACGTTTGTGCCCAAGTTTGTGCCAAGTGGCAGTTCACAGTGATGTCTCTTAGTCTTCCTTCTCCCTCGACAGCACGGGCGAGCTTCGCGCCTCTAAGGGGGTTAGCCGGCTGCTGGGGAGCGGAGCGACTCTCGCTGCCAGCCCTTTATCGCAAGCTCCGAGGCGCGTACACCCACCGTGACGCGCCCGGGCTCTTCACTCCTCCCCAGTATCCCAGGCGGGGAAAGGTTTGTGGGCAACGGGATTCCGTAGCCACCCACCAACATCATCCGCCGCCCTCCCTCCCCCACCCCGCACGGGAGGGTCTTCGGTGAGAGGCTGCTCCAGTGTCACTCAAGCTCTTTTCAGGGACAGGTCAATTCAGGCTGAAAGGAAAGAGGAGAATCTGAGGAGGTTTCAAGCGAAATGTTATTGCGAAGAAATGGAGCCAGGGCCACGTTGCACTTGGTGGATTGTGTTGCTTGCTGGTGTGTTGATTATGTATGACATGTATAGTCTGACTTTACAGAACATACATCTCGCCCATCTTATACTCACAAGAATCCATTCAGGTAGGTTAGACTGAGAATACGACTAAACCACCTAATGATCTTCAAGATAAGACAGGATTCAGTTAACATTATTTATCTTTACAGTAAAAATATTCAAGATAAAAATGTAATACTTCCCCCTCACCCTGTCCCATTTAAACACTATGACATAGTAACAGAACTTTGGTAACGTCTACTTTAACATCTAATTTACTAAAATGACAGTGTTATATTTTCCTGTATACATTGTTCCTGTAGCAGATACAATATCATTTTGTTGGATGGTGAAAAACAATGATTAATAAGTCTGATTTACATCATCAAATCATTTATTAAATTTTTATACATTGCCCCTTGCATAACAGAATGCAATAAAACCCTACAAATCACACAAACAACAATATTACCAGTATTATTACACCCAGATTAACAAACTGAAATTGCAAGCCCAAGCATTGACATCTTTACTAAAAGTTCAACAACTTATCAGAGCAATGTATAATTTTAAGTGCCTTGTGGAAGCGCTATAATGAAGGGCCAGCTTCATCTCTGAAGGCAAAGGATTTCTAAAATGTTTGGACCACGTGCCATTGGGTCCAGGTTTCTTCAACTCTATGAAGCTGGCATCCTAAGTGTCTCTTCTCTTGATGAGTTCATAAGATGAGAAGAGTGGGGTGAGATGGTTCCACTGCTGTGAGGTTATTTATAGACTTAAATCAGTACTTTGAATTGGGCTAGCAACCAGTACAATAACTAGAGCAATGATGGCTAACTTTTTCTAGACCAAGTGCCTAAAGCGCACACGGCCAAACCCCCAAAATGCAATGCGTGCGTGGCCCCTTGCATGCACCCTCTCCTGCATATGCATGTGTACCTCCTCCATGCACCTTGCACATGCGCAGCAGAGACCCAAAGACCAGCTGGCCTACAAGAGGCGTGCATGCCTCTTGTATGCTCGCATGCCATCAGAGAGGCATAGATATTTTTAGGCCGTCCCAAAGGTGCTTTTTCAAGAGGCAACTGGACTTTCTGGTTTTCCCTTGAAAAAGCACCTTTGGGACAACCATGACCTGGATGACTTAAGAATCTCCATAGTCATAGTCATAGTTTTTAAGCATTTTATCATGATAGGTCAAAGAAATGTAAAGTTCTAGTTCTCATAAGTTATTCTCAGGCATCAGAAATTAGTTACAAGGCAGGTCTCAATATTTTTGTAATTGGCTCTCCCTGTACAGCTATGTTTGTACATTTGAATTAAAAATAATGTTAATCTGTAATGTTGCCTTAGTTTCTCCATGTTGTTCATTTTGAGTACTAAATGTTATACACATAAAAAAACCTACCATATTATCTATGCACAGAAGCTTTATACTGTAAAATTAGAGAATTCTGCTTCTTTTTTCTACGGATGCTAAAGAGACCACTCATCTAATCACAGAGGCAATAATATTTTTAATGGCCTGTTAGCAATCTGGATAAAAGATCTAACTTTTTGTGTTCACAAATATGTTAAAGGGTTATTTTAAAATGTCATTCAAAGCATTAATTCCAAAGACTTAATAATGTTATCTTTTTTAATTTAGAAAAGCAATTTCTTTTAATGCATACTTGACAGGAACATGACAAAAGTGGAGGGAATAAACTATGTGAAGTAAATGAACAGGTAGCTTAGGGAAAGGAAACATGGGGACTAAATGAAATGAACTATCTTATCAGAATGTATTCTAGATTACTAATTTTTTGGAATGTAGCTAATGCAGACTTGGTTGTATATACTTTTTTATCAGCTTTTCTGGGCTTTGATGAAGCTTGGAAAATATGACCACTTTATACTTTCACAAAAGAAAAAGACTAGTATAAGATTAGGGAGAATTCAAGAGGAATAAACAGAATGCAAACAAAAAGGGAATCTAATAGATAAACTGGTAAAGATCAGAAAGTGAGCGCTGACGAGGAATAGAAAGGTGAAAACTAGCAAATCCTGTTATTGTATTCAACATAGAGGTATTCCGCTGCAGACTTATCTTGGAACTGGATTTAGGCATCTCACTGCTGGTAGATGCCATGACAAAAGAAACACTTTTCTTTCCTGTGTAAAATAACCTCCACATTCTCAGTTGCATAGCAGCTTTTCCTTTTTCAGTGACACCTTGGATGCTTGACAGGAATATGATTACTAAATTTACATGGATATGTATGGAAGAAATAAATTCCATGTAAATAGCTCAACATTACTATGCACATGGAGGGCATTTTAAAGGTTTAGACATACTGAAAGTTCATCAATCATATTTTATAAATCAATAATCCTTTGGAAATCTATAGATTGAGAAAGAGTAAAGGTATAACATATTATTTAGAATAATTGGGAATAAGCTGTTTTGTATTCTGTAATTAATTCAATAAAACCATGACTTAATGTATCTTGTTTTTAGTTTTTACATATTTCATTAAACCTGTTTTATTTAAATAATCCAACTCTCTCTAACTATAATTTATTTCTTACTTTCCAAAATTCCCACTTTATCATTGACCTTATATCTTCAGACATCTATTTTACTTAGTTTTTCATCTTTTTCTGTTCTTTTATCTGTTTTATCTCTATATGTCTTTCACTTATTTTTTTTTCAAAAACTGTAAATTTAGTCTCGAGTGACTTAGTCAATTTGCTGTCAAGTTAATTAACATTTTCTAAAGTAAATCTAATCTAGAGTATCCTTCTCCACAGGCTATAATCTTTTTCTCCCCTTCTGTGCTGCCTTTTGAGTCACCATTATGTCCAGAGGCACAAGGGCTCAGTGAGTTAATGATGATGGAGATGGTCTTTCCTCCAGGAGTTCAAGTCCTAGCACCACTGGTGGGGTAAGCTCCTTCCATTTACCTCAGCTTCTGCCCACCTAGCAGTTTGAAAGCGGTACCTAGATAAATAGGTACCACTTCAGTGGAAGACAAGTAGTGGTGGGATTCAGCCAGTTCACACCACTTCGGGAGAACCGGTTGTTAACTTTCTGAGCAGTTTGGCAAACTGGTTGTTGGAAGAAATCATTAGGGCAGAGAACTGGTTATTAAATTACTTGAATCCCACCACTGGAGACGAGCCAGCACTTCGTGTGGACAGTTAGAATCTTGCTGGCACTGGAGCCTCTCGATTACAATGCCTATTTGCAAGGTGGCTTCAGAAGAGGGAGAGGGGCCTGGATGACATTGCAGGTAAGCCATTCATCTTTCTTTCTGTCTAGGTCACACCCTATGGTATACCTTGGGAAACATGAATGAACCAAACAGGATTGGTAGTCTTAAACAGCCATTAAGTTACAATCCAAAAGTGAAAGTCACAAACAAAGAGAAAGTTACAACAAAGAGAAAGGGAAAGCTGCTCTTCTTTTATCTTCCTTCACCTTTAATGCTATAATCCCATCCACATTGCTATGGTTTCAATCAGAAGCACAGTCTGCTGGTGTTACCTGTATCTTTTGTTTTGTAAAACCAAATTGCCTGCAACACACCACTTGTCTGCATTAGACAGACAACTTTTAGTAATAAGTAAAAACATTTCCATGAAATGTCTTAAGTCAACTGCCTAATTCAGTTACAGATATTCCAATGTACTTTTGTAGAAAAATATAGAATATTTTAAAAATACCTATCCAGTTCAAGCTTTCTCAAATCATATCTTGTTAAAGTTTTTGACAACTATTCTTATATCTTTAAATTCTCTTTTAACTTTGCATTCTAGAAAAAAAATGAAATTGCCAAAAGGAATCCTACCTGCAACAAAGGAGACTCTGTCTCAACCTGTAAAATAATCCCAAGTATGCCTAAGAAATTAGGTTTGGTTGGGGTAATTGTCCATAAAGGCTTCGTCATGGCTAGAACATCAATGGAATTTCATATTTCCCAGCCACAGAACTTGCAAGTGAACCACAAAATTTTCATTTCTTGCAATTTACTTACAGGTAGTGCTGCCTGGAGAACAACTATGTCATTACATAACATCTCCTTTATCTGGAGATCTAGCGTTGACCCACTGGGCACTGATCTCTACCATGATGCCATCTCCATTCCTCCAGTGATGATTAGATCACAATTAAGCCCCATTGGAAGCTCAGTGCTTCAGTGTTACTATTCATGACTTTTAAAAGAAAGTATATAATCAAGAAATTTAAAAGTAAGAAAAATTAATTGATTTTGTGCTAAAAATAAAATATTGTGCTAAAAATAAAAAAAGTTCATTATTATGGTATAGTAACAGATAGGCAAAACCATCAAATCTGATTTTGTTAAGTTTTTCATTTTGCAAATTTTACATTCATCCCATTCCATATTTTCACCTAATATTTTAATTACAAATTCTCATCATATGACATTTTGTGGCCACTTTTTTCAAGTATGTATATTTTGTGCATATTCTTCCCAAACGTTCTTTTTTCAAAGCAAGTTTCAATGTAGTATATTTTTGTATTTAATTTTCTAATCTATGATTGTAAGCATCTTTTAAAATAGAAAAGCACAGATTATTTTACTTCTGATATAATTGAATATAAGAATAAATTAGGTAAATTAACTTACAAAATATGAACAGAAAAAAATTGTCCTTTATCATTAAGAGTTTATTACTGCTAAACAAGATTATTTCTTTTCATATTCTTTTCCACTAGAATCATAAGTCTGGACAAAGTATCCTTTCTCCAAAGTACTAACTAATTATAGCTTGATATGGTAAGAAAAAATATATACAGAATTGCTTTCTGTATATTGATATGACTTGACTCGTTATCCTTTGGCTGCTGGCCTCACCACAACATCAGCTTGCTTGTTTAAGTGGTAAAAGAGGCACGTTAGGCAATGAAGAGAACTAGTAATCACCACCAAAACCACAGTCCCACAGTGGCACAACCACAAAACCTGCATACATAAAACATTCACTTTCCTCATGAGAACTCCCACACTGAAAAACATGCAACTTCAAAATACTAAATGCATTATATTTAAGCAAAACGTAGACTACTTTGCTGATCAGATTCATAAATAAACTTGCAAGAATATACTGAAACAACTTTAAACGTTGGAAAAATGGGTAAAGAACCAAGAAGTTCTTACACTTTTCAATCAACTCCTACTCGTTGTGAGTATTTCTCATGTACACCTATTTAAATGCTTTCTATTAATATTTGGGAAGTTTTCCATGCTTTGTTGTATGTTCAACAAAGACAGAGAGGAAGATTTATAAAAGTGAAATCAGCAGTGCCTGCTCTGTTGCATACTGTTGCATGTTACTGGTCAATTCTCAATAAAATGTTTTTAATCACATGGCATATCAAACAGATTTGGGGTCTGCGAGATACTGACTGCACTAGCATTTTCAAAGATGTAACATCTCAAAGAGAGGTCTGAATTGACATCATATGATTGATTGTTCTGCATGTAAATTATAAGGGAGCACTTAAACTTCAGTGGTATATAGAGTCAAGATAAACCCAGGTACAAAATAAAAACATTGTATCTCCTAATCTTCTTGTATATATTTTATGTAGACAATCAAGCTAAGCAGCACTTGGTGTTGTCCTGAAAATATTTAAAATATTATTCCCCACATTAACATTATTAGGACATCAAGAAGGAATGTTTGCAGTTGTGTACATATAGTCTTTCCATTGGAGGCCCATACAAACAGTTCTCAGTTAATACCAAGATGGAGTCTTACAAAAAAAGAGATTATAAACTGTGTCTAGTTTGTGTCACCAAACTAGAACTAAAATTAATAAAACGTATTAAATAAAAGTTTTAATGCTGCTTTTATTTGCATGCTTTTTTTAAAAAAAATTATTTTGATTAGAGGGTGACATACTTTCTTTGGCAAAGAGAAAAAGAAGTTAGTTTTATTTTTGAAATGCTTCTTTCATTGCTCTCTGTCCCCCATACTTCTACAAAACCTCTATCACAATTTCAGTTACTCCCAAAAAAGAGAAACAGACACGCACCACAACACAAACACACACACAACATAAAAGAACATGGGAGTCCTCCTACAACTAGAATATCTTAGTGTGCATTTATTCCTACTCTCTATTTCCTGTCCCTTACTTAGCTTTGCTTGGAAGGATTGTTCTTTTAACTGAAAATGTTAAGCTTCCTCCAGAGTCTTTTGTGAGAAACATCAAAAGTTTTTTTTTCAAAGTCCATACAGACTGTATCTATCTGGACTACCTCTATCACTGTCCACACTCTCAGATAAGGAGACCCTCGTTCGTAGCTATGCAATGACTCTCCATATGCCCGAACAACAGCAGAAAACCTAAGGTTAAGGATAGCACACTTTCTAGTTCTAAGAATAAAATAGAAAAGTTTAGTATGGATAGCATGCTGCTGGAAGAGTTGAACAGTGGCCAGACAGTGGTTGGGTAGCAGCAGCCATTGGGATCTAAGATGTTGTAGACACTGACTAGGACAAACAAACTGGACTTTGGACACCGAGTACAGTAAGCAGGCAGGATCATGTGCTTCCTCCATATCTGTCAGTGACGTCTGCCAGAACAGAATGCTTTTCTTTCAATGTCCTCCATATCCACAAAACTGACATTGCTACTGTGTTTCTCCTCCTCCATAGCCTGCTTGATCTCATGCATTTAGACTGTACAAGAAAGGATGGAGGTGCAGGTGCAAAAAAAAAAGGTGCAGAAGTTTGGCAAGGACAGCAAGCAGGGGATGACTGTAGCAGGTAGGGCTGATGAATATAGGGGGAGCTGGGAGGGCACTTGCTTAGCAGTCACCACCACATTTCTGTGGCCCAGTACAGCTGCATGTTCTTCAGTCCCTTAAATTACCTCTGTCTGCGTCCCTCCGTGATTGGAAAAAAGTGGACTTTTTCATCTATGTGATTGCAAGCATGGACAGGTGTTCTGTTATTATATTTAAAATTTATCCTACAGGTTTCAGTGACTTATACTCTAGATTTACTCTAAACTTAGAGTCCCACTTGTGGTGTGTGCAGCTAGCGGTGTCCACCATGATTGGATGAAGATCATACCATACTGATTGCATAAACAGTGGGGGAGGGAAATTGGAAGACCTGTTATATACCATGGCCATTTGTGTATAATTAGTAGCATGCATAAAGACATTCTTAGGAACAGCCCTGCAGTGCGTTACTGAACCACACAGGAAGCCCAAATGTACAAAGAAATGTCATAATAGCACGGCAAGAGTTGCGGTTATTTACACTGGCTGGATATTGAAATCTGGGTTAAGTTAATAATATAGTCTCTTTGTACTGGTGAAAGGTTAAAAAAACCTTTAAAACTGGGTGGAAATCAGATCCATTAAATACATTAACAGTTCTGTTAAACACATTAGCACTTGGTTTGAATTAGGGAGAACTGGAGAGAAAGAAAAGCTTGCAGAAAGAAATCTGCACTGTAGTGTAAGCATGAGTCCCTTGCCTTTTAGAAGGACAGAAATTAATGATATCATCCTAAACCCAACACATCCTGCAGCAAATGCCACCTGCTACCATGACATTTTCATTGTTTTAAAACTAGCATTTTTCTCTTGCTAATAGAAGAATAGCTAAAAAAATTTGCTGCACTTCATAATTTTAGAGAATGCTTCCAGTGATTGGATACACTGTTACGTCCAGAAATAACCATATCCATTCCCTGGTCAGGGGTCTCCATGTCCATTTCAATGTACATCTGTAAGCAATACTCTGCTGGATTATATCCCTGCCCATTTAGTCCAGCAATCTGTTCTCATAATAGCCAACCAACTGTACAAGGAAGCCATTTGTCTCCTAGTAGGTGGCCTTCAGTGGCAGTCACACTGCCATCAAGTCTAGTAACTATTGATCCCCAGGATTGTGGATTGGTTCAACCTTTTTTAAAGCCATCCACACTGGTGGTCAGCACCATATTTCACGGTAGTGAATTCCAAAGAATTACATGTTGCATAAAAAAAATTTTCTTTATACCCCGATTCTTCCAGAATTCCACTTCCTTTGGTTGATCTATGGTTCTAGCATTTTAGGAAAGGAAAATAGCTTCTTCTTGTCCACTTTTTCCATACCATGCAGAATTCTGTACATCTAAGTCATCTTTTCTCTCAGTTTCTTTCTTTCTAGATTTAAAAAACAACAATAACCCTCAAATGTTACAGGTTTTCTTAAAAGGGAAGTTTATCTAGCCCCTTGATCTTCTTAGCTGCCCTCCACTATTTTTTTCTTTTTTCTTTTTTTGATTTGATTTATATGCCGCCCTTCTCCGGAGACTCAGGGCGGCTTACAATGCGTTAAGCAATAGCCTTCATACTTTTGTATATATTTATACAGAGTCAGCTTATTGCCCCCACAATCTGGGCCTCATTTAGCTACCTTTGAAAGGATGGAAGGCTGAGTCAACCTTGAGCCTGGTGAGATTCGAACTTGCAGTAATTGCAGGCAGCTGATGTTAATAACAGTAGGCTCGCTGCACTATAAACACCAGGCTCGCTGCATTATAAACCTTCTCTACCTCTACCACATCCTTTTTCTGGTTAGGCCATTGAGCTAAATGTTCTGCTCAGAATGAACCTTCCTACGGTTTGGGGGTTTCACTGAACTATAGAACCACTAACTTCCCCAAATAAGACAAATCTATATAAACTGCTAGATCTTTAACTGACCTGCTTACTTGTGGGCATTAATACAGCCTGTTATTCATGATGGTGGGTACTCATTGTCAAAATAGTGATTTGCTTTGGTTTATTAAATACACATAGATGCACACATAAAAAATAGCTTCAAAATAAAACTTTTTTTTGTCTTTCACAGCCAGGAAGAAACTACAAATAATATTTTTCCTAGCTATTCACATTTCCACTGGGCTTTAAAAAAAAAAGTCTTCAGGGAGACCATTGAAATATTGCAGCTTGTTTTCTTTAATTTTTATCTGGCCTCAGGTAGATGCTGTGATAAGTCCTTGGCAGCAGTTATCTATTTGGCTGCTTGGCAGCTGGAACCAAACCCTTCTATCTCAAGTGACAGCAAGAGTGATGAAACGGTCCACTGGTGAACAGTCAAAACAACACCAAAGAAAGAAAGATGGTAGCTCAAGGGGAAAAATAGCAATTAAAAAAGGTGTTTTTTAAACTGGGAACCTTTCACACATGAGGCAAACTTAATAACCAATATATTATTGGCACAGTTGTGTAGCTGTATAGCTGCAACAGGAAGGCAAATTTTGAGCAATGCAAAACAGTATTTTTTTTTCTAAAACTGAGAGTGCATGTGTGTATTACAATCTAACATTGTGAATAGCATTATGTTTTTTGAAAAGTATATATCTATATATATATATAAGCGAAAACCTCTCACACCGTAATCACGAAATCTCCAGAACCGTAAAGCCTACAAACTTGAAATTTGCCACATATATTCCTCTTGGCTTCTAGGTGCTCACTTAGAAAGGATTTTTTGAAATGACCATCAGAGCATTAGTATTTCCTATATTATTATTAACATGCTCTTATGCTAAGGAGTTCTACTCCCCCTCCCCACCTGAAAAGAAATCTGTTCCATGCTCTGATGCTACTCCTCCTCCCCACCTCAAAAGAAATCTGTTCCAAGTGCAAAACACAAGAAGAGGAGAGGAATTTCACTTTCAGTTTTACTTTCACAGCAGCAAGCAGCTTTACTACAGAACAGTTGAGCTAAGCCACACCCAGCCTCCCTCCTGTCTCCTTCTTGCTCACATAGCAAATACTGTTTGAGTTTCCAAACACCCCTCAACTCTCTCATCTCTAGCCAGATGAATACCAATGGATGCTGCGGGCTGGGACATTCTACTCCCCCTCCCCCTCTGTTCCAACTGCCAGTTGCATTATATTAACACACTTTGATGCTACGGAGTTCTATAGTCATTACTATTACTACATTTTTACTATAGTCAAAATGAAGTAGAGGATTGAAATCTAGAAACTGATTTTTTTTAAGCCAGCTTCATTTCCAGTTTCATGTGAGAGATTAGCATCTGAAGAGCCTCATGTATATGAATTGTGACTTCATACAATGCATGTACTATATATGAATCATGACTTGGGAGGTCAATTTCATTAATGTCCTTAGGCAAAACATTCATCCTTAGCCCCAATTCTTTGGCTGTGATATAAGGATAATAATCATATAAATATATAGTTAAATGAAAATAAAAGAGCTGCCAAGAATGTTATTATAGCTATATTTCCATCTATACAAAAGTACTCAGTTTATTCTTTTATTGGTTCATAAAGTCCAGTTAAGTTGCAGAAAAAAGTTCTAAGGACCTTAGTTGGCAGATCTGATATCAGTCTAATTTTAAATATGAAGTCTACCAACTAGGATTCTTAAAACTTGTAGCAATAATGGCCATCAAATGGGGATAACAATTGTAGAGAAAAAGTTGTGAATAGTTGTTAAGGTGGCTGTCATTATTATAGTCTGTTAAAGAACAATAATATTTTAAGGAGTATTTTAGTCATGAAAATTTGGCCTACTGACATACATAAGACAATAAGAAGAAAAGATGAGTCTCACCAATTCCATAGAAGTTTGCATTTCAACTCTTTCTTTCATCAGATCCAATATTCTCTTTCAATGTGTTATGGACAAGCTGGTAAATTTGGAGGATAATCAAGTTGGAAATTATTATTTTAGTCGAAGATATATGAATATCTAGGGCAATGATGGCTAACCTTTTTGCCATTGCATGCCAAAAGCGGGGAGAGCATGGGGGGGTGGCACGCGCGTATGCTCATTCCCATAATTCAATGCCCCTTCCGCCCCATTCCCCCACACATGCAAACATGACCCCCACGCATATGCGTGCATGTCCCCCCCCATGCATATGCGTGCACGGCCCCCCCATGCCCCGTTTTGGGCCTAGCAGGCCTCTCTGAAGCCTCTGGAGGCAGGAAATGCTCGTTTCCAGACTTCCGGTAGGCCCGTTTCCAGACTTCCTCTGCACACACACACACCTGCCCTCTGGAGTCCAAAAATGCCCTCCCAGAGCCTCCGCGCGAGTCCTGTACTTACCTGGCATCCAAAACGGACCGTGTGGAGACTCCTGAGAGGCGAGGGGCTGCATTGGCGGGGCCAGCCAAAAATAAGCTGGCCAGTGCACACATGCATGCTGGAGCTGAGCTAGGACAACAGTTCGCATGCCCACAGAGATGGCTCCGTGTGCCACCTGTGGCACGCGTGCCTGCAGATATGGCTCTGTGTGCCACCTGTGGCACGTGTGCCATAGGTTCGCCATCCCGGATGTAGGGTATAAAAAAAGAGTATTCCAGTTTTCTCTGTCCCATATCTTGATATTACAAACATACCAATAAAGGAGAATGTTTTTATTTTAGGATTGAAATGAGAGGTCCTTGGTGCTCTCTGAGCTTGGTTGGTACTAGCACTGATGATGTTACCTAGTTTGGATAGTGAAACATCTGCAAGGAAACAACCAAGCTTAGAGAACACAAGCATCCTTCAAACACTATACCCAATAATACACAGGTTTGCCTGGAGTGTTGTGATTCCCTAAATGTTGACCAGACCAAGAAACAGACTCTAATGAAATCTAAAACTACTTTTATTAAGATGGCCTCTTAACAAAATCTGACTGTACTTTCTTACACATTTGTGAATTAAGGATTTGTCTAAACCTGAGAGGTTTACAGATTCCTTGTTTTAGACTCAACTCATGTTTGGTTCCTTATTGCCTTCTTAATAGTTTTTTCTGTCAAGGCCATCATCTTTATTCTCAGATAAAACTGAACTTTAATATTTTTAAAACATTTTAACATTCTCATATATGTAATTTTAAAAGACTGTATCAGAATTTTGCAAAATGTTTTCTGTACAAAATATTAACACTTTTTTTTTAAAGCAGAATTTTTCCTGCTTTGGGTCTGAGTAGCCAAAATTCAAAATTAAGTATCTAGCAATGGTGTTCACTTAAATTAAGAAAGGTCTCTGTAGATGCCTTACTCCCTCTCCTGGAAATTTAGTGTATAGCAATACCTTTATAAATTACCAAACTCCTGTTTATGAATACACATTTTGGAATAGTCAACTTGCTATAGTATGAAATAGTCAGCTATAAGAATCATACAGTATACATTATATTGCAGTTTTCGGGTAAGTGTGCTTTTAGGTTGAATTCATTTTAGCTGTATATGTTTTTAATAAAACCTTTCTAAGGTTTATTGGGTACATTATTAAAATACAGGGACACTTTTATACATGAAAAATTAATGTAAGCACTGGATGTCCTCAGAGAATATCAAATAGTGATACAGTCTATGTACCACTATGCAAATTCAAGAGAGTAACAGATCACACATCTAAGCCAGGAATCCTCATTGAACCAATAAGAGCAAAGACTATCAAAACATGTAGGCTTGATCCAAAATTTAGGTATCGTTCAGATGTAAGAATGTATGTTTAACAAATAGCACACTGAGACCATTTCTTTTCCAGTAAAAACAAAACATTTGTCCAATCAAAAAATACAAAATTTTCCTCCTGTTTTCTTGATTCAGGCTTGATTTTTTTTTTCAGCTCTACTAGAAGTTAGAGCTTCTTTAGCTTTTCTTTCACCATCTACTAAAACATTCCCATAGTTAAAAGTCTAGATATCTAGAACAGTGTACCGTATTAAATTACTGAACTTCACTTACAAGCCTATAAAAGTTCATTTGGAAATAACATTCTGTAACATAATCATTTTTAAATGCGATGTTTTTGGAAGTTCATAGAGTTCTTGTCTGTGTGCTAAAAAGGCAGCAAGTGAAAAATCAGTTTGTAACTTTAGCAATACTCAAAAGTTCAAACTCAGCTATCATGCCTGAGGCATTAAAAAAAAAGTTGAACACAAATACTTTTTTCACAGACCTTGTGTAACAATCTCTGGGCTGGAGAAATAGGTTGAAACTAAAAGGATGAAATTTAACAGAGGCAAGTACGATGTTCTTCACTGAAGAATCAAACATCAAATTGGAAAGGGGAATAACTAGCTTGACAACAGTAATTATGAAAAAAAAATAATCGTGGAATAGCAAAACTGAGTGTGATGCAGCTGCAAAAAGAAGGCAAATGCACTTTCAATAGAAATAAAGATTTCAAAATCGTAGGAACTAATTGTTCCATTGTATTCTACATTGGCCAGAATCCACCCCAAGTGTTGAGTCAGTTCTGGATACCACACTTCAAGAAGGAAATTGAAACTGCTATATTGGACATAATAAAAATGATCAGATGACTAGAAACTCCATCCCATAAAGAAGGAGCTGGGTATGTTTGTTCTTCAAAAGGTAGCCGAAGATATTTATTCTACAAATATCTGAAAGAATGTAGCATAAAAAGGTTACGCTTGTTCTCTATTATTCCTCAGTACAGATGATATGGAATAATAGATTTAAGCTACAGGAAGGTAGCTTCTAGTTGAGCACTAAAAAAAGCAAGAGCATCAAATCAATTCCTAGAAAGATGGTGACCTTCCTTTCACTGGATTTCTCTGGATTTGTTCAGGCAAAGGATAGACAGCCATCTAACTAGAATATTTTAATTTGGATTCTTGTATGAGCAGATGGTTGAACATGATGGCTTAAAATGATCCTTCCAACTTAGCAATTCCATTGCTCACTAAATGGTGCCATAGTGATATGATCAGACATAAAGGGGGGGAGGGGAAGACATGGAGGGTGGATCCTAGAGGATGATAACACAGAGGTCTATCATCACAGTTGTAGACAGTAAAGATTCCAGTTTGAACTATGTATATCTGTCTGTATCAATAACGGAGAATGTTTGTAGCTCAGGGTTGAAATGAGGGTCTTGGTGCTCTCTGAGCTTGCTTGTTTTCTTTCTTTTCATTTGCAAGAAAGCAAGTTAGCTCAGAGAGCACCAGAGAGCACCACATGTGTCTGTGTACATCTGTATTTCTGTGTATCAGTGTAGGAGTCACTGTGTGTATCTATGGGCTAATCCAACAGTCTTCGTGTAATTATATTCAGATTGTTATAAATACTAAATATTCTCCCAAGCTTAAGCAGTGGATCAATATGCTCATGTATTCAGTTTAAGAATTTTCTTCCCTTCTTGTATGCTTCTGTGCTTGGAATGCAATTTTCCCTGACTCCATCTAAAATCTTAAGTATGCCAATAGAAATACAAGTGTACCATGTATATAGATACATTTACAAAATTTTAAGAAGAAATATTGATTTTGGATGAGCTCTGCTCAAAATATTCAAGAAAATTTTACAAATTTATTGCTCACAAAACATTTGTGGCTTGGGAGGAAAAAAGGTATTTTAAACTATTTACGTTTTAGATCCCAAACATAAACAAGCAGTCTATAATAAAACAGATCTTAAATCCACCCACATTCTTAATATGAAACTACCACTTTTGCTATCCTATAAGCAACATTTTAAAAAACACTGCTACCTATACATTGGCTCATGTTAAATGGGTTATTCAAAAGAGATTAAAAATCACAATATATGTTCCTACATTCTCCCTACTGGCAAGGTTTTGCCTATTTACCTGTTCGGGATCTTGGAATATATTCATCACAGTTTGATCAATGTTCCCATTCTTTTAATTTATCATCATTTTTTCATTTCCAGTATGTTGTGTCATCACATCAAACTTTCAGTCTGTAATAATATGGGATTCTCCCCAAGCCCAATGACTTTAATAGCATACAGTATGTATAGCTCTTTAGATGTATTATCGAGAAATCCATCTCATTCTGCTTTCCATGAATGCTACTAGTTTCAGCCACTTTGCAACAGAAACATGGAACATTTAACAGTCTGTTAAAATGTTATGCAAGGGAAGGAGAAGATAACTTAGTGCTCATAATTTATGATGTCACTAGTTTTGTCTGCTAGGTGCCTATATAACATGTCTGCAACCATTGTTTTTTATAATAATTAACAGTCACAACTGACACTGTAACTGGGGAAAGTATTGTGTTTTCAATTTTCATAGTCATCCAGTCTACTGGCATGAGTGTTGGGAAAATGCAAAAAGCCTGCAGCAGAACCATTGCCTTGAAGAAGACTGTCTGGTTCTCTTCAAGAAATAGAGAACAGCTGCATATTCAGCTCCATAACAGTGTAAGGATATAACAGATGGTCTGGAAAATCCCTTAGTTAAGGACACAAAGGACATTATTAATTTCCTGCTGCCTAAAGGCAAATAATGAGACATGGTGGATAATATATAAGTGTTCCAGATGTTAATTACTTACTATCTTTCTGGGCAGAACAATTGCTAAATAATTATGTGGTGCAATATAAGATTCTAACAACTACCTAAATTGGTGCCAATTGGCTGCTAAAAAAGCTATTGTCTTTCATTATAAGATCATTCTTCTGGTTATCTGCAGCCTAATATTTCTGCTGAAGTCTAGGGAAAAAAATTCAGAATGTCATTCCTTTCATTTGGCCTTTACATATTGAAAAATGTGGGTAGCCTGAAAGCAGTAGAAAGATGTCTAGGAAAAAGTTGAGTAGTGCATTTCACCTCCTCAGCATGATCGGATAAAGTCCTCTTTATCTCCCTATGACCTCCACCAGACCTTTAAACCCATTTTCAAGTAGCCTAAAATAAAGACTCTTCCCAACTCTGCATATCAACTCTTAAGAAGCCTTAAAGTGGTAATTAAAGTCTTCATGTGCTTTAAAATCTTTGCTCTATGGCTGATTACTGTTCGATAATATTTTCTGAAATTTGGGTCACAACTTCATAATACAAACAGTGCCATTATGAATCTTATGCTATATTGCCAGCTTAAACATGTATAACACAATAATCAAAAAAGGGACAACACTAATTCTCAGGGCAACTCACACAGTTTTTATTCTATTTTCTTACAACCTTCCAGTCTCTGATGCTCTGTGGTGGCTGCAGTACCTCAGAGAGAAAGTCCATTCAGAGAGTGGCAAGGACAACCAAGAAGATTAAAGGAAGGTCACTTCCTATCATTCAGGATACTGCTTATAAGCGCTATGTGCTTAGAGCTCAAAGCATTGTTAAAGACACCACACACTCACTTGTGTCTGTTGGTCCACTCTGGGAGGAGGTCTTGAAGTATTTCTAGCAGGACTACCAGATTATGTAACAGCTTTGTTCCCTATGCCATCTGTCTGGTAAACTCTCAAGATTCGTTTTTCTTGGCATGTACATGTATATATCCGAACTAGATTGTGTTGTTTCTCTGTGCATATAATATATGTGGGTATATGCATAATTTTGTATTTATTTATTTATTTTGTCATGTTTATGTAGTGTATATTGGAAGTATATTGTCATGTTTATGTAGTGTATATTTGAGAGCTGTATGCAACAAAATTTCATTTTAATGTATGCTGATTGGTGTACATTCAAAGTGACAATAAAATTATTCTAAGTCTAATCCTCTAGCAACTTCTCTTCTCCTGCCAACCCTAATCCTATTTTTTTTCTATAAGCAATGTTGCCAATATGACAATACATGCATTGTAACCTCATAATACCATCTATGCCCTGTACCATTTGTGTCACAATGTCACACACAAATATATGGAGTCTGAATTTGGATCACAACAGCATAATGCATATTTGGTCACTTCTTGCCTTAGTTCCCCCTACCTCAGATGTTGATGACTCAAACTTGGCCATACTTTATGAACTACTAAAGCTCTTAAAGTCACAAAACAACCCTTGCCCTTGCTTGATCTCACACTAGTGGTAGGTTTCAAAAAAATTTACTACCGTTTCTGTGGGTGTGGCTTGGTGGACGTGGCATGGCATGGCTTGGTGGGCATGGCTTTGGTCAGGGAAAGGATACTGTAAAATCTTCATTCCCTCCCCATTCTAGGGGAAGGTTACTGCAAAATCCCCTTTTCCTCCCGATCAGCTGGGGCTCAGGAGGCAGAGAATAGATGGGGGCGGGGCCGATCAGAGGTGTTATTTACCGGTTCTCCGAACTACTCAAAATTTCTGCTATCAGATCTCCAGAACTGGTCAGAACCTGCTGAAACTCACCTCTGTCTCACACAATAAATTCCTAGTACAGTCCTCCCACATTTTTAGTGTGTGTTGTGTAGGTAGTTGCTGTTGCTATTGAAGAGAACTTTCTGTCTGTCTATCTGTCATCTATCGTCTATCGTCTATCATCTATCGTCTATCGTCTATCGTCTATCTATCCATCTATCATCTATCTACCTACTTACCTATCTAGCTATCAGCTTGGGACCAATTTATAGATAGGTAGGAAGAGGTTTTATAAAGGCCAGAATTAGTCAACACTAGACAGCTAAGCAAAAGACCAAATGACTACAAGTTTAACTGCCTTCTTTTCTTTTAACTGAATATATTTTCCATACATACAACACATACCTGAAAGTCTGCCATTGTTAACAATATATTATAAAGTCCAGCAGCTGTGAAGAGCATGGTTTTTATATTACTAAATCAAGTTCTTTTTTATGTTGTTTCTTTCTTTTTTACATAAAAATGAAAACAAATGTATTTTCTTTGTGTAATTTCAAAGACAATTGAACAGTAATAGTGAGGTTGACTGATTCAGTCAATTGAACTTTGAGCTATACCAAATGCTACAAAGCTGAACTGGCACTGTGCACTAAAATAATAAATTGAATTTGTCTGAAAGCCTTTAGAATTAGATTGACAGAGAGATGATTTGGATAATTGAATCTGATGATGTATTGAGTACAGCACAGGCTTTTTTAAAAGACTTGTTTGAATCATGCTAATATTATGCATTAATAAACAGATCATTAGAAAATCCATTGGGAGGATCAGTCCTATCTTCTGCAAAAGAAAGATTATATGTAATTAGGCTGCCCTTATTTGTTGCTTTATTATTCTGCAGGAATGAGTGTTATGGGTCCATATAAATTTAATAAATAAACAAACAAACAAAGAAATAGGTTTCTTTTCAAGGCCTCCATGATAAGGACCAAAGCATGAAAACAATATTGTGCTGAAGTAACCCAGGTCCTGCTCTTTTCTACATGCATCATGATGTTGAGCCTAGGTGGCTCAGTGGTTAGAGTGCAGTACTGCAGCTACTTCAGCTGACTGATAGTTCAGCAGATCGGCAGATCAAATCTCACCAGCTCAAGGTTGACTCAGCCTTCCATCCTTCCGAGGTGGGTAAAATGAAGACCCAGATTGTTGGGAGAAATATGCTATTTAGTATACTGTCTTTGATGTAAGCCGCCCAGAGTCCTCGGAGAGTGGGCGGCATAGAAATATGAATAATAAAATAATAAAAAATAAATAAATGTTGTATGCACATATGGAACATCATGATGCTACTTTCATCATGGGGTGTAACATTGCTTTCATCAGAGAAAATTATATTTTTATATATATAAATGAAACAGCAAAAGAAAAATACACAGATATAACATACCAGAGCTCTGGTGGCTCAGCAGACTAAGGCAGTTCTTAACATCCACTTACATCTGCTGCCTGCAATTACTGCAAGTTCAAATCCCACCAGGCTCAAGGTTGACTCAGCCTTCCATCCTTTCTAAGGTAGGTAAAATGAGGACCCCGATTATGGGGGCAATAAGCTGACTTTGTATAAATATACAAAAGTATGAAGGCTATTGCTTAACACATTGTACGCTGTCCTGAGTCTCCGGAGAAGGGCGGCATATAAATCAATTTTTTTTAAAAGAATTTTTTTAAAAAAATACGCACATACAAGGTGAGCATGAAGATGCTCAGGAGAATATTAAGAATCATAGAAACTAAACAGACAAGTAAAGCTATAACGAAGAAAATCCCTAAAGTAAAAAAGCCATTGGGAACAAGAAATCCTTATTGTTGAGCAGGAGGCTAGAATCATAGTGGGATTCTAACTAATGATTAATCACCGGCACATTCCCCCACACCTTTGACACAAGAGTCCTAAACTTGATTGGTTTTCTTATATACTGTACCTCTCCAGGTTTCAGAAGACTGATGTATAGCAACCCCATTTGACCTTCACTGAGCAAAGGATACATTTATTTTATTTATTTATTTTATTTTATTTTATTTAATTTGTATACCGCCCTTCTCCAACTGGACTCAGGGCGGTGAACAGCCAAAATAAAATAGAGCATACAAAATTAAAAAACAATTTAAAATAATTAAATAGTTTTGGCCCACAATTTAAAACAACCAAGTTAAAACCAATTTATAATTTAAAACCAAAACAATAGGGTCAAGCCAGGCCGGCTAGATGAAATAAATGTGTTTTCAGGGCTCTTCGGAAAGCCCGGAGGTCAGGTATCATGCGTATCTCTGGGGGTAGGTCATTCCACAGGGCGGGTGCGGCTACAGAAAAGGCTCTCCCTCTGGGGGTCGCCAGCCGGCATTGTCTGGCGGATGGCACCCTAAGGAGGCCCTCTCTGTGCGAACGTACTGGCCGGTGGGAGGCTATTGGCGGCAGAAGGCGATCTCGTAAGTACCCTGGCCCTAAGCCATGGAGCGCTTTAAAGGTGGTCACCAACACCTTGAAGCGCACCCGGAAGACCACAGGAAGCCAGTGCAGCTCGCGCAGGAGAGGTGTTACATGGGAGCGTCCCGTTGCTCCCATAATCCCCCGCGCGGCCGCATTCTGGACCAACTGGAGCCTCCGGATGCACCTCAAGGGGAGCCCCATGTAGAGAGCATTACAGTAGTCCAGGCGGGAAATGACGAGTGCCTGAGTGACTGTGCGTAGGGAGTCCCGATCCAGAAAGGGACGCAATTGGCGTATCAGGCGAACCTGATAGAAAGCCCCCCTGGCCACGGCCGTCATGTGCTCTTCTAAAGACAGCCGTGCATCCAGGATTGTGAGCCCTCTCCGTGGGGGCCAATGATTCACCCCCAATAACCAGCGATGGCACCAGCTGGTTATATCGGGACGCCGGAAGCCACAGCCACTCGGTCTTGGAAGGGTTGAGACGAAGCCTGTTCCTCCCCATCCAGGCCCGCACGGCCTCCAGGCACTGGGACATCACTTCAAGGGCATCGTTGGGGTGGCCTGGGGTGGAGATGTACAGCTGAATATCATCAGCGTACTGGTGGAATTCCACCCCAAAGCCACGGATGATCTCACCCAGCGGCTTTACATAAATGTTGAACAGGAGGGGCGAGAGGACCGATCCCTGCGGTACCCCGCAAGCGAGGCACCTCGGGGTCGACCGCTGCCCCCTGCCAACACCGATTGTGACCGGTCGGAGAGGTAGGAGGAGAACCACCGCAAAACGGTGCCCCCCACCCCCAACCCCTCCAACCGGCGCAACATGATACCATGGTCGATGGTATCAAAAGCCGCTGAGAGGTCTAATAGGACCAGGATAGAGAAGCAACCCCTATCCCGAGCCCTCCAGAGATCATCAACCAACGCGACCAATGCCGTTTCCGTGCTGTGCCCAGGCCTGAAGCCGGACTGGAGCGGGTCTAGATAGACAGCTTCATCCAGGTAATGTGGAAGCTGCTGCGCCACCACACTCTCAACAACCTTCGCAATGAAACGAAGGTTGGAGACTGGACGATAGTTGGCCAACACAGCCGGGTCCAGAGAGGGCTTCTTGAGGAGGGGCCTCACCACCGCTTCTTTCAAAGCAACCGGCAGGGCACCCTCACTCAAAGAAGCGTTAATAATCCTCTGGAGCCAGCCTCGTGTAACCTCCCGGGAAGCCAGCACTAACCAGGAGAGACATGGGTCCAATAAACATGTGGTCGCGTTCAGCCGTCCCAGAATCCTGTCCACGTCCTCGGGAGTCACAGGATCAAACTCCTCCCAGATAATATTCTCAAGACCTGCCTCAATCATCCCGTCTGAACTTACCCAGTCGGAGGCCAGATCTTCCCGAATCTGAGCGATCCTGTCATGCAGATACTGCACAAAGTCCTCAGCTCGACCCTGCAAGGGATCATCCCGCGCTTCCAGATGTAGGAGGGAGCGGGTCACCCTAAACAGGGCGGCTGGGCGATTATCTGATGATGCAATAAGAGCGGCAAAATAGGTAGATTTTGCCGCTTTTATCGCCACTAGATAGGTCTTAATATAAGCCCTCACTAGCGATCGGTCAGATTCGGACTGGCTGGTCCTCCACCCGCTCTCCAGGCGTCTTTTCCGGCGCTTCATCTCCCTCAGCTCCTCAGAAAACCAAGGAGCTAGGTGAGTTCGATGCCGGGTCAGAGGCCGCAAAGGCACGATGCGGTCCAAGGCCCCGGCGGCCGCACTGTTCCAGGCGGCCACCAAGTCCTCAGCCGAGTCATGAGCTAGAGTCTCAGGGATTGGCCCAAGCTCCATCTGGAACCTATCAGGATCCATCAGGCGCCTGGGGCGGAACCACCTAGTCGGTTCCGCCTCCCTGCGGCGGGGTGTAGTGGTTAGAAAGTCTAGTCGAAGGAGCGAGTGGTCCGACCATGACAAGGGTTCGATGACTATATCCCCTATATCAAGGCCACTCAACCACTGCCCAGAGATAAAAACTAAGTCCAGAGTGTGTCCACCAATGTGAGTGGGGCTGTGAATTAACTGAGTCAGGTCCATGGCTGTCATGGAAGCCATGAACTCCCGGGCTACTTCAGACGTTTCACCGATGGATGGCAGGTTGAAATCCCCCATGACCAGAAGTCTGGGGGTAGCAACCGCCACCCCGGCTATGACGTTGAGCAGCTCAGGCAGGGCTGTTGCCACGCGGCAGGGAGCCAGGTACGTGATCAACAAACCCATCTGCACTCCACGACCCCACTTCACAAAGAGGGACTCACATCCGGCTATCTGTGGTACAGTGGTCTCCCTCGGATCCAGACCTTCTTTTATGATAACCGCCACCCCCCCGCCCCTGCCCTGAGCTCTCGGCTGATGGAATGCATGGAAACCAGGCGGGCACATATCCATGAGGGGAACTCCCCCCTCCTGGCCCAACCAGGTCTCCGTAATGCCCATCAGGTCCGCTCCCCCCTCTTGAATAAGATCGTGAATGAGGGGGGCTTTATTAACCACGGACCTGGCATTGCATGTCATCAGCCGGAAGCTCTGGCCCTGAGAATCTAAGCAACCTGGGGAACGAGAAAAGCATTGGGGACCAGAGTGCGCAATCTCTCTAAGGTAGCGAGTTTTGTAAGCAAATAAATTACTTCAATTAAGTTTTAATGGCTAAATTCCAACTAACTTTCATATAGCTGATTTTATGGAATTGATTTTCAATGTGTCAAGATTGGGATAGATGATTCAGATATATGAATTTATATCTCAAATTATTTTTAATGTAGTTAGTTAGTTAGTTAGTTAGTTAGTTAGTCATAGTTCATTACATTCATAAGACTTACATGCTGCCTATTAAAAAAAAACACAATTCTGGGTAGCTAACAAAGGCAATAAAAGGAAACAACAAAAATACTTCAATAAAAGCAAAAAGCTTTTATTGGTGCCAAAAATTGGTGCCAAAGCCATTCTTCTCCAATGCACTCTACACCATGATCTTCAAACTCCCCATCAACTTCAGGCCCCAATTTCCTCTTTTTCCAAAGTTTGGGTCAGCTCCTTATGGCCTTCTGAAAGACAAGAGGTGGGGGCCTGCTAAGGAAAAGTCAAACTTCCTAGATTCCACTAGATGGCAAAAATGAAGGGAAAGGACCTGGACTTCATCTGAACTGGTACAATAGACAAATAACTGTGCCATGATCTATTATTCCATTTTATTATCAAAGATGGGCTACCAAGAAAGTAGAAATGTTAGTTTAGTGTACTTTATTGTCATTGCACCTTGTACAATGAAATTAAATGCCATCTTCAATGTACATCATACATAAGAAAACTATAAAAATAAAACAAAAATATATATCCTTCATATTCTATACAATTAGAATATTCTATACAATACACCAGGAGTCCTGGTGGCGCAATGGACTAATTCACTGTTATTAAGATCAGCTGCTTGCAATTACTGCAAGTTCAAATCCCACCAGGCTCAAGGTTGACTCAGCCTTCCATCCTTTCTAAGGTAGGTGAAATGAGGACCCAGATTGTGGGGGCAATAAGCTGACTTTGTATAAATATACAAAAGTATGAAGGCTATTGCTTAACGCACTGTAAGCCCCCCTGAGTCTCTGGAGAAGGGCGGCATATAAATCAATTTTTTTAAAAAAAAATGAAAATCCCTGATACTGTATTAATATTACCCTATATAGTAGAATTCAGTATAGTTACTGCTCTGGGATAGAAGCTGTTTTTCAGCCTATTTGTCCTAGTTTTTATTGTCCTATACCATCTGCCGGATGGTAATAGTTCAAAAAAGGGTGCTCAGGATGAGATGGGTCTTTAAGAATGTTTTGAACTTTCTTAAGGCAGCGAGAGCTATAAAGCTCTTCCAAGGAGGGGAAAGGGCAACCAATGATCCTCTGGGCAATGATGTTAACCCTTTGGAGCATTGTCCTATCTGCCACAATTAGCAATTAGCAAACTATACACAGGTGCAGTAAATTAAAATACTCTCTATAGTGCAGCGGTAGAAGGTCACCAGCAATTTTTCATTCAGTTGTTGTTTCCTGAGAAGTCTCAGGTAGTATAATCTCTACTGGTCCCTTTTGACCAGTGTTGCAATGTGAGTGCCCCTGGTCAGGTCCTCTTTTATGATAATACCCAGAAACTTAAAACTGGCCACTTGCTCCACTTGGTCTCCATTGATAACCAAGGGCTGGATGTCTGATCTATTTCTTCTGTAGTCCACTATAAGCTCCTTGGCCTTACTGGTGTTAAGGACCAAATTATTGGCTCCATACCACGAAAGCAACAATCCATCTCATCTCGATAAAGAGACTTATCCCCCCCGGAGATGAGTCCCACCACTGTTATATCATCTGCACTGAGAAGGATAAAAGATATGAAGAATGGCTACTGAATATAACCCTCAGAAAAGCAAAGTGTAACATTTGGACATAGAATGATGACATGTTGTGCCATACAGAGGACAATTCTATATGTTTGGTCTTTTTAAAACACCCTGTTTGAAAGGTTAGCCAGGAAAATACAGGGCAGAATTTAATTATAGATTTCCATCACTGAATGTGGTTTCCCGTTATGGAATAGACTATTTTGTCTTGCCTGGTGTTCTCCTTCTTTCCAGACTATAAAAATATGCTCTGTTGCTCTAGCATTCCACAAATACTCTCTCCAGAATGCAGGTGGCAAAAATGAAGAAGGAATTCCCATCAATCAAATGAATTACACTCTTGAAAATTTAAATTCTCTTGAAGTACCACAAATAACAAAAAAAGAAATACTGAAACATTTCTGGATATTTAGCCTCTAGACAGCAGATTTAGGAAACATACAAAAGATTGTATTTTGTTTTTAACCATGAGGAAGTCTATTGTAGGTTTTATATGTTTCTGTTCTTTTGTTTCCATGTTTCTGTTCTTTTGTTTCCATGTTTCTGATGTGTAAGTAGTAGTCAAGGAATGCTAGTCAAGGAATTATTCCAGAATAGGACTTTTTTCTCATTTCAGTTTCAGGACTTGGTTTTGTGTACATTTGGTTTCCTTTTAAATCCAACAGAGGGCAGTGAAACACTGTCAGTCTTCTTGCTGCTGTTATTTGCTTATTCTATTTAGCAACAGAAAAGTTACTATATTTTAGGGCAAAATAACTTCGAAAGTAACATAGAACTTTATCCACGTTTTATCACCATTTGTACTATTTAAATCTTATAAAGTTCATTCCAGAACTGGTTCACTTGGCCACAAAAATACATTGACCAACATAGATCTAAACAATAGAATCATAGTCACATAGACATCATACAATGCTGAAGTATTTCTAAATTTTCCTTGTAATTTGTTCCTTAAAAATCAAAGCCTGAAGCTGCTCAAGCTGCTTGAAGCTCTGTTTCGGGACATTTGCTTAAGATATTGTTAGAGTCATAGGGCAGGAAGGGACATTGGAGATCTTCTAGTCCAACCCCCTGCCCACCCAGGAGGCAAGCTGTTCCATTGGTTAATTGTTCTCACTGTCAGAAAGTTTCTCTTTAGTTCCAGGTTGGATATCTTTCTTTAAAGAGCTTCCACCAATTGCTTCTTGTCCTCTGGAGCTTTTGAAAATAAGTCAAACCTACCAATCCCACTCTGTAGCAGCCCTTCATGTACCGGAAGACAGCTATCATGTCACCCTAACTGTCCTCTTCATTAGGCCAGATACATCTACAGTAGTTCCCTTAACTATTCATTATACAATTTATCCTGAAAACCCTTTATCACACGTAGTTGCTCTTCTTTATATTCTTTCTGGGCCTCAGCATCTTTTTCATATTGTGGTAACCAAAACTGGATGCAGTATTCCAAGTGTGGCCTTATAGTGCAATTTATAGTAATACTATCACTTCTTGTGATCTTGATGCTATCCCTCTGTTGATGCTATCATTCAGCCTAGGACTGTATTAGCTTTTTTGGCAGCTGCAGCACACTGCTGGCTCATACTTATGCTGTGGTTCACTAGGACACTTAGAACTGTATACATTTACTATTGTTGAGCTAACTATTGCCTACTGTGATTTTTCCTGCCTTGGTGCAGGATCTTACTTTTCGCACCACTGAACTACATCTTGTAAGCAAGGGCTCAATACTCAACTCTGTCAAGAACCTTCTGAATCTTGAATCTATCTTCCAAAGTGTTAACTATTCTCCCCCCATTTGGTGTTGCCTGCAAATATGATAAGTTCCTGTTTTCTATCTCTTCATCTAGATCATTTGTGAAGATGTTGAAGAGCACTGGCCCAAAACAGAACCTTGGGATGCCCCATCATATGCTTCCCTCCATGTAGATGTATTCTGAAATGCATGTTTATGTGGGTCTCTCTCCCTCCCTCCGTCTCTCTCTCTCTCTCTCTCTCTCTCTCTCTCTCTCTCTCTCTCTCTCTCTCTCTCTCACACACACACACACACACACACACACACACACACACATGCATAATGTGATACTGGTCAATCATTTCAGTTCTTGCATTTGAAACATTCTTCTGTTTTCAATAATAGCATTATAAAAAACACAATTCAATAAACTGAAATGTAAAAGCTTGCACTTTTCACTGACCCACAGAAAAACTTTACTTGCCTGGTAAAATAATCTTATTTGTAACCACAAATGCCAGTAGATTTAGCATTAAAGCTAAAAATACATCTCCAACTCTTTCTCTTGTGTTTAGGTATTCAACAGATGAGTGTACCTAGGCAGAATGGGGTTAGTTAAGGACCTACTATGCAATTTGAATATGCCCACAGACACAGCATTATATGTTGCCAGGCTCATTTGTGGATAGTGCTATATTAATGACACAATATTTGCTTTAGTGGCCACTACATATCCCTGCCAGATTAAACATTTGTAATCTGGATCAGCCTTAATATATCCTTTCAAATGGGCAAGCCACAAAGAGCCATACAGCTACATCAACAGAACGTCTCTCGATCTGTTAGCCTGTCAGAATTGCAGTTACGTCAGAACCAGTAATAGCAAGCACCTCCATGAAGGTATTAATTAAGCTGAAAAAAATTAAAGGATTCCTGACTCTGTACAAATCTTCATCTAATACTTTATAAAGTTTGAGGTTTTATTTGTGTGTGTGTGTGTGTGTGTGTGTTTGCTTGATCAAAATTACTCATTTCAAAGCTGCCTGCAATGCAGGATCAGAAAATGAATCAGAGCATGTTTCTTCTCCAACAAAAACATTCACTAAAAGGTCTATCCTTTGCCACATCTCTTCATACAGATGCAGGTAAATGAAATGCTTTCTGCTTAAAAGAGATATTTCCACACCATAGAGTTATATCAAAGTGGTATCAGTGATGCAGCCCTGGGTCTTTCATCATATTTTGATAGTGTTTCTGAATTCTGGATTGCCTGCTATTCCAGAGTAATTTTAATGAAGATAACATAGTTTGCACCTTTTTTGCCAGATCTGCAGAAAGAGCTGTTTGCTGTAGGGTGAGAGAGGCTCCTCTTTGGATCTTCCCTCTCTTTGCAGGAATGAAGGCAAACCTGGTCTTTGCAGTCATTTGTGGTAGAATATTATAGCAAGCACAAAGTCATCTCCTGCCCTCCTTCCCGCCATTCCCTCCCTCCCTAATTCCATTCCCACTTCATTTATTTATTTATTGCCAGAAAATAAAGGCAGGAACATAAGAAGGACAATGGTAGCAAGCCATTGACTCTGTCAGTGTTTGTTTCTAAAGCTATCTGGCTGGAAGATGTTCCGGTCATTTTATAAACAGGCTTATGTATTGCAACAATGGTAACGTTTCCATGGGGCACAAGACTGGCATGGAAGGCTGAAAGGGGCAGTGGAGTAAATCCAGTTTCTGTATGAAAGTGCCATGAGTATATCAAGTAGGATTGATGACACATGGAAAAATTACTATTAAAAGACAACAATTTTTCTTTCTTACTTGCGTCCTGGTGATATACATAACTTTCCAATTCAGCCATTATAATAACATGGACTGTTTCGGATACAGTTATAAAATGCTTGTAGTTACTAAATTGTATTTCATAATTATGACGGGATTAATATTTCTGGGGTGTAAAACTCTAGACGATTTCCAGATGGCAGCAAAGACTATGCTCCCACCATGTGGTGACCTGTATATTTGCAGCTAAAATATGGGAGTCTTGGATCGTGCAGAATCCACAGTACTGAATCCCTGCTTCTGAGATCCCAGTTGAGATGGGTCTGACAGAATGGATGACTGCCCTATGCTGAGCCAGCTGGTCTACAGTATACTGGAGTCTGGGAAGAGACCTCAAGGTCAACCACGAAGCACTACAAAGACGCCGTGAAAGAAACTTTACGCCACTGTGACATCAAGCCAAGGGAATGAGAAACTGCAGCTGCTGACAGAACTCGCTGGCGAGCCTTGTGTTATGAAGCCTTCACTGGCTTGGAAGAGAGGCACTGTCAAAAATTGGTAGAAAAACCATGAGTGGCGTCAAAGAATAGTAACATACAGTTACTACAACAATGGACTTCCAGTGCTCCCATTGTGCTAGACTTTGTGCTTCCAGACTGCATAACCCTATGTCTTCTTCAAACTCAAAGGACTATCATATCTATGGTAGCCAAAGTTTATAGGAATCAGATGCTATTTATTTAAATCACTGCAAACAAAAGTATGTTGATTTGGTTTGGCTTTAACCCTAAGTTCCTGTTCTCAAATTGGAAACACAGCTTCAGCGTTTCATTGTCTAGCATGACTGGCGTAATAATTAACCCCTCCTGTCATAAATTGATAATTATTAATAGAAATATACTTAATTAATAATAAAGCTGTGAAGTTCCCTGCGGTGGAAATAACTTCTTATATGTGGTCAAAGTTAATTACCTTTTCTTGGAGTAGAAAAATATTTCCCATATTGTATGTGCGCTGGCTTGTAACCAAATGTGTATGTGTGTAGACATTCAGCCGTCCAGTAGTGCTTTCCCATCTGTTTCTCTTCAGAGCAGTCTTTTGCATCTTCCAAGAAAGTTTCTCTAGAGGAATGGGAATCCTTAGAGAAAGTGTAATACAATGTACTATCCTACAGTTGCTGTGATGGTAGGAAAGTTTAAGTTATTGGATGTTTGAGAATTCAGATTCAAATTGATTTGATCAGAATGGATTCAAATCTATTGGATTTGCTGTGAATCAATCCAGTTTCAGCTCAAACTGATATCATATGTTTGTCGATATATAATTTGAAATAAAACACATTCACAAATATTTTACTTCTGATAGTAGAGTGTTCAGCGCAGTTCTCACCTCTGGTGTTAGAGTGTTCCACAGAGTTCACTCACAGCAGAAAATACTTAACCTGCCAGCTGGAATTCCATAGCACCCAGGGTCTGTAGCATGCAGATCTCTTCCACTGGCACAAGTGGGGGCAGGCTAGTCCCATTTGAGTGAGACAGTTTCTCAGATACCTGAACACATTCCATATTGGGTTTAAAGGTAGTAACAAATAACTTGAACAGGACCCAGAAGCAAATTGGTAACCAAGGCAGCTCATGCAACAATGGTGTTTTATGTACCACCCTTGGGAGCTCCAGAACTGTGTTTGCTGCTACATTCTGCACCAACCAAATAATCTTCAAGAGTAGCCCCATGTAGAGTGTGTTGCAGTAATCCAACCAAGATATGACTAGGACATGAGTGACTATACTCAGGGTCTCATGAGCCAGGTAAGGTCACAACTGGTACAAACATGAAGTTGTACAAAGGGGTAGTGCAACCTCATCCATACCTAATGATGATAAACAACCAGATCCTGAAGTCTCCTATGCCCAAAGCCACTCTTCCAGGGTTCAGCTGAGGCCCGTTGTCCCCAATTCAGACTCTTACAACCTCCTGGCACTGAGAAAGGGCAGCCAGAGCATTACTTGGATCATGGGGGCAGAAGATATAAAGCTGTTTATCATCAGCAAACTGATCAATGCATCTGATTAAATTAAATGTAGCCTATGAAAGGTTATATCTTTTAATAAAATGTTTGCCAGAAAAGATGTTATCCAAACTCCAATTTCAAGCTAAGATAGAATCAATAGATTGAGTCTGGATGAATTGGATTCAACCTGTTTTATGTTACCAAGACTTCCTCTGAATGACTAGATTCATAGCTTGCTGGTGTTCCATAATAATAATCCCATCTGCGCTAATATATTTGGTTGTACATTGGTTCCCCTTGGAGATGACCAAAAATGCAGTTGCTGCAAAATATGCTAATAGAAGTTTCAGTTGAGAAATTAAGCCAGTTCTATTTAAGTTTTAGTAGCTCTAAGTTAATTGTCAAATCTATTTGAACCATCCATTTTGGGTCATTTATACCATAAGTGCCCACAAATTCCCTAAAACAGGAAACTAGTTCAATAGTCATCTGCTGAGTCTTTCTTCATTCTGAATGTCAGGTGGAAACTATTATATAGTTCTTCTTTTCAGGGCTTTCGTGAAACATCTTTCCAAGTGTTGTTAATCTGATATAAGGTTTTGGTTATTCCACCATCAGGGCTGTCTTAACAGCATGATAGGTCCTGGGCAAAGCAGTGTACTAGGGTCCCTATGACAACTACTCACAGGAATAAAAATGTAAATGATCGATAAAATTAAACATATATTTATTTTATTGGTACTTCCAACAAAATTGGTGTTTAAACATTAAAAACATGCTATGCAGCAACAACTAATCAACATGATAAACATTTGAACAATACACGAGGCTTGAAAAACACAATAATAGTCAGTGAACTATACAATAGCTGTAGTTATATGATACAAAGTGCATTGAAGAGTTAACATACACAGATTAGCGTGAGGCCCCTATGCTTGTGAGGCCCACGGACAAGTGCCCATCAGACCCATGCGTTAAGGCAGCCCTGTCCAGCATATGCACTGTTTGATCCCTTTGATACTGCCTAATAAATACATTGTAATGTAGATTGTAAAAATGTTTAATGTTGTTTAGATTATGCAACCTGTTGTTTTTTGCATGCTTCTTTGGACGTTGCTTCAAGTGCTACAGCTTAAGACTGTGTTAACTAAGATAGTACCTTTTGTTTGGATATAATTAGATTTACAGTGTTTCTCAAAGTATTATCCATCATGAACTTACTACACAGTAAAAATTTGACTTAATTTTCATTTGTCAATTCATCTGAAAACATTCAAATGCATGGTGTCCTTTCCTAATAGCAACTGTTTCCATTTAACTAATGCATAGAAGCAACCATTTATTGTTGAATTGTGAAATGGGACTGGCTTGTATCATCAGAAAACATTCTCCCTCCCCAGTTAGTTCTTCTTCATAAGGGGAGCATTATCATTAGTGATGAATATTTGATCATTACTGTTGGCTTCTTTTAAAATTATGTCATCTACATGATAACAAGTAATATACTAGAGTTGTTCAGTATGATTATATGCAATCAGGCAAATGATAACAATTCCAAAACAAGCAGATTTTTTTCCCCAAACTAGATTTATTACTTTGAGGGGAAAGGTCATATTCCCAGCAAGGCAGTGCTATGCTGGCTTTCGTCAGTGGGTCCTAATGCACAAGTAGTGTTTTTGGCTGAGAAGTATCAAGGGAAAAAGTGACAAAAGTACTAAGGATTACTCAGTTTCTTGTTAACATTAATAGTGCTAGGACTTGCCAGAATGTCTTACTTATGAAGCAAAGTATGACTCTATATATTTATTTCTAGGATCAGATTTTCCTCTGACCAAATACTTTTAAGGTGTCATATAATAATGGTACTAAGAAAATCAATAAAAATCAAATAGCAAGCAAAATAGTTAATTAAAATAATTTAAAATAGCATTGAAATAATACCAAAAAGACTTAAAGAGAAAATCTAAAAATGTCACATTCATAAAGTTACTTTGAATAATAACATAGGAACCATAATGATCAAAGGACCATGAAAAATAAAAAGTTTGCCAGGCTCCAAAAAGGTAACGAAGGAGGTATCAGATGGTTCTTTCTTGAGAAAATATAATGGGAAATGCTGCTAAAGTTTTTTAAAGAACTCAGGATCATGCACACATACTGATTTCTATATTTAGAATTATATAATATTGGCCCACTGGGAATCAATTCCAAGTTTTGATAAAGAGAGAGGAAAAAAAGAATGCTTATATTCAGAAATCTGATGGTTCGGGGTATTTTTATTGAAACGTATATTCTCACGCAAAATTATGTTTGTGTTACCACAGGAATAGTGTAATACTTATTGCAATCTGTAATGTGTAACTTATTGCAATGATATGAACAAGTAAATTTACCTGTTATGACACCTATGTCAGACAATGATCTACAGTATAATTTCAGGCAAACAAACCACAAAAATAAGCCAAATATAGAAGAAAAAATGGTTGTTTTATTTTATAAATTCATTAATTGGTGATTCCAGATAATAACAATATCACGTTACAAGGTGGAAAGTTGATCTCACAATCTTTTAGATATTAGCTATTTTCAGATATAATACTAAACTATGATTTAACAATGGGCAAATGAGCCTAGGTCTTGTGCGTTCTTCAAAGTATATATGTCATTGTTGTGCGTAAGTTGACTTTTCATTCCTCTCTCATAGTAAGAGGCATAGACTCATTTACTCCATTTTAATTAAACATAATGAATAAATATTAGTTTTAACTATGATTTGTAAAAGAAAGGCAATTTCAGGTTGTTCAGATAAACCAGACAAATTTTAGTTATCAGTTCAAAGTGATGCGCACGCTCAGCAAACCGGTTGTTACAGTGGTTGAATCCCACCACTGAGCTATTCTAGATCTGGATAGCACAGGGAGAAGCAAGACTAGGCATGGAATTAAAAAGGATAATTTACAATTACATTTCTAATAATATAAAGAGTGGTGTATAATATATCACTAGTAAATTTCCACTAGCTTAACAGGATTTTATTTCCTCTCTTTTCCTTCCTGCACTACCTGCCCTGCTCTCTAAATCTTCTTCATTAGGATAGAAGAACACAGAGGGAAAATTTAGAGCAGTGTTTCTCAACCTTGGCAACTTTAAGATATCTGAATTTCAACTTCCAGCATTCCCTAGCCAGCCATACTGGTTGGGGAATTCCGAAAGTTGAAATCCAGAGATCTTAAACCTGCAAGATTGAGAAACACTGGTTTAGAGGAAGGATTAGCTCATCCTTCAACTGAAAACTCATCCCATTAAGGGAAGCATAGCAATGTGTTCCAGCCAGAAAGGAAAAAAAAGTGACACTAATTTTTTTGCAGCAGCAACAACAATTACCTAATGTGTTATCACTTAAGTTGCATTAGTGTGGTAATCAAGCTTGCTTATACAGCAGCAAACTTTTGTTTTTCCACAGTGTGCATATATGCAAGCAAAATCATTCAGAGCTTTCTGATGGCTAGACTTCTGTGATATACATATTTACAAATGTGTATCTATTAGATCCACAAGTTACTTTTAAAACTTAAATTTCATACATTTTGATATATTACTTCATGAGTTCAGACTTCATGAGTGAAATATCTCAGATTGCCGCATGCCAAGGAACATATCAGAAAGCTATTTGCATAGGTTCCTTGGTGAAGTATTGGTGCAGCATTTTCTATCTGTGGTAAAATATATGGAGGTTTGATTTCTTGGCACCTTGTTTTAATGAAGTTTTCTTTCTATTTTTGACTTTTGGTTATGCTTTGAATTCAGTGCACATCCATTCTTTTTAAATTATTGTGCTAAATTCTCACTGTACATGTATATTTAAGTTTATTGCAACCAAGACTCTTACAGTTTTGTATAAATATGTTGAAATGATACTCTGTAATGTACACTATCTTTAAACAATTGATTTATAACTATATCAATGAGTGTTTTGGTCAAAAGATTAATGCCATAATCTTAGATCACTGTTGTACGTCAGCTCTGCTGTTGTTGTTAAGCCACTTAAATTTCATTAAAGCCAGCTTGCCTTATTTTTGAGTAACTGAAATGTACACGATAATTGATAAAGTAATGTAGCACCTTAGTTATATAATATAGCACCAGCATCAGAGTTAAATTGGTATGACAATATACCAACACATTTTGGTCTAGTGCAGTGATGGCGAACCTTTTCGGCACCGAGTGCCCAAACCGGAACACGTGTGCATGTGCACACGCCAGCCAGAGCACCGGAAACCCACGCACTGGCCAGCTGGTCTTTGGGTTTCCAGCATGAGCATGTGCACCAGTCAGCTGGTCTTCGCGCATGCCGGAGCACCAGAAACCCAAAGACCAGCTAGCTAGCATGCACGTTTTTTGGCCATTTTTGGGAGGTTTTCAGGCCGTTGTTCGGCTGTTTCTGGGCTGTTTTCAGGCTGGTTTTCGGCCTGGTTTCAGGCTGGTTTTCAGTGCTCCGGTACCTGCGAAGACTAGCTGCACACTGGAAACCAGAAGAGCAGCTGGTGATGGCGTGCGTGCCCACAGAAAGGGCTCTGTGTGCCACCTCTGGCACACGTGCCATAGGTTCGCCATCATGGGTCTAGTGGTTAAGGCACCAAGCTATAAAGTAGGCAATTGTAAGTTCTACCTTAGGCATAAAATCCAACCAGTTGACTTTGGCCCATCACTCTGTCTCAGCCTGGCACATAGGCTCAGGTGCAAGCCATTCCGTCAACTCCTGTCACAACCAGCGGATCAACATTTGTTTGATCTGAAAATTTTCCTGCACTTGCAGGAAAATTCTAGGAAGAAAAAAAAAATACTGAGGAACTAGCAGTTCTGTTGGAATCAGAAAATGGGCCATGGGCCCAGTCACAAATGTCTTCTCTTTTTTGAGAGAATTTTAATTTTCCTTTAAAAATGTCTGTACATATTGCACAAATTTACACTTCCCAAACTGGGTCTCTGTATATTTGCTGAAAATAATAGTGACAGAGTGGTTGATTCTTCAGATATCTGCTACAGGCTTGTCCAAGGCCACAGTGATTTAATTAATTAATTAATGTTAGCACAGATACATTCTGTGTCTTCAGGCTGAGCTACTTGATCAAGCACCCATTGATATTACTGGCTAAGTAAGAAAATGAGGATTTAGCAGGATTTATCTTTTATGTAAACTGGCAGTTTTCAAACTTCATAAACTCAAAGAATATTTTCCACATCAATTTGTTTACCAAGGAACCCAGATGTGTCTTCCAGGCAACATATACATCTGCCAAAAGGTGATAAGTATGGCTCATCATCCAGACATGCTAGGCTTTGCCACTCCTACAAACTAGATCTAGTAGTACTTTAGAATATAACCAAGATATATTTTACAACTCAGATGAAGACCAGTAATACTTGACAGTAATCAAATTCCTTCCTGAAATGCTTCCCTGTCATTACCAATTTTTTTCACTGAGAAATCCTAAACTTCTAGGAGCTATGGTTTAACCATCTTTGGCAGAAACCAACATAGCTGATAAATATTATGTGATTTTGGGTTAACCGTACAGGTAATTTAATAACATCATTATATAATTAAGATAGAAAAGTCAGTTCCTCAACCAATGCACTGAAAATCCTTTAAGTCTATGAAGAAAGTTCCTGCTGCCTGTTTTAAGAAGCTGCTCGTATGAAATAGCTTATGTTGTATTTGTTTCAATTAACAGTGTGTTTATAATGCATAGGTAGATGAACCATAGTTTCTCTGAAAACAAAGAAAAAAATGGGCATTGCTTTCAACAGAGCCAGGATTTTGCCCTAGATTAGCACCATTTTGCATATTATAAAAACTCATATGCACCAGTTTGGTAGTAAAGTTTTGTTGTCTGAGTTATTAAAAGATAATATTCCATAGAATCAGGTTATTTATATCAATGTAGAAGAATAATTATCACTAAAATATAAATGCATGTATATTCTTTGTAATAGTTTCAGCTGCAATACAGAATCAGGTATGTACAATTGCTATTCAGAAAGCATACTATACTACTTCTGAAAGTGATTACACTTTAAATGTCACTCCTTTTTTTAAAAAAATTAAATATATAGCAATTTTTTTGCTCACCATTCCTTCTAGTACCTAGAAAGGGTTGTAACCTATTCCACAAACTAAAATCATACTGGACTCAAGAGGTTTTCTCCCTATGCCAGGACGAGTCCCTCACTACATTGACGGTGATGAGAGGTCAACAGGTTATAAGGTTTACTTGTAATGTTACAAAACTATTTCTTGACTATCTTTTTGCCAATGAGTTATGGAATATAGTTAGTGGAATAGCATGTACCCCACAGAAGCTCAGTTCTACAGTATAATTGCTATCCAGTCACTATTTTAGTGCTGGGGAAGTTTTTGGTTACTATAAAGCAAACTAATATCCTTTCTCCATTAAGAAGCAAGATCTTTGACTCTAAATTAATGTTAGCTTATATATGGATAGAAGAGTGCATTATTATTACAGTCCGGCCTGTGTTGAACATCTAGGTAATAATAAACCTGATGCTGTTTAAAATATATCTAACTTTATCAAAACTAAACAATTCACTGTCTGATATTATTGCACGTCCTCTAATGAACCTGGGATCCACATTAGCATGGCAGCACACATCTGCCCCTACAAAGAATATCATTGATAAGAGTCAAGTAGTTCACAATGCAAAACCCAGAAACAACAGTGGCCTCAAGTATCACAAATAGGAAGAAGAGTGTTTGTGACCCTCAGATGATAGCCACTTTGCTTTGATTTAGGACTTTGTTCAACTATAACAACCTAACTAAGCATATTTCTAAGCACAAAACTAAAGTTAGTCCACAGAATTTTGCCACAATTGCACATATATTTCTAAGTAAAGGAAAATGTTTGGACTTTTTTTGCTCACTAGACACTACTACTACTAGAGAATAAAGCTCTACAAATATACACCATTATAATTTCAGTATTTTTTTTCCTTCTGTTAAATTTTCTGGAGAACATCATGTTCTTTTATAAAATTACAGTTGGTTGGGCACATTTTTCAAAAATATCATAACTTTGCTTATTCTAAATAGTGATACAAAGAAATATCCCATATTGATATTATTCTACCAATTTGAGTTATTTAAACTTTTCAATTTGTAGCCAGGATATATTTTGTTTCCCATTTTTGTAAAACACATGCATATGCACACAAGTAAAACTCAGAGGATTAGATATAATAATCTAGAGTTCATCTTGTGCCCAGGCCTATAAATATAAAATATTTGAAGATATATTATTTTAAGGCCTTTAAGAATCTAAACATAATCACTTTAATTCCTATTCTAATTTTCCTTGTTTTTGTTGTTTAAGGCACATTATTAATCTGTAGCTATCAGTGGTCCAAAAGAGTAACATTGTCACTTAAAGGGAAATATTTAAATATTACATTAATTACTTAAAAACTAATCTTCATATTATTATATAAAGTCCATAATAATATTAATGAATCAATACATTATATATACAATATATGCAAACTTAAATATACAAGATTTTGTTACACATGCATTTCATTAGAACAATTGTACCATTTATTTAAACCAATATAAGTAGTTTGATGTCACTCCAGGAAAGCAAAGATTGTTAGTGCATGATCCTCCATAACTGGGCGGGCAAGCAGAACATGGCACCCCAACTTTATATGGTGCTTCTCCTATCCAATTTCCCCTAAGGAGGAAAAAAAACAGTAATGTACTTAGTATGCTGACTATTTCATAACACTCTTTATTGAATAACATAAAATATACTTTTTCCATATGTTATCTGCACAGCAGAATCTATTATACAAATGCTCTTAGGTGCAGAAAATCTACCTTTATCCAAGATGTTGAATTCACTTATATTTTTAACCCCAATTCCTATGGACATAGGACTAGATATTTATGGGTAGAACCAGAAACTTCTCATAAGATAAGTTACAATATAAATAGACTGAGACAGATCACATGTTCTTAAAATTCAATGGTTTTCAAAAAATGCTAAGTATTTGCTGCTGACAATATTTTGCTCCTTTTGCTACTGTCATTTAAAAACATGATATGAGGTTTAACAACAGGGAATTCTTATATTTCTTGGATAGATTGAATTATAACTTCCCTGATTTACTTTTATAGAACACCAACATACTGTATCCAATATTACATGTACAACCTATGCATAACCTATAACTTTATAGAAGATAACCTGAATGAATTGGAAAATGAGAATGATGGCTTGTGTGCTGGGACAATATACAACAATAGATTAAATGAAAACAGAGACACTTACTTTGGGGCATAGTTGCATACCAAATAAATAGCTCGGTTCCAAACTGCTCCCCAGACATTCATATTATGGCACGTGTGGATTGCACAGCCTATTCTGTTGGAAGTGGCCCAAACCATCTAAAGAAATAGTAAGAGTTATTTGTTAAAATTCCAGCCTGAAAAGCAACATACTTATCATACAGACATAAGCTTTGAACTGATACAGGAAAACTGAACCAATATCACCTGTGTATAATGTGTGCACATGGGCCCGTAGCATCTCATTGGGCACCTTGGATTGCAGTCCTGAGGATATGGAAAAGCATAATCTTTCACTTCATCATACCAGGGCTGCACCAGATGGAGAATGGATCTATATCTGAGCAAAATTAAAATAAGACAAGTCAGTATTTTTAAATGTTCAGTATTACTAAAGTGCCTAAAGTCATATATTATATGTAGACATATATATTATTTATTTGTTTATTTTATTGATTGATTGATTCTCATACACTTGCAAAATAAAAAATACTTGAAAATTAGTGGCTTGAAACAAATATATATGAAATTTAATTACCTTCCAGTCCGTACAGACAAATTTTGTCCCAGAAATCTCAACAAGTAAGGAGGCCCATGGTCCCAAATGCAGGTAGCTGCCCAAGCTTCAGCAGATTTAGCTAGATTATCATCCCACACCTGGCAAAATATAATATTTTTTATTTATCCTAAATACTGAAAAGGAGTTCAGAAATATGAAGTGGATTGAATAATATAATGATCAAATTATGCTATTGAAGACTTGGTGGCAGACCACCCCAAAACTTAGTTAGTCAGTTCTTCCATGTTTCTTTGTCCAGTGTGATGAACTGATCAAACATTATGAAGATGAATTGGCTGAGCTTCAATCCTATGCAATTTATTAGAAAGTTACACTTTTGAAGACTGTTTATTCAATTTTATTCCATCCATCTTTCAAACTACACACAAGCTGCATACTCCTCTGTATGAAGGAAACTGACTAGTCCAATTCATACCAGAAACATGGATATTGAGTGTTTTGCCTCTTCCAGTTTCTCCACATCACCAACATTAACTTCAATGAACTTCTTAGATGAAGAATTCTTTACATTGAGCACAAACTCACAACTTCTGTCTAGTTAACAAGTAGTCTTTCTTCAAAGTATTAATTTAATATCCTAACAATCTTTGACTGACTTAAGAAATTTCTAATCAAACATGGATTTTGAAGAGTCTGTATTTCTATCAGCCTTGTAGTAATAGTGAGAAAGAACTGGATAGTTCTTGAAGCATAAAAAACTTGGAGAAAGACCTATGATATTACGGCGGTATTAAACAGGACAGCAATGTACAGTATCTGCCCTTACTGGTCACCCTGAAGAATCCTCATAGGAAGCATTAAGACATCTGGTGTAGTTCTTGAAATGAACACAGTTACTCTTTATGCTTCACTGTAAAAATTCCCCTGTTAAGTATCAACGGTCAGCTGCTCCAGAAATGGGTCACTGGGCAGGAATCATTTTTTCTATATGAACCATTATTCTTCATGATTCACAATTCCACTTATGGCAAACATGTTATAAAAAAGAATTTGTATGGAGACTATTTGGGTTTAAGTTGGTTTGGAAATACTACCCCTTCTAGTAGCAAACTTTCATATTCAAAAAGTTTGCAATAATTACCCTTGATTTTTTTACTACTGTTCCTATTTTACATAGAGAAAACCAAAATTCAGAAATAGATGTTCACAGCCACCCAATAAGTGTTTGCTCGTGATGCTAATATACAGAAATTGGATCTCCATCTCCTTTGTTCTATATGCCAATTTTTAATGGGTCTTGTCTGTTCTACTCAGTTTATTGTTTTCTTCATATAGATAATTGCATTTAATGAACTAAACCCAGCAAAATATAAATTACTTCTCCAATAATTTTGTTGAAAAATAAAGTTTAATTTGATTTTTGAGGAAAAAGCCATTTTTTGAAATGATTACTAAAAAACCTTCAGATAAAGCAACACTTTAAATAAAATTTAATCTGGGAGCAATAGCTTGAATTTAAATTACACTGAAATCTATTAATTTTATGTTTAAGTGCATTTAAACTTAATTTATATGTGGTCAAAATGTTTCCTAAATGAATCAATAATAAAAAATTATAAAGAAACAAAGTTTGCCAAGGGATTATTTATGTATCATATCCCTGGCTTTATTAATTGAAATTTCACATTAATCAAATTAAGAAAGGCAGAGATTATCATCCAAATGAAGGGATCTCCTTAAGTCATAGAGTTCAATGCTTGCCCAGGACAAAAATCCTAGTTAAATCATCGCAGAGAGACAGAGTCTGCTTCAACCCATCCAGGGAAGGGGACCAATCTCTTCTCTGGGTAATTGTTTATATTATCAATATTTTTTATAATTTATAAACAGAATGTACCTTTCTGCAATATGAATTCATGTGTCTGTTAATCACTGTTAAAAAGACAGAACTAGTTGTTCTGTGTGATATCCCTTTAGGTATCTGAAACATGCTGTCATATCCTCCTTTCCTTTATTATTTGTTTATTTATTTCATGTCTTTAGGAAGAGGAAGGTGTGTGGGATAAGCGAACATATCCCACACACCTTCCTCCTCCTATTTTCCTTACAACAACAATCTCATGGGATGAGTTGGGCTGAGAGAGAATGACTGGCTCAAAATCACCCCAATGGCTTTCATGTCTAAGTCAAGACTAGAATTCATGGTTTTTAGCCTTTTGCCTTAACAATTAGATCAAACTGGCTTCCTTAATCTCTGTCACAGTGAAACCCCTTTGATCTACCCCTTTGATCTCCCTTAACAGAAACTGAATTACTAATCATCTGTGTTTTCCAACACTCAATCTATTCTAATTTCTCAGAATCCTTAAATTGTGATTCCTACAAATCAACATAGTACTTAATACAGATTTTCACCAATGCATAATAAAAAGGAAACATTATTTCTTGTGATAGAAGCACTATTTGCTCATCTAACCCTCATATTACATGTTGATTTCTGCATGAGACTATAAAAAACATAGGCACAAATGAAGTGAACATCTAATTTGGTTACATTGGCACTCTTTCTCCTGCTGTACCTGAGGGTCCTCGGGATTAATTTTCACAGTTAGTTAGTTTCCCTATTCTTTATTGCTGAAGAGGTATTTACCCCATGAACCATTTTTTTGCACTTAGTCTTGTCAATATATACTGTGGTTGTAGGAAAAATAAAATAGATTCCACAGGCCTGGAGTCTATTGTTACGATAAAGACTTTTTAGATAATTTAGAATAAAGACCAAAAAAAGTTGAGGGCATTTTTTCTGAATAAACTGAAAACATATTTTTTAGAAATTCAAAAGTTGTTGACATGTATCAACAACTAAGTCTTCAGTCTATCAGAATATCTTCAGACTATATTGTTTAGATAAAATTTTATCCTACAAAATCAATACATGTCAGTCAATAAGTCAGCCTAAAACACCATATTCTTTTGTATCAAATGTGCAGGTGAATTAAGGGGATCAACAGAAGACATTAAATACAACTCAAAGTTGAACTGTGGATTCCTTGGTGCTCTCTAAGTTTGGTTTAATTGCCTGACTAAATAAAATCATCAGTGCTAGGGAGTGTGGGGTTTGTGTTCTGTTTACATATTGCAGCCTGCCCTACCAGTGTTGGTGTTGGCTTTCTCCTTGGTAGATCCTTGTTTTCTGCTTGATTGTTTGTCTTCTTAATTCTTTGTTTCCTTGATAGTTCCTTCATTACAGTATTATTTGTGTCCTTCATTGTTCGTCTAGTGTTAATTCCTATTTATCTGGGTGTTGGCTACTGGAGAGGAGGTGTTCTGGTCTTTTTGTTTCCTTCTCAGTTTTTATATTGTCCCTTTGCATGGTATGTAAATGTAGTTTATCTCTACATCTCTATTGATGGTTGAGAGTCAGGCTTCCAGGAATTCCTTGGTGTTTTAGATTTAGTTTGGTCTAGGATACTCACAGTCTCCCAGTTGAAACTATGGTTTGAGTCTGTCCATGTGTTGTGAAATTAAGGTGTCTTCTAATTGCTAGTAGGTGTTCATGGAAGCACTCTGCTAGTCTTCTGTATAGTCTACATTGTGGCTGTTGCGGTTCTTGTACTGAATATTGTAGATGATTCTTGTTATTTCTTCTTGGGTTACTGGGTCTTTTGAATTACATACGATATTCTGTAGGGCTTTAATTAGCTGGCATGCTAAGTGAAGCCATCTGGTCTTAAGAGTCTGTTGGATGTTTCTAAGATATTTATGATGTATGGTGGAGTTATCCCTTGCATGGTTTGTGTTGGTTGGTCTACAGTGGATTTAGAGATCAAGCACTTTTTGATAAAGTTGCAGGGATATCTATTTTGTTGGAAGATATTGTATAAGTGGTCAGTTTTCATTTTCTGATTTTTCAGGGTTGTTGCACTGTGTTTGTGCTCATCTGAAAAATGTTCCCACAACTCCTCTTGTGGGATGTTAGTTATTAATTTAGTAGTGAAGCACTTGGATAATGTGGATGTTTATTTATAGATTTCTAACTTGCCACCATTTCCTTTACTGATGAGGATATCTAGGATGGATTGAATGTAGGATATCCCACAAGAGTAGTAAATTAGCAGTGGTAGCAGAAATACTGATACATTTACTTTAATAAATGTATCATCTCATAAAGTGGAGATTTTCTCCATTTAATACTGGAAAACTTTAATACATTGGAAAACTGACTGTATTAAAGTAATAACATATGGTTAATTCTGATGCTTGTATTTCACAAGAGACCTTGCAGAATTTATTTTGGGATTACCATTTTTAAAAAACAATTTCCACTAACAAATGTGCATGTGGTATATATTCAACAAATCAAACCATTTTTAGAAGAATTGGGGAGGAAGCAATGACTATAAGGCCATTCAGAAATAGGCCATTTCTTCTTTTTAAAATTGTACTGGAAGCGCTTTGTACTAAAAAGATCATTTCCCGTGCCTATTTCTCAAACTGGTGTGTGATCTTTCATTGTTAACACATTTCTTGGCTTGAGTGACTTTAATACTTCCAATAAAATTTTAGCTCTGCCTTGGATCTGTTCTTGCACAGAAAGTCACTATGTGGATTGTATTATTTGGTTTATGTATGTCAAGGGAGTGGGTGAAGAAATCTTTTTTTAAAAAAAATGGAATTGTCTACACATATACAGATGTTGATAAATTATTAAAACTTCACAGGGACAAGTCTGATTTTTAGAAATATAAACATTTACATAGATTCTACTCCAGTATATTGAAGAAGTTACTACTTCTTGATGCACATGTATACTGTACATGCCCATGCTTTCTTTGGAAACTGTTTTTCTAAAGATCTGACTCAAAATAAAGACAGAATAAATATAAGATTCTCACCATGATCTTCTTTTGTTTCTTGGCTGTGATTGTTAATTGAGATCTATTCTGAGATTCTATTTTCCTTAAGAAAAGATCAGCTTGAGCAAATCAAAGTCTATGTAATCTAGCATTTGCTTCCTCTTTTTTTTCCTCTGTGCAGAATTTATGCGTTTATCATTGTGTTTTATTTTCTCCTGGAATATTTTCATTTTTTGTTTTAATAGTAGTACGTTTATGTATCATTTACCTGTTACCAAGTGGGATATGAGAAATATAAGAACTCCAAATAGAGTGGGTGAAACATGCCTGGGAAATCAGCGTAAGCCTTTCTAAGCTAAACTCCTTTTTAAAAAAAAAATACTTGAAAACAAGTACGTTGACCAATTTTTATTTGTAAGAAATAATGGCGCCTTTTTCTAAATGCAGAGAAGCTGATTGTTAGAGGTTTGGCTAAAGAATAAGCAATTAACTTACTAGTCTGTTCCATTTACTCTTATTGAATATGATGCTATAAAAATGATGGATGAAGTACTCAATGTTTTGAATTACACTAGGACTCAGAGAGTGGAGCAGGCTAGATGTGTGAATAAATCATATTTATCAACAACAGCTGCAGGAAACATTTAGCACTATGGGGACCAAATGGTAAAACTAAGGCTCTTTTCACCCGCATCATCTATCTACTGTCCAAAATGGTGTAATTGGACTGATCAACAGTGGCCTAATTTGATATGAAGGCAGGGGCTTTAAGTCACTGAAATGCAAGGCTTCTTCTTGTCTCAATTCCCTTTCCCATCATGCAGTTATATATAAAAGAAAGACGTGTAAAAAAAAATCAGCTTTTGTCTTTTTGGAGCCTTGATACTAATTTTGTACCATTCGAAGCTAATGTAGGCTTAAAATTAGAACCTAAAGTAGTTTCTGTGTTCCTTCTCCAGCAAATTAAAACAAATTAATCTCTTCTGGTTCAACTTGTAATAGATATCTAAAATACAGAGCCATCATAATTAAAAGCTCTAACAGCTTTATACACCATTATTTTGAAACAGACTGAAGCTGGTAACCAACCTTATCTAAATTAATAATTTAAATATGCACTGAAGTGCTTCCCTTTATCTACTTTCAGCTTTCAAAATGTGCAATAGTATACATATATTATGTCCTTGCTTGCCTTTTTGAAAACTAAAAATATATACGGTGGTGTTTTAATGAGAACTGCCCAACAGGAATATCCTAGAGGAGGTAACAAAAAGTCAAGATAGGGATTATGACCGCATAATTTGTGACTGCATGACTGTAACGTTGTTGCTTGTATCCTTGTTATTTATATTGATATTGATTGTTTCCTAGTATGATTTGATTGCTTATTGTACCGTATGACAGTCACTGGGTGTTGTGGGTTGTGATTCTTGATGGTATGTCTTATCTTTTTATGTACACTGAGAGCATATGCACCAAAGACAAATTCCTTGTGTGTCCAATCACACTTGGCCAATAAAGAATTCCAATTCCAATAATTAAAGCACATTTAAAAGGAGAAGGGCTTATATTGTGCAGCCACAGTTGCCATCTCAACTTTTTCAGAGGATGCCCTGCTATCCATGTAAAAATTATATCTGATTATCCTGCAGTTGTTACAATGTGCTCTATATGTGGCTGAAAACCATTGGGAAGCTATCAGTGGTGAAATTTTTTTACTACCAGTTCTGTGGGCGTGGCTTGGTGGGCATGGTGTGGCTTGGTAGGTGTGGCTTGACGGGCATGGTAGGGGAAGGATATTTTAAAATCTCCATTTCCACCCCACTCAGGGGAAGGATTCTGCAAAATCTCCATTCCTTGCCCACTCCTGAGGGAAGGATATTGCAAAATATCTGGGATCAGCCAAAGGTGGTATTAGCCGTTTCTCCGTACTACTCAAAATTTCCGCTACCGGTTTTCCAGAACCTGTCAGAACCTGCTGGATTTCACCCCTGGAAGCTATGTCAAGATTAGAGCAGTACAAGCAATGATGGAAAGTTACACAATTCTCATAGAACAACCATGTTTCAAGTGCTATACTGATTACCAATTAGATTCCAGGTGCAGTTCAAGGTACTGGTTGTCACCTTTAAAATCCCTCATGAGATAGGACCTAATTATCTGAGGCACTGTCATTCCTCCAGGGATTTTTCTGATTACTCCCATCTTACCAGCCTTTAAAAGACTAGTAAAATATGATTCTTCCCTGGTTCTTAGTTTAGGGAGGTTAGATTGGTCTTTTTGGCTTCTCCTCATGAGTTAGAGAGTTTGGTTACTGGACCCTCCCGATGACATTCCACATCAAAATTTGTTGATTTTATTGTTTTTGTTATGTCAAATGTCCCAGAGACATTTAGAGTCAGGCTGCCTAGAAATATGAGAAATAAATAAATACATTTATTTATTTATTTATTTTGGAAGGTTCATTCTGGTTTTGACTTTTTTCTTGAATGTATTTTCAAAACCGAGGTAGATATTGAACTAACGAACTGCCTTGATTTCATTTCCCACATTGAGATACAAAAATAGAAATAAAAAGTAATTATGGTAAAATTATGTTGTGTCTGCCACTGTGTCCTCTGCTGAGGAGTAAACTAAAGGTACATGGTGTTTGTAAGGCTAATCTCTAATGAGATATCATGAGTCTGCTAATGCACAGCTACACAACAACTCCTTTGAGTCAAATTTATATTTTTTCCTTGCAAAATGTTGCAGATATCATTTACCACTGATACCTTCTAGGGTCTTTTATCACCTTCCTAACCTAGTCCATAATTGTTTCCTGGGTGATCTCTCATCCAAGTACTAATAAGATTTATCTTCAAAGCTTGAAGGTTTATCAGGTGTGCCATCTGCTGAGACAATGTATGCTCCTAATTAACAGGATCAAGAAAGGCAGAATGCATAATCCAAACAAATTGTACAGACTCCAACCAGGATATTATCCCTACAAATGCTGTTATTGAGGGATAGCATTCTGATAGTTGTTAGGCTTAGTTGGAAACATCCACCTGGTTTTTCCCAACTCCTGCAGAGCATAAGAGTATTGAAGTTAATTGTAGTTAGATGTGCACTGATATTTCTTTAGGTCCCTGCTGCACAGATATGATATATCTGTGCAATTATCACAATATGCAGTCATCTCTTTAGTTCCAAAGAGAAACCTGCACAAGGAAGCTGAATATGCTTGAACATTTGAAAATCTTGAATAAGAAAATTGGGGCCTGCTTCCTACCTCTGTGTTCAGGTGGAAAATCTAAAGTAGAGACTTAATTTGGATTCCCTTGAATGAAAGTAGAGCTACCAACATAACTCAGACTCCTGCTTTATCAAGGGCCCATTTCAGCAGTACTCAAGTGTGTATGAATCAGTGGTGGGATTCAAAAAAATTTACTACTGGTTCTGTGGGCGTGGCTTGATGGGCATGGCATGGCTTGGGGTGTGTGACTTGGGGGTGTGTGGCAGGGGAAGATACTATAAAATCTCCATTCCCACCCCAGTCCAGGGGAAGGATACTGTAAAATCTCCATTCCCACCCCAGTCCAGGGGAAGGATACTGTAAAATCTCCATTCCCACCCCAGTCCAGGGGAAGGATTCTGCAAAATCTCCATTCCCTCCCTATTCCAGGGGAAGGTTACTGCAAAATCCCCATTTCCTCCCAATCAGCTGGGACTTGGGAGGCAGAGAATAGATGGGGGTGGGGCCAGTCAGAGTTGGTATTTACCGGTTCTCCGAACTACTCAAATTTTCCATTACCGGTTCTCCAGAACTGATCAGAACCTGCTGAATACACCTTTGGTATGAATACAACAGGCCTCCTTCCAGATTGAGTTCATATTGTACTCGGTGCTTTGGAGAATTGCTTGATTAAACTCAGGGCCTATAAGCCTGCCAGCTTTGACCCTGATCTGACTCAGAAATAAAACTGGGAAATGAAGCTTCCTGTCTTTCAGTAATTGTCATGAGAAAACCACAAATTGCTTTTAACCTTTTTCGTCTTGTTATTTTTTTCACAGAATAGGCTAAAATCCACAGACACAATATTCTTCAGGGGAAATGAAGTCAGTTCTGCCTCAGAAAGAGAGTACAGAAGGTTTGGAGGTAGACTCCATTACAAACATTTTTAAGACTATATGCTTATACATTTTCAATTTTGGAGAAAATTAGACGTTTTGAGGCATCGATTGTTGACATATCATATTGCCCAGTTTCAGACTGATCAGTGCCTATCACAAAAACTGTATCTTAAAATATTTTTAAAGATAATTAATATTAAAGATAATTAATATTTTTAAATAGTTTAAAATTATTTAAATTTTTAGTAGTTTGTAATTCCTCTGGAAACTGTAGCCATTTATCTGTGTTCCTTTATTAAAAATATGACCATTCTAAAAGAGGTGAAAGGATTTGTAGTTGGGCTGTAAAGTTTGATTTGGGAAAAATGGTGAATATTTTATTTCAGATAGAATTAACTGACATGTTTAGCAAAGGACATTATATTCTTCTCTAAAGCAATGTGTCTAGCATCTGTAATGACCTATTTCTTGTAATAGTGATGTCGATAGGAAGCTGGGAGATCAAACACAAGATGATCTAATACAAAAGGGATGGACTTGGTATAACTTTTCCAGTCAAAGTAAAAATACACAATGCAAAGCTAGGTAGCAAACAGTCCATTCTGATGTATGGTAACATCCCACCAATTCTAAGATCCTAAATCTAAGTTGATTTCAAGTGCAGTTATGGTGCACTAAAGATTTTCTTTTCAAAAAAAAATTTGAATACCTTTTATGGTCTTTCCAGATTTCATAACTATAAGCAAGGCAATTCCTACCAACTGCACCTAACGTTTGGTATTAACGAAAAAAGAAGGTAATACTCTAATGTCATTTGCAAGGTATAGTTTAAATTGAATCAAATAACCTTAAGGAGGCTACTCATTTCCTACTGAAGTCTGCTGGGTTTGCCTTCTTTTGTTATTAAAACTTCTTGAAACATTTTCATTCTTCCAAAAAACTTGCACTGATCACTTTGGCTGCTTATCTTCTCATTTAGATAAAGTTATATTGTTATTTGAATCAAATAATGAATCAATCCATTGTAGGACAAAAACTCTTCTTGAAAGTATGGACCCACTAGTCCAGTCTAGGTTAATATATTGATGTTTCTCAACTGCCTAGTCTAGTGCTGAAAGAGAGCAGCTAGTGAACCAGTTAGCTTCCATGACTCTGAGGCTTCCATTCCTAGTCTTATCACCTTAACCAGTGAACTACACTGGCTATCTATTTGATTAATTGATAAATTAAAATTTTAAAATAAATAATTAAAATATTGAGTTTGATTGTTTTACCTTTTCAAAGCCAAGAGCTAAAGTACAGTAAATAGTCCAGAAGAGCAAAGGCCATTTTTTAAAAACTAAAAAGATCTGTCAATGCTTCAGAAAAGATATAACTTGCAATCTTGTTTACATAGAAAATAAAAACAGACTTAAGCTGTTGAGAAATTCATCCTCAGTTCCAGACAGAATCTTGATTTTTATCCAGGCAATTAAGTTACAAACGTCAGTGCTAGATTATGTAGCTTTAAAATGATTGGCATTATTTTAAAATTTATGCTTCTGATGTCAGTATTAGTCACTTCGCTGACAAAGTGCACTATTTTTATCAATTTAAGCCTTAAAAGTGGACAGTTGATTCTGCTGCGATCTCAAGAGGTAAGATGGTTCAAAGCTGAGGACAACATTAGATACATGCAAATTGCATATTGTGCTATTCACTAGAATGAGATACGTAACTATATCTGAAGTAATGAAAGACTTGTCATTTTCCTAACTTCTTTGCAAAAATGTACCCGTTTGTAGAACTACATATATTTCTTTCATTTTGGGGTTAAATTGGCATATTAGTGTCTCAAGAAGTATTATCATATTCAAAGTATGTTGGATTTTAATATACTGGGTCATCATAAACTTTTCCAAATGCACTTTTCCAGATTTTTTTCCCATTTCTATGCTAATGCCTTCACTTCCTTTTAAGAACTTGAAAGTAAATAGTTTCACTGACTGTGCAATGCTTTTATATGGCCTAATACAAAAGTGTGCAATCTGTGGTTCAAGGCATGTATACAGCCCTCTGTTTAATTTCCTGCATCTATTGGTCCAATTTCAAAAGGCTGTGCAATCTCTGGACAGAAGCTGTCTGTCTCTTTTCTGGCAGCTTTCTGGGGGAGCCATAGATGAAGAAGAAAAGAAGGAATAGTCCAGGGAAGCTGATCCTTCCGTCCCATATTTAATTTTGGCACTCACTACACAGGGTTTGGCCCTATCAATTGCCTCATGTCCCTGATGATTTTTTATTTTTTGCAATGCAATGCAGCCTTGTTTGCCAATAAAGGAAAATAAAATTAAAAGCTAATTTACTGAACATGAACTTTTATCCCTGAACTGCCACTGAACATGGCATCAATGACAAGCAATAGTCAATTTGCGGACATTTTTACTGTATTGAGCTTCTTTCTCTCCTCCTGAGATCCAGAGGGCCCCAAAGCTTTTCCGGAAAGCTGTGAAGATGATTCTTTCCCCAGTTGTTGGGCTGCAATGATAGTTGAGCCCAAAACAGGTGCAGCTGTGTTGTGAGTTTATTATCGTGCTTGGCTATTGTATTATGGTTATTTTCAACTTACTTTGCATTCGTATTTTGAGGTTGTGTGTGTGTGTGTGTGTGTGTGTGTGTGTGTGTGTGTGTGTAGTTATTTTTGTTATTTTAGGATTAGGCATTTAAGATGGCTGGCCATATAAATAAACAAAATATCACAGTTGTGTGTGACATCTCCATATAGAGCTAAGAAATAACTGCTGAATAGTTGAAAAATGTTGACTTGGTATAAGACAATTTCTCTGAAGGATTGTTATAGGAGGAGCCTTGTCCCTTTTCATCATATTCACTCTATTTCTCCCCATTCTAGAGTTTATGAGCATGTAGCAGGGAAGGTAAGGAAACTGAGCAAACAGATGGGATGGGGAGGGGAAATGCAACAGTAGAAATTCTGCTATTTCACAATGGTAACTGAATTCCTTTATTAATGTATTCTTTCATCACAGAAAACCAAAATATTAATCATTGAAGTTGGCCCACACTCACCAAAAGTGTGAAATGAATTTCTTATTGTAGAGCTGTGCTTCTCAACCTCTCCAGGCAGAATTCTGGGAGTTGAAGTTCAGATATGAAGTTACAGAGGTTGAGAGACACTGCTGTGGAGAAAGCACTATAGTTCTTATTACTTTGTACATGAATTAATTGAGAGTAAACTACCAATGTATAGCTTGTAAGGATACTATCAGTTCAAAATGTGCATACAGATCCACAGTGAGTATTGCATTGCACACTGTATTTTTCTAGAATTTTATTCAAATGTTTTTAAGGAAAATCCATTTATATTTTTATGTTGTTAATTCCCATGTGGTCTATTATTTCCTCAAAGTTTTCATGTGTTTATTCCATATGAAAGGACCAAGTTCCACCATTGGTTCTTTACTTAGAGGTTTTACTTATGGGATTTTATTGTTGAACAAAAAGATGTAGTCTGAAAGAGTTAACATGAGTTAAAAATTAGTGTGCAGAATCACCTGATCCAATTTAGGGAGCCAATCTGGAAAAGTAGACCCATCTGATTCACATCCTGCATCCAAAGCAAGATTTAAACAAACCACACTTTTTGTTGGAAGAAATTTGTGATGGAATTTGCAGAAAAAATAGCCTTCCAAATTGACAACAAACATTGTACATTTCAGACACACTAAAGATTTGCGGCAAAGATTGATACAACTAAGTATTCCCTTGCATATAATTTGGCTCTGGGACAGGTAGAACTCTCTACTAGTTCAAAATGTGTAATCTCTGATAAAAGAGGATGTTTTCTCACATCTATTTTTTAAAAATAATCATGTAAGGCAGTGGTGGGTTTCAAAAAATTTTTACTACTGGTTCTGTGGGTGTGGCTTGGTGGGCGGCATGGCTTGGTGGGCGTGGCTTGGTGGGCATGGCAGGGGAAATATACTGTAAAATCTCCATTCCCACCCCACTCCAGGGGAAGGTTACTGCAAATCCCCATTTCCTCCCAATCAGCTGGGACTCGGGAGGCAGAGAATAGATGGGGGTGGGGACAGTCAGAATTTTTACTACCAGTTCTCCAAACTACTCAAAATTTCTGCTACCGGTTCTCCAGAACCTGTTGAAATCCACCTCTGCTGTAAGATCCTACAAATTAGTTTGAAGTAGTCAAACAGCTTCATATTTATACATTCATTGCATTTGTATACTACTGTGATCAAGGTTGACTCTCACAGTTTACAAGATAAATAAAACACAAGTATGCAATAAAAACCCCAGGACAAAAACAATAAAACAATTTAACCATATGTAATCATGGCACTAAGTCTAACTCAATCATAGCAATTCAGCCTTGAATGCCAATGAAAAGTTCTGTTTTTACAGAATACCTAAACAGTGCCAAGTAGATGCCACTCAGCCCTTGGGAAGAGGGGTATAAGTAGTGGTTATTGTTTTTTTAAAAAAGGTTTGTTTATGAGCCCTCACTTTTTTATCTCACATATGGGGGAACCCTAAGCATCCCAACCTGAAAAAAACATAGGATGGACTGTTTCCACTAGGACGAAGTGAGGTGCTCCCAAATATACTAAGAAGTGAAGTCATGTAAGTATGAATGGCTGAAATCAGCACCTTACTTGGAAACCTAATCAGAAGTGGGTTTCAGCAGGTTCTGACCAATTCTGGAGAACTGATAGCGGAAATTTTGAGTAGTTTGGAGAACCAGTAGTAAAAATTCTGACTGGCCATCTATTCATCTATTCTCCATCTATTCTCTGTCTCCCGAGTCCCAGCTGATTGGGAGGAAATGGGGATTTTGCAGTAACCTTCCTCTGGATTGGGGAGGGAATGGAGATTTTACAGTATCCTTCCCCTGCCATGCCCACTAAGCCACGCCCACCAAGCCATGCCACGCCCACCAAGCCACACCCACAGAACCGGTAGTAAAAAATTTCGAAACCCACCACTGAACCTAATGGAAGGTAATGTAGTGCCTGTAATTTATCTAGTTGTGGTAACTCTCATCCACCCCATTTTTTTACCAGTGGCAGCCTTTTCAAAGTAAATGTAATGTAAATGTAATTTCAAATAATGTAAAGCACATTACTACTAGAAGAGTTTCTATTGTCAGGAGCTATTGTTCCAAGTGGAAGCATAATTGGCACACTATCTGAGGAAGGCAAAATTTTCCCAAGCCATGGAATCCCCCTCTGACTCCAGCAGTAGCTGTTGAATCTAGAACTTCCAAGTCATAGGTCTACTCTTTTAGGAGAAGTGACATCCCATCAGAATTGAAACTGAAGCACACAGAACAACCAATGTTTTCTGGACCAGCAACAATGTGCTGAGGTTTAGCCTGATTCATTCCATCCAGGCCCCTTTAGCAACCAACAAAGATCTCCATGGCATCTCAAGCCCAATATGCACTCATGTATCATCAGTATATGGATGTTATTTCATCCAAAACTATGGATAAACTCTCCTGGGAGTTTCATGTAGATATTGAAATCGTAGGGGTAAAAAGGATCAAACCCTGTGATACCCCACAGAAGGGTGTCTACAGTCCAGAATATAATTTTTATATTCCAATAAAAAGGGAATTTACTGATATGCTTCACTCATTATCAAACATTAGAAAACATCATACAAAACTGGGTAGTATATATGATAAGTAGTATACAAGATTGTCATACTGTACATTTATGTGAGCAGATCATTTTAATGCTTATGCTGTCAAATTTGATAATGACACCATTATGGTTCAATAATTCTATCTTTTGATATTATTGAAGATTTCATTCTGTTTTTAATTATATATCAACATTTGATACATTTGATAATTGCTCAAAATAAACTTCAATGTTTATGGTATATTAAGTGACATTAAAAATATCACAGATTTACTGTTCCAAGAAAGCTAACAACAGAATTATAGACAAACAAGAGAAACAAAAATTGGCAATAGGAAAAGGGGAAACCATGCATATTTGATTAGACTTACCAAGGCCAGTTTTTAGGCAGAGTGGAGTTCCTCAGAACTCCAAGTGATCAAAATATTTGATGTCTACTTTCATGTTTTAAAATTTATGGTTCACTCCTGTGCACGTTGATTCAGAAAATGCCATTATATGCAATGAGGTCACCTGATAACTATGTGCAGGACTGTAGCCTTAAAGAACTTGGTTACATTTTTCTATATAACCAGAATAATTACTACAACTTCTGCTTTCATATAATACAGGATTAATCAAATACAGAATTAATCAAGCACTTTAGCTACATTCATATTATATGATCCAAAGAAGCCTGTTAGAGTAATATATTAGTCTATGTCATATCTGCACTATAGACAGAGGAAGAAAAAAAATGGCCTGAATTACTGAATTACATGCAAACTATTACAGTAATTTCAAAAGCTTTTGGCTTGGTTTTTTTTTTTTTAAAAAAAACCATGATTTGGCAATGTGAAACTTAAATAGATTATACTTTTCTTTCTTTTTTTTTGTAAGATCCTTCCAAGTTCAGACATGAGGAAATGAATAAAGACATGGCTGCTTACCATGTATTCCATGTTGGATGCAGGTGGGAACACTTTGCCTCTGACCTGGTTGTGAAAATCCAAAATGGTAATCATATCATTCTGTGAGATATATCGCTTTTTCCTGATTTTGGGGAGGCTTGCAGAATCCAGATGACTTTTCAAAGCTGCTTCAACATCAGTGTAATTTTTAGCTGACAGGAATAGGTCAGTAGAATTGGGCAACACTAGTGCACTTGCTTCACAGAGAACAGTAATTAAGAGAGCACCACTAATGGCAGAAATGACTGTCATTTTAGGGTCTGTCTACTTTAAAGCAGGAGACAAAGAAAGGATCTGTGGAAGAGAAAGGGTTAAAGAATATTATTGGGATCAAGCTAAATCTTTTCTTCCAGCTGAGTTTCCCAGCTGATCTCCGAAACCGATGCATGTGTGCAGCAAAGCAAAAATATATATGATGGTTGCAAATAGTCAATTGAAATGCTCTGATGTCTCATGTTGCCTAGCAACCATACACACAAATTGCCCTGTAACATATGTGACCATCTTAGTACAATTCAAAAAGCTACAAAAAGGATCCAGCGCAGTATTTTCAAGCTGAAAAAAGTTTTCTGATCACTGTGCAGAATAAGTACTGCACTCATACTAAAGAGACATAACCAAAGGAAAAATCAGGACAGGAGAAAGAGAGAGAGAAAGAAAGAGAGAGAGAGAGAGAGAGAATGAACATGAAAACCACTATCTTCTTCCTGCTATTCAACTGATTCAAGGAGCATCAGATGTGTAATAATAATAGTAAAAAGACATGCAACAGAAACTGAGCTCAGTGGCTTACCTCTTTGCAGAACCAAAAAGCCTAGTGTTATTATTCTTCCAAGTTAAACAGTTCTCTTCTGGGCTCTAGTGTGAACCTTGGGAAAAAAAGAGTGTATCTTATTACCAACTTACAAGGAGAAAGAAAGAGGGTGGGGAAAACTGAAAGCTTTCTAGCTGCTGGCTACGCGAACTGCTAACAGCTTTTATATGTTATAGTAAACTACAAAGGGCAACTCTTTTTCCAAGTCTTATGCACCCAAGGGGTGGAGTTTTGTACAGAAAACACAGTGATTGGGCTTTTACTGTAGGATATTAGGATATTGTTTCAAACACCCCTTTTCACCCTGACTACAAAAAGGCAAGATTCAACTTTTTTTTCCCCCTCCTTTGGTTTTATTTCATTTGGCTTCCTTTTTTCATAGTTTAATTTCCTGATGTTAATACTTATATACATGTGATAAATAATGCACACATTTTATTTTTCAGCAATCCGGATGGAAAAATACAGGAGGCTTAAAGAAACAGAAAAGCAATTTGTTTCACGTCGACACTTGGAACACTGCTGTCAATTGTTTGCTTTTATTCAGGACGTTCTGAAGCAAGAATGGAGAAAGTGAGATTCTGGAAAAAGACATTTGTCACCTGAATTCATTCCTCTGAATAGCAACAGAAGCAGAATACTCTTGAAAGCAAAAAAAAAAAAAAAGGTCAGGGAAACATCTGGTCTGCATTTACTGGAAGGGGGATGGAATTCTTTAACAGGGAATGGTTCGGCCACTGACACAAAATGCAAATAGCTGAGGGCATAACTAAGCAGCACCATGACAAATGGGCCATCAGCTATAAGGGGTGCCAGTGACCCAGAGCCAGCAATCCCATATCATGGATTTATAGCTTGGAGTTCCTTCAGTATTACAGTAGACAGAAGCAATGCCAGGTCTGGAAGCCTGAGGAAATCTTTACAATCAACCCCATCGAACATTCCAAAGTGGAATATTTTGTGAAGTCAATGGAATGAGACTTGTCCCGGGAGAACTGAAGCAACAATTGGAGGGACATGGATGAAAGGGCACTGGTGATTGCACAGAGAAATGCTTACCCACTTTGCTTGGTCATTGGCCCAACCATGCTTTGAACCAGAGAGTATTTTCAAAATGCTTACTGTGTGTAAGAGTGGTAGCACAGACAGTTTACAGAGTGAAAATATTGGCACTTCAGCTTTGAGACATATAAGCAGCCAACAGCAGGTCATGTAC
>WNWU01000003.1:36947144-36970593 GCA_012654045.1 Ptyas mucosa | reverse complement strand
ATAGAATAGAATAGAATAGAATAGAATAGAATAGAATAGAATAGAATTTTTATTGGCCAAGTATGATTGGACACACAAGGAATTTGTCTTGGTGCATATGCTCTCAGTGTTAAACATAAAGAAATCATTAGAGAGCATTTCACCGAGGCAGCCTTCGGCAGCTCCATCTTAGATCAAAATCATCAATGTATCCAAATTTGGATACACTGATAATTTGGCCATAGCAATACAAGAAAAACACATGGAGATGTCAGACAGCCTCCGGTCCAAAGTTCTTAAAACCTTGGGAAAATTCACTGACTGAAGGGTTACTCCTAGCATGAGCAAAACATGCTTCTACCTTAACAACAAACTAGCATATGAAGCCCCGAAGGTCTACTTAAACAACAACCTACTTCCCTATAATCCCCACCCAAAGTACTTTAGAGTAACATTGGACTGGACTCTCTCCTATAAGATACACCTACTGTAGAGAATATGGCAGCAAAAATCAATCAATAGAGCCTTGGTAGTACAGTGTCTAAAGCACCCTGTTATTAACACCAGCTGCCTGCAATTATTGCAGGTTCAAATCTCACCAGGCTCAAGGTTGACTCAGCCTTCCATCCTTTCTAAGGTAGGTAAATTGAGGACCCAGTTTCTGGGGGCAATAAGCTGACTTTGTATAAATATACAAAAGTATGAAGGCTATTGCTTAGTGCATTGTAAGCCGCCCTGAGTCTCCGGAGAAGGGCGGCATATAAATCAAATTAAAATAAAAATACTAGGAACAGCATACTCCAGAAATTATATGGAACTAAATGAGAATCTTTAGCTGCCACCCTCATTCATCAGCACTAGAGTTGGTCTATTCCACAGCAGAATTTTGTTCCATATTTATTAGTATGGCTTAGCAGCTGCCATACTAGTATGTTATAGAACAGACTCATGGAAATTATAAGTGAATGTATTAAAACTACTCCAACTTGCTGGCTTCCTGTTCTGAGCCATATGGCACCACCAGTTTTATGAAGGCTAGATGCCCTAATGAGAGAATACAGAAAAAATATGAACAACTCACTTCTACTGGTACATACTGACCTTCCCCATTTATTAGTCAGAACACTCAAATCCAAGAAACTCCCACTGGCACTGGCACAACATCTGCCCAACAACTTTAACATCGATTCCCAAGGGAAAGGAAATGGGTTGTTGAACTCCCAGACATAGAAAGACACAGAAATGACCCCACAACAAAAGTGTCAGGCTTTGAACTACCATGTCAGCAATGGACAATCCTGAACAGGATTCGCACCTCAAAAAGTGTCTGCTGGGATTCTCTGTATAAATGAACCTTCCCCTCATTGTGACGGTGGAGTCCCAAGTCAAACTGTAGATCACATCAAGACTGGCTATAATCAAAGGGCATATACTGATCCAATATTTGAGCTTTTTTAAAGATAAATGATCACTTCAATGGTTAGATGGCCTAGGCCCTAGACATGGGTATTTGAACACAAATCTTTTAAACATTTATATTTTATTGTGTTTTACTAATCTAGGTGAAATGTTAATATATATTGCTAGTCCATGTATGATATGCCATATGCTAAATAATAATAAATATCACATGCTCAAATCTTAGTCCAAGTTATTTTTACCTCTTACCATGTTTCCCCAAAAATAAGACAGGATCTTATTTTCTTTTGACCCCCCCCCCCCAAATAAGGGCTTGGCCTTACTATCAGAGGGTCTATTATTTTGGGGATGCAGGAGGTGGGGAGCGTGGGACTGGATGTCCCATCGCTGCCGTTGCCTCCCCTCCCTGTTCTTCATGCCAGCTGAGAGGCCCAACACGTCCCACCCCACCCCAATGGCAACAGCTGTTTCCCTTCCCTGCGGTCTCTTTATCAAGAGGAGTGGAAGGTGGGGTGAGTGAGAAATTGGACACAGGTCTTACCTTTCAAGCTCGGTCGCTTTCCTTGCTGTTGTGTCCTGGAAAATACGCTGTAAAAGAAAGCCTTCTCGCGACTTCAATCAAACTTCTCGAACTCATGTCAGGCATGTCAGGCATGTAAGACCAGGAGCATACATGAAGTTCAAATTTATTACTTTATTATTTATTATTGTGATTTAGTACTACTCATGCCCAGGGGTGAAATCTAAAATTTGTTACTACTGATTCTGTGGGCATGGTTTGATGGGGGAGTAATGTGACTGGGTGGGCATGGCCAACTTTTTTTTTTTTTACTTTTAGAAGCATTCTTTCGATAACCTTAAGAGGTTGCAGAAAAAAATGTTTTGAAAAGCCTCTGACGATCCCAGCTGAGCCCCGCGATCATCAGAAGCTTTTTTTTCTTTTACTTTTAAAAGCATTTTTTCAGCCAAAGAGGTTGTAGAAAAAATGCTTTTAAAAGTATAAAAAAAAACAGCCTTTGATGATCGCGGGGCTCAACTGGGCGTGGGGCATGGGGCTGCAGGGATTTTTGCTACTGGTTCTCCGAACCACCCACTACCATCACTACCGGATTGGGTGATCCGGTCTGAACCGGGAGCATTTCACCCCTGCTCATGCCTATGCACAGGTTTTTGCCAACTAATGGTTAGCACTAGTTTAGTGCTAGATAAGGGTTACCAAAAGTTAAGAGGAATTGGACTTAGGCTGTTTGTGGCTACATAGAGACTCTAGGCCAGTGATGGTGAACCTTTTCGCCACTGAGTGCCCCAACCAGAACGCGGACACATATGCGCATGCTGGAGCCCCGGAAACCTGAAAACCAGCTGGCCGATACATATGTGCACACCGGCCAGCTGGTCTTTGGATTTCTGGCACTCGGGCGCGTGTGAAGACCAACTGGCCAGTGCACATATGTGCACTGGAAGCCAAAGGAGCAGCTGGCAACGGTGCGCGTGTCCACAGAGAGGGCTCCGCGTGCCACCTGTGACACGCGTGCCATAGGTTCTAGGCTGATTCCTCTTTTGATTCTGCCCCAGGTTCTGCCACTTCTTCTCCTACAATGCATCTCTCATACTCGAGTTTAGATTGTGACTCTAGAATTTCCTGAATATACTGTAGCTCACTGAGATAATTAATTTACATGTTGTCCACATACAAAAAACAATGTAAGATAGTGTGAAGTTGCAATGATAAACCATATATTTGAAATAGCTCTTCAGATTAGCACCAAAAGCACAATCTTCTATTCACATTTGACTTCTAGAGATCTAACAGTTTAGAAGATGCAGGGTTATAGATTCAGTACTAGGGTATATCCAAATACCTGTTTTCAATATTAACCGGAAGCAATATTTGCCATTGACTAAAATATAATGAATATTATTATATTATATAAAATGGGATTATGGGGATTGAGCTCCATAATCAGAAATATATTTGTTTTATGGGTATCATAAGACATTTCCACTAACTATTAAAGCGAATAATGAAGATTCTTGTGTTTTGTAGCCTGAAACTTCCAATTATATAGCCCTGTAGCTACCACAGTCTGACATATCTGTAGATACCAGTGAAACAACAGTACAGTATTCACAGTATATTGGACAGATTTGCTCATCAAGCAATGTACGTAACTCTCTAGAAATCCTTCCAAGTTTTACATATGCCAAGTAAGATTCACTTCAGTAGATCATAACTCACCCTGGCAACTGGTCAGTCTAAAATTGTGTGACGCATATAGCAGCCAAGAAAAAAAAGTCACCTTTTTTTTTTTACTTACTTTGACTGGAAATGCTCCTTGTTATGTTATGCTGAAATGTTTCTAAACAAGTCATTTAAAATAACAATGGAACTGAGAGAAATCAATGTCATCAATGTAATGTGAAATCCAGCAGTAAAAATGTTGACTTTAGCTCTTCTAACTTTCTCATAATCCATGAATTTGAGTGGCTGTTTTCTCTATTGCAGAAGAAAAATTGCAGTAACAGTCAAAGAGTACTTATTGTTTTACATCTATATATGTGGAAAAATTCTACAACCAATTCAAAATGAATGTACTGTGCAAAATTGTTTTAATAAAGAAGTGATGATTTTTAAGGCATCATCTCCAAATTCTCTACAGTTATTATGTCTATGAAGTCAACGCTTAAGGTATCCTGGCAAGGAGAAACATGTTGTTTATTCACTGTAAACATGGAGAGTAGTGCCAAGCACAGGAAATCAGAAGTCCAGGAAATTCAAATGAATATAAAGGTTTATTGCAAACTAATGCTCTCTACAAGATTCTGAACTAATAATGGTCAAAACAAATTGGCAGTAGATAAAAGTCAACAGAATTCAAGGTGAACTGGATTTAGATCTCTTGTGGGTGCAAAGGGACCTGAGACTGATGACACGTTTGACCCAGAGGTGGGTTTCAGCAGGTTCTAACCAGTTCTGGAGAACCGGTAGTGGAAATTTTGAGTAGTTCGGAGAACCGGTAGTAAAAATTCTGACTGGCCCCCGCCGCCATGTATTCTCTGCCTCCAAGTCCCAGCTGATCGGGAGGAAATGGGGATTTTGCAGTAACCTTCCCCTGGAGTGGGGAGGGAATGGAGATTTTACAGTATCCTTCCCCTGCATGCCCACCAAGCCACGCCCGCCAAGCCATGCCACACCCACAGAACCGGTAGTAAAAAAAATTGAAACCCACCACTGGTTTGACCTCTCCCTCAAGATTCAGCCTGGTGATGACATGTTTGGCCTTTCCCTCAGGCTTATCCTCAGTTCTGCAAACTATTCAAATGTTATACATATTTTCTTTTCTACTCTTATTTATTTTTATTTTTTACAATCTCTTGTCAAATTAAATTAAACCTAGCTAAGGTGGTTGAAAAGATTTTTATTATTTATTTATTAATCACATTTCTAAAATTGCTGTCTCCCTCACAGAGGGACTTTGGACAGTGTATAGTAAAATATTATAATATAACAAAGTTTATAAAAGTTAAACATTGTAAAAAGGCAAGGGTGACTAAAACACTAATAAAAATTAATTGAAAGGGAAAGGGGGCCTTTTAGGGCATTAACCAGCCCCACAGCTGCATGCTCTTCTGGACTCCCCTTGCAAGATCCAGAGCCATCTTTTCACTACTTTCCAGAACATGATGAGATGGGGGCCTATAATGGTGGAGTTGCTAGTAACCAATAGGCTTCAGATAGTCCTGACACAATCTAATAACGTCAGCTGATTGTTCCTCATTCCAGATTCACCTTCCCACTGGAAGAATTGTTTCGTGACTGGGAATCATCCAGGCAAAACTTTTCCTGCTTAAAGGGCAGATGGAAGCATGACCAGGAGAGATTTCATCCAGCTGACTGTGATTGTGGGAATGTCCTGCAAACTTTACATCCTATTGATGTAATACTCAGAATATTCTCTGGATCCCTGTGTGACAATCTTGATATTCAACCATAGGTTTAGCCACCCCAGTAACTACTCATACAAATTTAATTTTATACATAATTTTATTCATGACTCATACTGTGTGTTTTTAAAATAATTCACTGCTCTGATGTTAAATATTTTGATAAATGTTTTATATGCTGTTTTTATTAATTTTTTTTATTAAAAAGTTTTACAATAAGTACAAATATTTTCTCCCCACCTCCCATCCCCCTCCCTAACCCCCCAACCCAAACCCCTCCCTACCTCCCTACCTCTCCCACTCCCCTCCCACTCTTCCCACCCCGAACTTCCCAAGACTAGCACAGGGTATAACCTTTAACAAACCTAGAACTATAATAGGCTAATAATACATTGAATTACTATTAACCCTAGATCTCTGTTTTTATTAATTTTTATGAATATACATAAATACACACACGCGCACACACACATATGCCTGACTATGACATATATGCCTGACTAAGTGGTTCAGTGGCTAAGACACTGAACTTGTCGATCAGAAAGGTCGGCAGTTTGGTGGTTCAAATCCCTAGTACAGGTCTCCTGCGTGAGCAGGGGGTTGGACCAGTGGTGGGTCCCTCCCGGTTTGGCCCGTTTCTCCCGAGCCGGTAGCTGTGACGATATGATGTCACCGAACTGGTTCTGCCCCCCGCCCCCCGTGTCCCACCCCGCATTATTCTTACCTTTTATTTGGCCCCACCCCCAATCTATTGCTGCCTCCTGAGTCCCAGCTGATGGCTAAAGGGAAAAAAACTGTTTAAACTTTTGCCCTGGGGCTTCAAAGGGCCACCCTACAGCTGATCAGTGTTAAAAGAAAACAAATGAGTAGACCGGTGCCTGCAAAAAATAAATGGGTAGATCGGTACAGCTCTTCAAGAGTTAAAAGCCTGGTAGGCCTGGTACCTCTGCTAAATCCTAAATAATTGTCACATGACCATCAAGCCACGGCCACAAAAGAAGCCAAGCCCACAGAACCGGTAGTAAAAAATTTTAGAACCCACCCCTGGGTTGGACTAGATGACTTCCAAGGTCCCTTCCAACTCTGTTACTCTTAAATATGTTTATGCATACACATACATACATACATACATACACACAGGAGACAGATCAGGAGGCATGTCCTAACCACCCATTATTTTTATTATTGCAATGCATTGCCTTTGTAGATGAAACAGAAGCTACAGCTGGTTAAAAAAAATTTAAATAGTCAAATTCCTGACCCACTCTAGAACAGGGATGTCAAACTCACATCTTCACGGCGTCATGTGATGTATAGGGACTTTTTTCCCCTTTGCTAAACTGGGCGTGGGTGTGTCCAGCGCGTGCGCATCCAGTCCTGCTCTAGAATAACTCCAGCAGGCTAGAATAGCACCAAAGTTGAAGTTGCTGCATTGGTTGCCATTAGCTTTCTAATCCATACCAAAATGCTGGTTAACTTTAAAGTTAAACCAGCATTAAACTTTGAAAGGATTAGAATGTATCAGGCAAATTCTAACACAATTGAATTTGCCCATTTGACATTGTCACTGAGACAGGGCCTTCTGTAGATCTTCCTTTGACAAGGTACATGGTGTATGAACAAAGTGATAGACCTCAGTAGTGGCCTCCATTTTATGGAAGACTCTACCCTTGGAACTAAAAATAGAACCAATTCTGTTGGAGTTTCATAAACAAACTAAAGCAGTTCTGTTCCAGCATGCAATTGACTTTTAATTTATTTTATGAGAGTGGAAGCTATTAGCATTCAATCACTGAATTATATTATATTAATTCTAACTGAATTGGGTTTTATATCTTTGTTTTTAGCTTGGCATATGTCATTTTGACGGAAATTATGGTGGATTATTACTTTTAGATTATTCTGATCTCTGAAATTTTATATTTGAAGCTAGATCTGTTTTCTGAACAATTCACTTTTATTTTAGGGTTTGGCCTCCATCTTTCCAATTAATGAATCATACCAAGATGGCATTGAAATATTGCAAAATATAATGCAAAACTTAAGAAATGTTACAAGATACCAATCTCAGTCTGGCATACATCCAAGCAAATTCTTCACTGCCATTATTCTAAATCAGTATTATTTTCTACATAAATATGCTGAAAATAACTTAGTTATGTAAGATGCACTAGAGGTAATCTGAATTTTTTAGACTTTTAAGAAGATGGATATGCTTGTGATATCTTTCTAATGCAAGAATACATTTTACTACCTTTTAATACTTGATAGGCAGTTTTTCAATGCTACATTTTACTTAATTTCTTATAATTTGGCTATTTATCAGAATGAGACCAACATTAGGTGTAAATCACAAAGGAGTTCCAAATTAAATATTGTTTTTGAACAGGATCTTAGACCATTCTATAATATACCAGCTGTTCCCATGCAGAACAGCATAAAAACTTACATTTAAAAACATGTTTATTTTATTGGATATCTCAAACTTGCAGTAACAGTATAATAGAGTAGGAAAGGACCTTGGAAAATTTCTAGTCTAATCTCCTGCTCAAGCAGGAGAACCTATGCCATTTCAGACAATGACTGTCTAGTCCAGTGATGGCTAACCTTTTTGCCATCGCGTGCCAAAAGCAGGGGGCACATGGGAGGTCACGGGTGTATGTGTCCACATCCATAATTCAATACGCCCTGTCCTCCCACGCATGTGCACGTGACCCCCCAACACTACCCCCTGCTTTTGACATGGGATGGCACAGTGGGCCTGGTAGGCCTGTTTTTCCCCCTCCCCAGCTCCAGAGGCTTTCTAGGAGCCTGGGGAGGGCAAAAACAGCCTTCCCCATCCCCACGGATGCCTTCCGGAGGCCGGAAAAAGGCAGATTTCCTGACTTCTGGTGGGACCGGAAGGCCTGAAAATCAGTTGGCTGGTGCGTGCATGCGCGCTGGAGCTGAGCTAATATTGGCTGAGCCCGCCAATATGGCTCCGCGTGCCACCTGTGGCACCCGTGCCATAGGTTCGCCATCACGGGTCTAATCTCTTCTTAAAAACCTCCAGTGATGGAGCGCCCATGATTTCTGAAGGCAAGCTGTTCCACTGGTTAATTGTCCTCAATGTTAGGAAGTTTCTCCTTAATTCCAGTTTGCTTCTCTCTTTGATTAGTTTCCAACCATTGTTTCTTGTCCATCCCTCCAGTGCTTGGAGAATGAATTGACCCACTCTTCTTTGTGAAAGCCCCTCAAATACTGGAATACTACTATCATGTCACCCCTAATTCTTCTTTTCTTTAGACTAGCCAAACCCAATTCCTGCAACCATTCTTCCTTTTCATTTTTGCTTCATAATTCATCAACAACAACTAAGTACATTCTAATGTTATTTAAATTTAGATGGAAGAAAAGGTGAATCGTGTATTCTGAAAGAAGCAGTTGAGTCAGGGAAGATGTTCTCAAAGTTAATAAGACGAGGAGTTACAAATGACTGCAAAAAAAAATAGATAAAATAGTAAAAATCTGAAAAGAACTACAAATTGCCACCAGTTTTCGTACTGTTAATCTGATCATTGTCTTTGACTGAAAGCACCATTTCCTGCTGCAAAGTAAGCAATCATTGGCTGCAAAAGATATTGTGAGAAGGAATGATTTGATGGCATTTTCTTGCAGCACTTTTTACTAAAACAATTGTTTCTCAAATTATCCATAATGACCCTTTTCCACTGAAGGCGTTCACTGGTGAAATTAAAGATGCAGGGCACCTATTGCTGACCCTTTTATTAGTAACTTCTGAGCAATATTTTCCTTGGAGACACAGTACATGTATTTCCTTTCGCTCTGTTCTATAGTGTTGGTTCTTTTGTTATCCTAGTAACTTTGAAAAACGAACAAGCTTTTTTAAAAAATCCTTAGCGGAACAATTTTCTACATTTTAAAATATCTGAAAAAGGAGGGAGGGTTCAATACTGTAAATTAGCAAGGATGGGATGATTAGCAAGAAATTGTACTGAAATAATCAGACTCTTAAGTAGTGAATCCATTCCCCCTTCACTCTTTTTAAATAGTATATTTACCCCATAGAAAAACTAGGGCTTTTTCCTCCAAATAATTTACTTTTAAATAGGATGAATTACATCCAGAAAGAATACAGTAAAAGAGAAAGATACTTTTTTCACCCCCTGCACAATACTTTGTTTTCAAAGAGTCTGCCATCCCCAGAATCAAATTCCTTTGGAGCGAACAAAATAATAGGACAATTTGAAACTTGCTTGATTATATTTAGGATGTTTATTATTATTAGTTATTATTTTTTTAATTATTATTCATATTTCTATGCTGCCCACTCTCCAGGACTCTGGGCGGCTTACACTAAAGATAGTATACTAAATAGCATATTGCCCCCAACAATCTGGGTCCTTATTTTACCCACCTCGGAAGGATGGAAGGCTGAGTCAACCTTGAGCCGGTGAGATTTGATCTGCTGATCTGCTGAACTAGCAGTTAGCTGAAGTAGCTGCAGTACTGCACCGTAACCACTGCGCCACTTCGGTTTATTTGCTTGTTTACTTACTTATTTAACTAATAGTCACTTGCAGAGATGAAGACTGACATTTCTAGGCAAGGGTTTACTTTTCTTCTCATGTTGCAGGTCTGGTCAGAAAGTTCAGTGTAGTTCAGCTGGTAGAACCTAAAGGGTGCTTTTTCTTAACAAAATTATCTGCTTCAGATGGTAGAACCTAAAGGGAGATTTTTGTTACCAAATTATTTGCTACATAAATGTGGTGCAAGCATAACCCAGCAAAACTGACCCCAAACATTTAATGTGTATATTTAAAACATTTTTTTTTAAAAACCCTCTCTAAATATTCATTTTTGCAAGGGTTTTCTTTGCCATAATTCTATTGTGTTGTTTTTGGTTTCCACACAATTTATTTCTTTTTGCCATTCTTAGTATTCAACAACTATTATTAGGTTGGTCAGGAATTCTTCACATAACTTTCTATTCTAGGCTAGTCTAAATATTTTTTTTCTGATTTACTATAGAAAGCCTCTTTGCCAAGGTATTTATAGTTATGCACTTATTACACAGACCTACCATTAACTTCTTTAGGGTTCAGTTCAAGGAACCAAGAAATAAAATAACAATAGCACCATTTGCACTTTTCAGGAACATGGGTTAAAAAGGAATTCATGCAATGCTGCAACAACTGTTCTTTATATTAGGCCTCCTTCTTTTGATTATTCAAGAAGTCATGTGGTCTTTTGCAAAGACTAAACATATATTTTCCCAGGTTTCTAATACTTCAAAAAAACCTAATGGAAACTGTATATACAATTATGTAGAAAAATAAAGAATGCAACAATAAACAATGCAACAAAAAGAAAATTAACTTGCGAATTATAGTTACAATAATATCCCATCGTTTTATAAACATAATGAATTCATTTGAAATGCAATATTTTTTTAAAAAAATTATTTGTTTCAAATAATTAATTTTCTCTTTAAAGGAAAAAGAGGAAGGATACTATTGTTCAGAAGGTACAACTACATTTTCTTTAAAAGCAGTTCTTTTTTTCTGAATCAGGAATATATAGCTTTTTAAAAATTTCTAAGTCATAGATGTTAAATATTGAAAACAGGGTTGCCTGCAGGAGATGGTTGGAAAAACCCCCAATATGGTAGCCACATCTGAAGCGATGCCTATTTTATGTTTCTTACACATAAGATAAATGGATCATTCTGTTATAGCTGCCATCTTGACATTTTTTTATAATACACCCTGCAAACACTCCTGACTTACAGATAGAAATTACTATTTGCACAGTTGGTAAATGCTGTCTGGTAATATGGTATGTTATAAATTCCTTTAAAGATTGTACTTGCTCATCTCATGTTGGGAACAAATTTATTGGGGAAACAACATCTCTTTTAGAGGAGCGGTCAATAAGAACAGAGATTTCTTCCCATGGTTTAATGCCTCAAGAAAAGAGGGCTAAAAGTTATTTTTCTTGTCAACTTTCCAAATCCCAATTCAGGCAATTATATCTATTCAAGGTGTAGTGTAGGTATAATTGTATTTGTTGCTAATTTTATTTGCTGTAAATTTCTTACCTAATTAATATTGATCTTTGATGATTGAAATGATTACTGAAAACTTGTTTTTATTTTTTTCCCCTTTTTTACTATTTGGTCTTTTTTTCTTGAGGAATTTGAGTTATGCTATGATTATTTATCTTCAGGGATCAGTAAATAGCAATAGCATTTAGACTTATATACCACTTCATAGTGCTTTACAGCCCTCTCTGAGCGGTTTTCAAGGTCAACATATTGCCCCCAAGAATCTGGGTCCTTATTGTACCCACCTCAGAAGGATGGAAGGCAGGGCCAGTGAGAATCGAACTATTGGCAGTCAGCAGAATTAGCCTGCCATACTGCATTCTAACCACTGCTCCACCACAGTAAAATTGATAGTAAAATTGGCTGGCAAAGTAAAGTGAAATAACATATAAATTGAACAATTAAAATAGATTAAATATGACTCAGAGCAAGTAACTTGTCCTGGCTGGATATCAGTGCAATCTTCCCTGATATATTGTTTTATTCCTTCTTCCTTCTTGAGATCTGATTTTATCCTTCCGACAATTTGTAACTTCATCAGTCCAGCCTTCATTTCTTGTTGTGTTTTTAGTCTTTTTGTAGATTCTGAGCAAACCCTATCTGCATATATAATTATTTTTTTATTATAATTATCTACGTGATAATTGTGAATGAAGAGTACATGAAGGAAAAGCTAGAGATAAATTGACGGAATTGTAATTTCCTTGGTGAGATAATTCCCTTTGAAGGTATTAAACTAACAAAATTCATTTAGTGCTCTCATTTAGGTTTAGGTCTCTGGTTTGGCTTATGAATGTGATGGTTCTTCATATCTGATTATCTTCTTTACTTCTGTCTTGTCTTTATGTACTGATTTCCCTTTGATCCTAGGTTCCCATTTCTCTGCTCTTGACAATGTTCAATGCTTAGTCCTTACACTTTTGAAGACTATCAAGTGACCCATTCTGTCAAACATTCTGTCAAAAGTGATGCCAAACAATAATCCCATAGTAGCCAGCTTGCTTTCTCTTTTTAGGTTCCAGTCACCGATGAAATATGACAATAGAGAGGAGATAATTATGTCTGTGCAGTGACCAAGTCTTAGTAAATTTCTTTGAAGTTTCATATGTGGCTACTTTTATTTCACACTGTATTTTTATTTAAGTTATTGAAAGGAAGAATACTTCTAGGTTTTTTTAAAAAAATGATTAGGATTTTACACTTCACAGGAAGTCCAGTTAATTCATAAAGCTAAGTAATAAGTCATCATTTATAAATAGCTGTTTCATGTATTCTTTAAACCAGAACCTTAAAAACCACATTATAATTGAGGGCATTGTGACCTTGTCAATATCTGTGAAAAAATAATAATAAGGGTTCTTTATACATCCTTACCTTTAATATCACTAATTTTATATACTTCCCAATCATCTGAATGCATAGTATTGTAAATCTAAGATACAATTGTGCTGACAATTATTAGAATTAAGAGTTTTTCAGAAAAATGAATTACATCTAAGAAAGGGTATAACTCTGTTGACATTAACAATAATTCTACAAAATAAAACTATATTTTAGTCTCTTCTTTCTTTTCCAGCATCACTGTTTTTACTAAGAATCACTCATCTTGGCATAAGAAAGGCTGTGTAATTTATGTTTTTGTTTTGTTTGTTTTCCCCTTTTTACAGTTCCTGTAAATTTTGGGAATTATAGGGAATTTTTATTCAGATGCAATGCAAACTGTAGCAGTCTGTTTTTTCTGTTTTTTCTCAGAAACTTAATTTGTTCAGATCTATGGGTATGGGAAATAATGTTATTTCATTTCCTGTCCAATGATTCCAAGACAATTCCAAGACAACTGACAATGCTTACATAAGCAGTGATATATTTATTCATGGTTTATGAAATTAACCAATATCTTGAGTTCATATGGTCATCTTTCTTTCTTCCTTTTTATGTAGCTACCCACTTCAGGAGATTCTGGAGAACTTACAAAAAATAATACTAAATTAAACACAACAGTTCCCCACTACCACTAAAAAAACCCCACTCACATTAATCCCAGGTCTGCAATCAAAGGCAAGTTTTAGGGGCTTTTGGGAATCAAAGGAAAGAGAGTGCTATCTGTATCTCAAGGGGGGGGGCATGCTTTTCTAGAAGGTAGAGCTGTAACACAGAAGGCATGCTTCCAAGATCCTATAAAATGACAATATTTAATGCACATATTCCTTGCTTAATGGCAGTAATTGGGATTGTGAACTCTGCTACTAAGCAGCATAGTTGGACTAGTTGACAGTTCTGGCAGTTCCAGTGCTGACATCATGGGATCACCATTTGCCACTTCTGAGTGCTTCCTCAATGACATTGCTTGTTGGAAGCTGGCAGTAGTAAATTATAGTCATGTAACTGCTACAACCATCAGAATTGTGAGCTGGTTGCAAAGCACCCAAATCACAATCATGTAACCAAAAAGATGCTGCAAAAACTGCAACTTTGAGGACCAGCCGTAAACTTCCTCATTCAGTGTCATCATAATTTCAAACCATTGCTAAACAATGGTCATTAACTAAGGACTGCTTATAGAAGGGATCTGGAGTGTAGCTACTCTACTTGAAAGTATCAGGTGGACAGAAACAGTGGGAGAAAGGCAGTCCCTCAGGTAATCAGGTCCTACGCCATGAAGGTCTCTAAGGATAACAACCAGAACCCAGTTGTTTCATTCAGCACCCTAAATTGCATACAGATGTCAACTGATAGCCAATGCAGGTCACATAGCAGTGGTGACACATGGGCACAAGAGAAGACCTTATTATTGCTTTTTGGATGAGAAGTGAAACATTTTCAAAGAAAAAACCAAGAAGGTCCAGTTGTCTTTTGGAAAAGCACTTTTGGGACACTCTGTTCATGATTTACAGTGATAATTGCTATCTGTAACTCTGCCCGGCCAATAGAATCTCTCTAGGATCTGATATAATATACAATCCTTGCCTAAGTGTTTTGACTGGGGGCTCTCATGAGCTAATTGAAGAATCTGCTCTCTATACTTTTGAGGCAACTCTATTAGTTTAAGCTTGGCTTCAATTAAGAAATATGTATTGTGATCTAACCCAATATAATGTTCCATTTCTTTCTTCAAATATGGATTTTTTTATTGGGCTAATATCTATTTCCCAAGGCAAACATAAATTCCCTATTGGTTGACATCTATGTTTATCTGTCTTACAGAGATGCCTTTCTTTCTTAGGATCTTTGGGCTTCCTATTAAATAGGGATATAAAGTCAGTAGTTCAATCAATCAATAAGAATAGAGCTGAAAAGGACCTTGGAGGTCTTCTAGTCCAACCCCTTGCTCAAGCAGAAGACCCTATACCATTTCAGACAAGTAGTAGTCCAGTCTCTTCTTAAAGACTTCCAGTGATGAAGCCCCTACAATTTCTGAAGATAAGCTGTTCTATTGGTTAATTGCAACCATTCTTCATATACGTTAATCTCCAGGCTTTTAATCATCTTAGTGTTCTTCTCTGCACTCTTTCCAAAGTCTCAACATCTTTTTTGTAATTTGATGACCAAAACTGGATGCAGTATTCCAGGCATGACCTTATTAACGTTTTATAAAGCCGTATTAATACTTCATGTGATTTTGATTCTCTGCCTCTGTTCATGCAACCAAGGATTGTATTAGTTTTTTTGGCTGCTGTCACACACACTGCTGGCTTTTATGTAAGTGATTGTCCACCTAGGACTCCAAGGTCCCTCTCACAGTTATTGTTTTTAGACCAGATTTCATCTAATTCTTTCTTTGCCTAGTTTTTCCTCTTCATCTGCTACCTTTGCCTCTCTTTTAACCTGGGTTCTTGTAGTGATTCCAACCATCCAGCCCATCTTATTCTCCTCTTCTGGTCCTTTAATACATAATAACTAGGGAAATCAGTTCCAACAAGAAGATAAAAGAGAAGTTTTGCTTCAATCCATATGAAGGATATCTTTTTAATACCTTTAACTTGTGTTTGGACTTTCACTATGGGCACTTTTTGAGTTCTCTCATATACACCTCTTATCCCCTCTTTACCCACTATAGGGATTTCCTTTATTTATTTTATTTATTAAATTTACCAAATAAGGATGCACTAAGTTCTGCCTACTGCCTATATCTATACTAACAGTCACACGTCTCCTATTTACTCTTGCTGAAACCATTATTTCTTTTGCTAGAGGTTCTTTCAAAGCATCTGAACTGAAACTTTGTAGAGACTGTATCTTACAGTCCCTGAGTAGGTGTTCAGGTTTACCACATTTATAGCACCCAATTATCAACCCCACTTGCCTTTTAATCTGGGTAGAGCGGAGGTGGTATTCAGCAGGTTCTGACCAGTTCTGGAGAACCGGTAATGGAAATTTTGAGTAGTTTAGAGAACTGGTAAATACTACCTCTGACTGGCCCCGCCCCCATCTAGTCTCTGCATCCCGAGTCCCAGCTGACCAGGAGGAAATGGAGATTTTGCAGTAACCTTCCCCTGCCAGACCCACAAAGCCACATCCACCGAACCGGTAGTAAAAAAATTTGAATCCCACCACTGGGATAGAGCCATGTGATTTCTATCCTTGGCTACTTCATTCTTTTTCCTCATTATGGAGACTTTTACAAACCACCTTTCTTAGGGCTTTTTCTATGGCCTTGGTTATCCCTCCTAGTGTGTTCTGCTTTCCTATCTACTAAGTAATTTTCTGCTAAGAACACAGCATTTGTTCCTGTCTCTGGGTAATGTTCTTCTATACTAAAATGTATAACTAGGAATAACACCTGGAAGAACCACTCAAGGATTACCTCTTCTAGTAATTCCTCCTTGACTTGTTTATGAAGCCTGAGCCACTTTCGTTTTAGAGAGCCAGGTGAGTCCACAGTTCCCTTACTCCTTCCTAAGAAGTGAAGGATATCCATGAAAATTTTGCTGGTATATATATTATGCTACTTCATATAGAAACAAAATTTTACTCATCTGTACTCCATTACTTCCTATACTGGTAAACTGGTATAAGCCCCAACTGTTAGTAGTGCTAGCCTGGCTATCTGCTCTGGCTATTTACAATAGCCATAGCACTTAGGCTTAAATACTGCTTCACAGGCCTCCCTAAGTGGGTTATAGAGTCAGCATATTGCTCCCAACACTGGGTCCACATTTAACCAACCTTAGAAGGATGAAGGCTGAGTCGATCTGCCAAACTAAAGGCAGCTGGCAGGCAGCAGAAGTAGCCTGCAGTACTGCATTCTAACCACTGCACCACAAACCTATAGCAACTGTGTCAAATATAAGAAACGATGATTCAATATATAACTTCCTCCTTTGAGTTTAGAAAAGTATATCTCATGCTTATCCTTCGCTTGCTATGCCAGAAAATGGACTTGGAGAACTAGTGCTTCAATAAAGGAAAGTATTTGTTACTCAGGGTTGAATTGGTGCTCTCTGAGCTTGGTTGTTTTCTTGCAGACATTTCATTAGCAAACTAGCTAACATCATAAGTGCTGGTTTGCTCTCAATTCATCATAAATGGATGGGGTTTACTCTCAATTTATATACTAGTGGCTTGCCCTATCAGTGTTAAAGGGAATGGTCTTCGTGGTTTCTTTATTGGGCTGTTGTTTACTGTTAGCTTGTTTGTCTGAGTTGGTAGCTGATTGAGATATCGTTTGCTTCTTGATTGTTGGTGTAATGTTAGGTGTTAATGTCTACTCATCTGGGTATTGATTGCTGATGAGGAGCTGTTTTGGTCTTTTTATTTCTTTTTTAGCTTTTTTATTGTCTCTTTTGAGTGATACGTAGATGTTGTTTTTCTCTATGTGCTTGTTGATTGCTGATTTGTCTGAGTGCCAGGCTTCCAGGAATTGTCTGGCATTTTTGGATTTGGCCAAGAACAAGTACATAGAGATAACTGATAGAAGAGAATATTTGTGTTGAACTGTGCACTGATGATATTACCTAATTTGGTAGTGAAATGTCTACAGGGAAACCACCAAGCTCAGAGAGCATCAAGGACCCCATAATACTGGTGTTTCTCCACCAGGTGATTATGTTCCTTTAAGCAAATTCTATTTCCATTCCACTCTCCCTCTCCTGCACTTCACTGAAAGGTGGCCTTTATGTTCTAGTGAGTTTGCACTGTATTTGTGACATTTGTTTTCTTGTTGGGAAGACCACACCCTACCTCCCAACCCTAGTTTCTCCATTTTAGCTTATAGGGAACAGTCTCAAATAGTATTTCTGGCATGACAGCTTCCCAATACTCATAAGAGTTATGGGGAAAATGTACTTTATTTGGATGACTTTTACCACACCGTGGAATGATTAAAGTTTTAGGTTTCTCTATGCATTTATTATTATTTTTGACTTTGCAGGAATCTGTAGAAGCAAATTAGGAGGAATGTTTTGCAAATCAACAGTCAAATGCACAGAAATCATGTCCCAAAAAGCATAGACTATGTTTTGGGTAAAGGCAATTGGAAACATAATTGTTCTTCTTCTTATGAAGGAATAATTGTTTTTAATTCATGGAGCTCTGGAAACTGATTGCAGAAGACAGGTTCTAAATTCAGTGATTAGCAAAGGTTCCCCCCCCTCAAAGACAAGAAGTACTGATTGCCTGGCATTCTCTGCACTCAGTTGGCTAACAGGTTGAGCAATGTTTGGCTGAAGCTGTCCTTTGCAAACTCCAGAGTTGCAAGAATATGGACATTATGCTCAGCCAATTTTTTTTTTAAAAAAAAAATCTTCAGATGGTGGGGCGAAGAAGGAAGGAAATGCCACTTTTATTTGTTTGTTTGTATGTTTGTTAGAAATTCTATCCCAACTTTCATTCAATAGCTCAAGGCTGTGTACATAATGCTCGCTCTCCCATTTTCTCCAATCTGGATTACGATCACTGTATGTAAAACAAGATGATTTTAATCTATCACTTCTGCCAATTAAGTACTAAGGTTTTGCCCTCAGATACATATTCCACATACAAAGTTTTTTAAAAGAACAAGAAGGAGACTGGTAAGCTTTTATCTTTTTTAAATTCCCTTGCAAAAAGGGGGATTTTTGTGACACAAGGAACTCAGAAGAGCAAGCGTAAACCTCCTTTCCCCTTCTCAACACAACATACATACCATGTACAAACACAATAATTCCAATCCAGATGGAGAATCTGTTTACTAACCTAAAAGTTAAAAATGGAATCAGTTGTGCACTGTCTAAAAGACTATAACATAAAGATTAATAATGTTTATGAACAGTTTTTACTCTAAACATTTTCACAGTATGTATATAACTTCTGCATTTCAACTATATGTCTGATCTGCATGTGTTTTATTGTTGTTTTACATTTCAGTTTTTAAATAGGTAGCTCTAAAAAAGAAGTAAAGAAACAAAGATTCTATGACATTTATGTGACCTGTCATGTTATTTATACATTTAAAATGTTATTTTGCATTCAGCAAATTAGTTCTATGTGCTTAGATGGTTTATGTGTCTTACTCTATCAGTCACAACCCTCTGTTGGAAAGAGCATCTGGTGAAATACTATTTAGAGTCCAAAAACCATAAGAAAAGAGACCAAAAATGCTGAACCAATTTCATCCAAGATTATCAGTGGACCCAAGGTTAGCTGGACAAGAGTCAGAGTTTTCTGTTTAAATTATAGGATATTTTTCTAAATGACATATTAGCAATAGCACTTAGACTTATATACTGCTTCATAGTGCTTTACAATCCTCTCTAAGCAGTTTACAGTGTCAACAAATTGCCCTCAACAATCAGCAAACAAATGCCCTCATTTTACAACTTCAGAAGGGTGGAAAGCTAAGCCAGCCTTGAGCTGGTCAAGAGTGAACTGCTGACAGTTGGTAGAATTAGCCTGCAATACTGCATTTTACTCAGTGGTGAAATCTAAAATTTATTACTACCAGTTCTGTGCGCGTGGCTTGGGGAGGGGGTAATGTGACTGGGTTGGCATGGCCACTTTTTTTTTTTTTACTTTTAAAACCATTTTTTCTACAACCTCTTTGGGGAAGAGGTTGTTTAAAAAATGCTTTCAAAAAGTTCTGATGATCCCAGCTGAGTTGCCTGATTAGCAGAGACTTTTTTTCTTTTAAATGCCTCTGATGATCAGGCAACTCAGCTTGGATCATCAGAGGCATTTAAAAGAAAAAAAGCAGTTTTTTTCTTTTAAAAGCCTTTGATGATCCCAGCTGAGCCGCGCGATCATCAGAGGCTTTTTTTTTTACTTTTAAAAGCATTTTTTCGGCCAAAGAGGTTGTAGAAAAAATGCTTTTAAAAGTTAAAAAAAAAAGCCTCTGATGATGGGCATGTTGGGGGGGGGGCAGGGATTTTTGCTACCAGTTCTCCGAACCACCCGTCTCCATCTCTACCAGATCGGGCGATCCAGTCCGAACTGGGAGCATTTCACCCCTGATTCTACTGTGCCACCACTGCACCATTATTACATATAATCCACACTCTCTTGATGCTTTTTCATATGAAATCGGCAGTGAATAAATGCCTACTTGATGAATGATTTCTAATAGCTTTTGAAGGAATTATGTTTTGAGGATCCTAGTCTAGTTTCTAACTCACTACTAAATTCTCTTCCTGACAAATAAGAAAACTTGTTTTTTATTTGTACCGAGCATTCGGGTGGGAAAAGCAATCATACTTTCTGTCAATAACCAGTAGAGACTTCATCTTATTGTGGATTCAAAGGAAAGTAAAAGACAGAGATTAAATGATACAATTCTGGAATAATCCTTGAATACCTGAGTGAAATCTGGAGGTGTTATGATTCCTTGCTAATTCAGATGGTCAAGATTCCTAGTCCTCGCTTTGGTGTTTCTTTTTTATTAGGTAGCTAGAACATTTCTATTTCAAACCTGTCAAGATACTCTCATGGGGTGACTACCATGTGATATGATATGTATTTTATGTACCTGTATTCATTTTCTTTGACTAGAAATGTTGAGCATTTAAAGAAAACTGCTGGCTACATGTGTATGACATGCTTAGCCTTGGATGTAATTTATAGAATTGACCTAGTTTCTGGGGTTTATTCAACATATGCAACCATAAAGTTGCCATCCTGCATCAATTAGCCCAACATACTAAGCTGAAAGATGTCTGGCTAGTTTATGGTTCAGCTGAACCCAACTTCTTTTCAGAACTTCCTACAAACATCTGGCCACCATGTGACACAATGTTGGACTGCTTAGATGTTAGCTTAATCCAGCTGGATTCTTCCAACAACCACCCCATCTGTGAGAACTGGAGTGCCAATGTTTTTGTAGGGCAGGGGGATGAGTTATGTTTTGGGAGGAAGGGGAATTCATGCTTTCCTTTCTTTTTGTATGTTTTCACTGATCGGCAATCATAATATTCCTGGAAAAAAGATGTCTCTTTTTAACCATTCTGACTGTAGGTTTACATGACCATTTAAAAGAGTAATGGGTAACAGGATAAATATTCTTCAAGATCACATTAGGTCTGCCCCTATTTTAAGAATCTTGCTCCATTTTCTATCACAGTAAGTAATTGGGTGTTATTTTTCATAATCTCTTAAGCATTAGTATAACATAAATCCATCATGGAGAAATCTTACAGACATAGATTCATAGAGTGGGAAGAGAACATTAAAGTCCACTAGTGTAATCCCTAACAATATCCATTAGAGCATCTGTGACAAATGGACATCCAATCTGTTTATGAAGACCTCTAGTGAAGGAGAACTCACCCTGTCATTTGTCAGCTTATCCTTGCAGACAGCTTGTACAATCAGGATGTTCCTCCTGTTCTCTAGCCTAAACCTCATTCCTTATAGTTTTAATCCATTGGCATTGGCCCTGCTCTCTGGGGCAATAGAAACTAAGTCCACTCTGACTTTTGTGTGACAACCTTTTACATATCTATACAGATCTATGCTATCATATCACCTCTCAACTGCCTTTTTGTAAATTAAACATACTCATATCCTTTAACCTTAAACATACACAGATCTTCATAGAGTTCGCTTTCTCAATCCTTCTCCATTTTGTTAGCCCTCCTCTGAATCTGTTCCAGTTGGTCATTGTCCAGGGCTGAAATCCAGCAGGTTCTGACAGGTTCTGGAGAACCTGTAGCAGATATTTTGAGTAGTTCGGAGAACCAGCAAATACCACCTCTGGCTGACCCCAGAGCAGGGTGGGAATGAAGATTTTGCAGTATCCTTCCCCTGGAGTGGAGTGGAAATGGAGATTTATCCTTCCCCTGCCATGCCCACCAAGCCACGCCTACCAAGCCATACCATGCCCACCAAGCAACGCCCACAGAACCGGTAGTAAAAAAATTTGAATTTCAGCACGGTCATTGTCCCTTTTCAACTGGAGGCTCAGAACTGGACACATATAACCTTCAAATGAGGTTAGGCCAGAGCAGATCAGTTCCTAAGATCTGTACACTATACACTCACTAATGCCCTCCAAGACAGCATTTGCCTTTTTAGCAATTGGGTACTAATCAAATATAACTGTGGTTGTGATTAGACAATTGGGCCAATTAGGGGAAGTACTATGTATTAAATATATTTTAAAACAGAGTTTTCTTTTAAAGCAAGCTTTTAGTCTTGAGATGGAGGATGCCAAGTCACAAATTTAAAACCAATTTAAAAAGCAAAATGACCTCTCCCCTTCCACTACCTTAAGTGAAACAAAAGACTACTCTATGTGAGACAGGGCATCCAATGTTTTCCAAGTATTAATGCCAAACTTTCCAAGTCAGCCTGTGACATGCCCATTAATACCAATGGACAATAACCTCACCTACTAGAGGTAGAGTCTTATGATTCATAAAGTTCTGGCCCAGACAACTGGTGGGCAGGAATGAAATGTTGCCTAGAAAATAATTTCATTCCTAAACACTGCAGTGACATTTTTGCATACATATGTGTTCCATTTTAGTTAGTAAAAACAATTACCATAACTGCTTCCATGGTTTGAAAATCTGTCCCAAGAGAATTTGCTGTTAAGCTTTTAAATAAACTACGGTAGGTGGAGAAAATAATACTAATAATGAGTGTTCTTCATCTATCAAATCCTTGGACATAAAGAGATTTTGTCTCATAAGATTTCATACTTCTGTGCTGATTACTATTTCAAGTCTTCTAGAAGCAGCAGCTGTACCAACATTTCAGTTTTTATACATGTTGCATTTATAAAAAGGAGTCTACATAGTGTGTCGGGTTTTTTTTAAAGAACTTCTTTGGTTGCAAGTTTTGCTATCCCCTACTGATAAGATTTGGTCTTACACTTAATGTATCATTTTCAAACGATATCAAATACAGGTGGTTCTCATAACCGGAAAATTTATGGGCTCTTACTTGCCCTAAGAGGAATCCTGGGTAGCCACTAGACAAGAATACCATATTTTTGTTTTCTAAAATGAATTTCTAGGAACTGTCAAGCAGCAAGTGATGTCAAGCAAGTTGTGTGGGCTTCATAGAGGAAGTATTGAGACCTGACCATTTGTGCTGGGCAGAGCCAAGCTTCTAATTCAAAACACACTTCAGTATTGTGATCTTATTTCCAAAAGCAAATCTGAATCCAGATGAACAGCTGAGAAAATGCAGAGGATGGAAGAAAAAAGGCCGATTTAAAGGAATGGTTGCCAGAATCGGTCCGAGATGGGTTTTTCCAGGTCATGTGCCTTTGTAGACAAGAGAAGGGTTGCAAATGTGGTTTCTCTTTACTGTTATATAACTTTACAATTATTTAGATTTTAGTTTTGTTGTATTCTAAAGATGTATATTAGATTCCACTGAATCAAAAATCAGGGCAAGGTCTAAAATAATCTGAAATAGATTTTTAATTATCCTAAATCTAATCTAAAAATCTAAATCTGCCTCAGTTCAATTTTAGGCCTCCATAAAGGAGTGTTCTATTTCAGTATCTCTGGAGGAGTGGTGTGTGATAAAGGGTAGCTGTTGTGTCCTTATTTGGGCATCCGCTCGGGGATTGGCAGATCC
>WNWU01000003.1:36930201-36942144 GCA_012654045.1 Ptyas mucosa | reverse complement strand
AGACCCGAGCTGTCGCGTCTTGCTTTCCCTGCGCCGATCTAACAGTAGCATTGTGGCAGTTGTCTCCCAAAGAAATTTTTTAAAAGGCAAATTTATTTACTTCTTAGCTTTTTATCCTGCCTTTAAATTGCCCTGTGGCAAAGAGGAATATAGTGTTTGAACCTGTCTCCATATCAGAGAGATCACTAATCAGGCCAGCATGGAGAGATCTTAAAATTGGATAAAATAAATCTTCCATTTGTTCTACCTTTTTGCCCACTCTTTTGGGCAACTTTTTTTAGAGGAAAATATCTGAGTTCAACTGCAGCCTTACTTTTACAAGCAGACTCCTTTTCACTAATGCTAAGATAGAATTAATCAAAGGTGTGATTTACCATTGTTGAAAAGTTCAGGGAAGATGGCAATGAGTTATTTGATCACTTCTGCTGATATACCTAGTGATATATGAAATGCTGACCATTTGCATTTGGGTTTGGGAGAATTACCCAACTTCAAACTCAAGTTTTGAATAAAAAATGTGAATGGAGGATGCTCCATTTCTATTATAGTTGAAACTTTGGTGCAGTGATTACTAGACTGTGTGCTATATTTCAAGAACTACACCAGATGGTGGCAGATTTGCTTTGCAGTTGTAACATAGTCCAGATATATGAAATCCTTATTGGGCAATTGTCTAAGGCTCTGTCAGTGGAGTGGCTGTGTGAAATATTCCACTAAATCACTGGCATCCAGCAGGTAGAAAAGAGGTGGTATCCTAAATTCAATTTTGAAATAAAAATATAGCATTTTTTTTTCAAAAAGGCAAATTATTATCTATTTTACTTCTCACTATGCTAGCATATTGGATATAGAGATAAAAAATTAAACCTTCTTAATTACTAATTACAAAGAAAAATTCTTCTTTGAATGTTCCGAACTATGTAGGCAGCAAATCAAATGCTTAGCTGCAGAGGACGAATTTTTCTCAGCCTCGTAGCAGACAGGGAAGGGGTTAAATTCCATCTTCATCTTTTGTGATGTTGATCATTAATATCATTACCAACTAATACGCTATCATCTTTTAATAAATCATTTTAATTTTTTTTTAATTCTTATTTATATGCCGCCCTTCTCCAGAGACTCAGGGTGGCTTACAATGCATTAAGCAATAGCCTTCATACTTTTGTGTATTTTATACAAAGTCAGCTTATTGCCCCCACAAACCGGATCCTCATTTTACCCTCCTTAGAAAGGATGGAAGGCTGAGTCAACCTTGAGCCTGGTGAGATTTGAACTTATAGTAATTGCAGGCAGATGGATGTTAAATGCTGCCTTGTAGGAGGCATTAGCCTCCTACACCACTCAGGCTCCTATAATTATAAAATATTGTCTTATGGCTGATGAGTTCCAGTTTTCTAAGAGATGTGTAACAGTGAAATTGCTTATTGTGATACAATGTCTTGATAATTCTTAATAACCTTTTTCATTTCAACAATTTTTTCCTTCCAAAGCCCTAATGATTTTGGCTTTTCAACTGTTTTTTCTCTCTTACACCACACAGATAAGACCTCCATCCTGAAATTAATCCAGGCAATTGAACATCTGGATTCAGACTTGCTGAACTCAAAACTCAAAACTCTGGAAGCAAAACAATGAAAAAGGTAAAACAAAGAGGAATAAAGCAACAGCACAGAACTGGAGGTAATGCAAAATATAGGTCTAGTAATAATAATTGGAGAATTGTGCAGACGAGTACATGATGGCTCTGTGTGTCACCTGAACTATGCCAACTCATACAGAAGGCTTTTCTTTAACTAATGAATTAAATTGAAATAAGTTTAGCCTGACCTCACCTCAACCTGTGGCACAGGCTCAAAATTTGATTTTTCTAGAGCCAGCATTAATTGCAAATGCTAATAAGCTCAACAACATGTAATTTTTCTCCACTGAATCAGTATGTTTGTGGTTAATCTTTGTAGGAAACATTTTGACTTGCCAAAAAATAGACAAAATATAAGATCACGTTCCAGTTGTAAACGTGACCAATGAAATCTGCCATTCAAAAGAAAGACAGCTGTACCAGAGCAAACAAGTGCACGCCAATTCTGTCTCAAAGCTCAGAACAAGTGATTTATTCTCCTATGCTAATTACCTCCCAATCATAGTAGTATGACTGTATACTAAAAGTGGTGACAGAATGGAGACCCTTTGCTATCTGCCACAATAGTTTATTCAATAGCATTGCTGTCATAAATTCAAGTTTTTAGATGAGGGTCAAAAGTCACTCTCTACACAAGTAGTATCCCTGATTATGGAATTTCTCAGACTCCTTTGATCACACTGGGTACAAACCATATATAAAGTTTAGAGGAACTTCTGAAGCTTTTTAAAGGCTACCAAATATTGACTATTAAAAACAGGGTTCATTTAGGCACCAGGGATTATCAGGTGCATTAAGTGACATTTGCCATACCTGGAAAACTTTTCAACTAAGCCTGCAATAGGATGTTTCCTAATCATGAGAAGGAAGAGGGAAGAGGTTGCCCTTACTTCTGTTCACTTGAATTCAACATATCCTGCAAAATAATCAGTTACGAAGGGAGAACAACCATTGATTGCACAAAATGTGTTCTCTGAAGTGCTAATTTCTCATAGCAGGAAAAAGAGGACTGATTCTTGTTGAGTAAGCAGAGTCTGCAAAAGAATATATGATAGCCAAGTTCTAAGAAGAAAGCTTATGGAGAAGAACTTTAGAAGGAGAGGTCTTTAACTCAAGAGGACTATTATGCATTTGGCTTGTTTGAGAGCCCAAGAAAGTTATGAGAAATAAAAGCCTTCTATTTCTACCTTGTAGATTCCATTTGAGTTGGTTGGATTTGATTCATCTGGGTCCCAATGGTTATTCATCAGACTGACCAAAGCAAACTATGCAAAATTGAATGGAAGAGGCTTAGATAATATATTTCCTTTGGAATCTTTTGTAGCTAACCACTACCTTCAAAATCTTCCTGCAAAAGAGAAGATAGGAAGTTATCTAATATGCCTGAACTGAGACATTCAGCAAAAAGCACATCACTGCCTTTTTCAATCTCCCTGTCTCTCAAAGAGGCAGAAATCTTATTGGATCCATCTGGATTGCATCTACTCTATAGTATCATGAAGGAGCAAGCAAAAGATACAGCTGCAGTTTAAAAGAGAGGCAGATTGGCGCTAAATTTACAACTTTATATGTTCCTAAAGCTTTGCTTTCTAATCTGAACTGCTGCACCCCTAAAAGTGATACTTCCAGTCAACACTGCATCTGGAATATTATGTTTCAGTTTGGTCATCATGCAATACAGAAAAGATGCTGATAAACTGGAAAGAGTGCAGAGAAGAGCAACAAAGATGGTGAGAGACTTAGAGATTAATTCCTGTGATGACTGAATATATTTCATGAATGAAGGCAAATATACATGTCCCAGAATAGTGTTGCAGGATCCAGTCTGATTGGCCACCAGGACCAGAGGTTTTCTGTTCTGAGATTTCGGACTCATGCTGGAACCCATCTTCAAGGAACTTCTCTCTAGCTAGCTTGGAACACAAAACCTCTGGTCCCAGTGACTGACCCAGATTGGATTCTGCAACTGGATATATTTAGCCATTAAACATGAATAAAAAGAACTGGCTATGTTTAGTTTAAAGAAAGAAAGAAAGAAAGTTAAAGGGACTCTTCCAATATTTGAAGGATTGTTACAGGGAGGAGGAGGTGGATATATTATTCTTAGTACCGAAGGACAGACCAAGAAACAATAAATGGAAACTTTATAGAGATCCAAACTGAAAGTAAGAAGTAATATCCGAACCATAGGAACTCTTAAGATGAAAAAGACATGAAATTAAAAAATAGACTTATTATACTACTGCATTTGTCTGGTGAATCAGATGAGTTAATTTTTGCCCACAGTACAAATCAATATTTAAACTTTGAAAGCAGGTTTCTGCACATGGGTGTCTTCTTCTAGAATGAAGGCTTGTACACAGTGCAAATACCGGTATGTTCTGTTTAAACATTGTTGGACTATAATTCCTATCCTCCTTGACTTTTACCATATTGACTAAGACTAATAGAACTAAACAGTACAGAAGCTACAAATTTTCCTTCCCTTGAAAAGTCTAGGACTTTTTCAGCAGAGAGAGACCAGAAGGCATTTATGCATCTACAAATATGCCATGCTAGAGACAGCTTTATGTTGTTTCCAGCTATTCAGAAGTACTGCATAGTACCTCTATAATGGAGGTCAAGATATCATGCTTAACAACCCTTGATATATTACTCAAATATAATTATCTGTACTCACATTATAAAATCATCCAATATAATAGCAAAAATGCATGTTAAAGGCTTAATAAAGCCTAATGAATGTTTGCAGCTGTCAAAAGTGAATTTTACCAACCACATTCTGGGAAATGTACTGGTGTACTGAGTTAATGTATTAATACATTAAGCCTCATATCATCCTTCCAGTCCCAACAGGAGAAAAGTTCTATTGTAGTAAATAAATCCATTTGACAAGTATGCATATGTATGAATTTATTACATTTACATCTCATATGATGTATAGAGTTAAATGCTTTTTTAATTCCTTGGGAGGGTGCATATTTCATGAAACAAATGTTCAGTATGGTAGCATTCACAGTATATTTAAATAAAACTAAAAAGGCAAACAGATATGTGGTAAAGAGTTCAGAGACATAAATAAAACATAATGTTATAATAATTCTTCACTATGGTTAGGACTGCTTATCTTATATTTCTAAACTGTATGTTTTTCTAGACATGGTCGCTCTCTGTAACATTTTTCACTTTGAATTAGTTATACACTTTTTGCTAGAGATTTATACGTCAAAACAAAAAGTCCTTACATTTCTGGAGGAACATGTCATCCTGCCCTTGGCTCTTATAATCCTTGGCTTTACAGCCTGTGCAATAAAACTGTTAATCAACAAGATGTCATCTTCTAATTAACTATCACTTAAAATATCCTTAAAGATAGAATTTCTGGTGACACGATTCAAGGAGGACAAAGGTCTTTCTAAAAGCAATATTTTAAGGCCTTGGAGTCTACAGCAAGATTAGCTATATATGACTGCATGACATCATTGTATGTATCCATATATCATCAAAAATAATGGTTAGCATGACTTATTCAATCATTTTCCAAATATATTGAACATGTTGTCCTGTTCTTCACTACGGCAGCTATCTACTCACAATGAGTACATTTGTAGGATTAATATTTGTCTTCTGTGACCAACTTAAACAAATGCTAAATTTGTATTTTTGTAAATTAGTTTTCTACCATTAACACAATACTCTGTGTGAAGGGATCTTTAAGCGATGCTTTACACTGTAATTTTTTAACACCAGATTTAATGTTCAATATAGTATTCTAACTTACTTAGTTACTTGGCTTATATAGCCACCAATATCATGAACCACAAACTTAGACAGCTCCCAAAACAGCGAAAACAAATTTTATAGGTGAAGTAACACAACTCTGCTAATTAATGCATTCAGTTCTAAGACTGGACTAAAAAAAACCTGGCTGTGGATATTCTCTATGCTAACTGAAGAATTCTGGAATTGAAGTCCACACATCTTAATATGGCTATGGTTGAAAAACAATGCTCTGTACTTAATCCAACATACCCACTCTAGATCACTTGGATTTCAATCAATATATTCCCAATTTCCCCATTTTTATTTAAAGTGATTACAAATTTCATTTCTGCAAAATTAATATTTTTCTACTTTGGCTTTTACTCATATAATTGTTTCTATAAACAGTTTATTCTTCTCACTCCAGATATGATGTTCTAGTATCACATTTCATAATGGATTGGAATCAATAAACAATCAGAATAATTTGTATTGCTACAGTTGGTTCTATGGAGTACAAAACACTTGGAAGTCTCAATAGACAAAAATATTAAAATAAAGTGTTCTCTTGCAAGAAACCAAATAACTTGTATTCAATATAGTATAATATACTAAATCTAAATTGACTCAGAACTGCATGATTTTGCCAGGAAAGTTAACTTGCCACTGTTTTTAGGAGCCCTTTCTTTAAGGAAAAAAAACCCTCATAAATTGCAAACATTTATATGGATTATTTTAAAATCATTGCATGTACAGAACATTATTAGCCACAAGAACATCTATCTATCTATCTATCTATCTATCTATCTATCTATCTATCCATCCATCCATCCATCCATCCATCTATCTGCTTTACTTCTATGCCATCCATTCCTGAAGCTCTGAGTAGCTAACATTCAGAACATCATAAGAATCGACACACACACACACACAGAGAGAGAGAGAAAGAGAGAGAGAGTTAGAGAGAGAGAGAGAGAGAGAGAGAATAAATAAACTCAAAAGTATGGCATTCTCCAACATGTGGGACTTGGAAGGTATGGACCAGATAGACAGTTGAATATGGGAGAAAGTGAGCCCATAGTTAAACAATGCAGAGCCATGTAGGTATTTAAAGGAACAACCTGCACCTTGAATTACCCCCAGGAATTGGATCTTCCAAAGTACTGGGTTTGTCTAATCATATTAGAATACAGTGATCACTTTTGGCACACCATCTACAGTTTTGAATTATTATCAAGAGCAGCTCCATGTACAACATATTAAAATGACTGAAACAGGAGGCACCCAGGGCATGAGCAACTATGAGCAGGGTCCCTCAATTGGTACCCAAGACACATTACTGCATAAAATTATTTCTGCTATATGTGCCATCTATTTCTCAAGTAGGAGCTGTTTGCCTAGAATGACATCCAAACTGCAGCCTTCTCAGAATAAAAATAAAGGTAAAGGTTCCCCTTACACATACAGTATGTGCTAGTCGTTCCCGACTCTAGGGGATGGTGCTCATCTCCGTTTCAAAACCAAAGAGCCAGCGCTGTCCGAAGATGTTTCCATGGTCATGTGGCCAGCATGACTAAATGCCAAAGGCGCATGGAACGCTGTTACCTTCCCACCAAAGGTGGTCCCTATTTTTCTACTTGCTTTTTTTACATGCTTTTGAACTGCTAGGTTGGCAGAAGCTGAGACAGGAGCTCACCCCATTACACAGCACTAGGGATTCGAACCGCTGAACTGCCAACCTTTCAATCGACAAGCTCAGCATCTTAGCCACTGAGCAACCGCGTCCCTCTACTTCTACTTCTCAGAATAGGAGAGCACAATTCCATTCTGTGCCAAAGTTGGTGCCACCATGGAATAAAGGCTATAAAGCAACGATATGTTTGACCACTATTGTGTGAGATATAAGATCGGTTTTCTCCAACTACTTCTGATTGAAATTGTTTTAAAATATCCTTCAGCTAATGTTCCAGAGAAAATAAAATGCTAGAGCCCAAAGTTGTTTTCAAAATGCAAGTACAGCTAGAAACTGTTAAAGGAATACATCCAGAGTTTATAAAAGCAATGTATAACAGATCTTCACATGGTATGAAATATCTCAGTATCCTGCCAAGGAAAGCTTGCAACTAATTTCATAGCTTGGATAGATCTTCTGCAAATGCATTATTCGAAATACAGGGTTCCAGCCAAGATAAGATGATTCAATGATACTGAAAGTGTGAACCAATTTGAAATAAGGGAATTCCTTAAGGGTACAGACATATTTATACCAGAACAACATGGTTCATGTTTTTAAAGAACATGAGCCACAAAAGCAAAGATTATAATGTTATTGTCATAAAAAAGTACACTGAGAAATATATCCAGTTAGCATTTTGGCTGTGACATGAATTTTAAGCACAAATGATTAGGGGGAAAAATAGTATACTAAGAGAGACTGTAACATCTTCTTCGTCCTGTCTAGACAGGCAGCCAAGTTCAGAGGTAGAATGTATGCCTAAACTACTGAGAAGTCAGCCTAATGCTGACGAATAAATGGTAAATGGGTAGTTCATAAAATATTTCTCCAAAATGTATATTTTTCACATCTGCCACATGTTACTCTTCTGTTTTTTACAAGGTAACCGTTTTCTCATTTTTTTCTTCTTTTCAATCCTACTAAAATTATCTTTGATCATTTTTTATGAATAATAATTTGAATTAAGAAGTGGGCTAGCTTCTTGTATTCCTTCTCCAAGATCATGCTAGGCAAATGTGATTTGTGAAATCTCAAGAGTACATTTTCCCCACCAAACAATCATTAGGAGGACATCAAGAAACCGATGACTGCTTTCCTAGAGCAGAAATACAACACAATTTTAACAGGATATTTGAGAGAGAGGAGAACGCTGCATACTCATTGGCCCATTTTCCACTTAAGATTACAACATCGTATTGCCAAAAGCAGCAGCCTTGAAATGGTTTAGGGCAAGCACTCTTGCTGGGATAGAAAGGAAAGCAGTGGGTGATCTGGAACAGAGTAGATGAAATGTGGGGAAAGCAAGGTCACCCTTTACCAGTAATCATATTTAAGATGGTTGCTAAAATGGGAGATTATGTACCCCAATATTTCAATTAATGCATCTGCCAAACTTCTCTTTTAAAGTGGAGGTGCTCTCAGACAAAGGAAAACAATCATATTGGAAGCAGATAAAAACAACATTTCCTAGAATAACTAATCTAGTTGAAATAATTCAACAGCAGTATTGTGAAAGAAAACAAAACACTGTCTTTTTGTCAACTAACACATTATTCTTCTTTCTATTGATGATTTGCCCATACAGGCTGAGTGTTTACCCAGGCTGTAAACAGCTTAATATAATGCTGTGCTAAAGTTTGACCTTGATACTTTCAGTAAAATATCTTACTGAAAGCCAATTTCATCACTCCCACCAAATTATAGAATAAAATAAAAGAACAATAAATGCCTAATCACCTAGTATTATCCAGGTGAATATTGTTTAATTACTCCTCTTTTAGTAACTGAGGTGGAATAGGATTTCAGGGCACAGCTTCCAAAAGTTCTCCATTGATATTTAGTTACGAGAAACAATAAGAGCAAGTTAAGGCATTATTTTTTCCTTTCTCTTATATAGAATTATCAGCATATTGATGAAGCAACATGAATTCTATTCTCCCTTGTATCACAGTGCTTTGTGACCATTAAGATTTAAAGTACAGCTAGCAAAGACACTGTTACAATTTCCCTTAGGAAACCTGCCAATATATTTAGTTTTCCTGTTTTTTTTTCAGTGCAAACCATTCCAAATTGAAACATACATAAAACCTGCTTCCCAATTTGTCTGCAACTTCATTGTTGATCTTATTTCTTCATACTGTGTGATTATACTGCAATGTCTCATGAAAGTAAGGTAATAGGTTGTATTGATGACTGAAATGCAAGATAATTGTATTTATCTTGCATTTTGGCCATCAATGATCCCTCACATCTTCCCTGCTAAATCCAATCTTGACAACCAACAAGACAAGACCTTGCATTTTCCATTCCAGCAGCCAAGTCTCGAGGACAAACAATATTGCCAAACACTCCAGACTACCAGTACTGGCAGGGCTCAAGAAATTTAACATCTACGCCAGAGGTCTTCAAACTTGGCAGCTTTAAGACTTGTGGACTTCAACTCCCAGAATTCTCCAGCCAGTTCTACGCAGAGCAAAAGAGAGTTCAGTATTCCTTTGAGCCCTTTAATTCCAGCCAGTACAGTTTGTCAAATGTTATTATTTAAAAATAGTCTGTGGGAAAGCCCTGAGCATAAGAAATGTATTTTAATTGTAATATTTGTTGTTTAGACCTGGGATGAACACAGATAATACAGAAAATTATCTGAGAAAATCTGTTGCACATATTAAAATTTAATAACAACATAGAGATCTACAAATTATTAGCCAAATATGTAAAATTATCCTTGTTTTCTCTTAGCAAATGTCTGTGTTTTTAACCCACAATTGTCAAATTGAAATTCAGTTACAACATATGTTACTGACTTGTTTTCTTTCGTATTACAGATATCTTTCATCCTTCATCAAAATATTCTTCATCAAAACAATAAATTGTGAATTAGTTTGGTTGAGGTGTTGATGTTATATATCATTCATACATCAGACTTTTTTATGCATCAAGAAGGGTTTTTTTGTTTACTGATCTTTATTTTAAAGAGGATAAACGATACTTCCAAGATAGAGAGAGAAATGCTAATATATTCTGAGGAAGGAATGACAAACAATTCCTACGGAAGGAAAAATAGGAAAATTCTAAAAAGTCTATTGTGGATAAACAGAGGTTTCTGAAATGCTGAAAAAAATGGGTCAGTTATTAAAAATGGAAGACAACAGCACATTCAAAGAAGGATACAGGGCAGTTGCCATAAATTATAGGGATTGTGTCAAAAACCTAAAGCACTGAATGAGCTGAGACTAGCAAGAAGTTCCCAAAATTATTTTTTTTAAAAGCCCCACCCACCCATTTTTCTGGTATATGAAAAAAGGGGGGGGATCCATGCTCAAAGCTTGTTAAATTGATAATGGCAAGAAAGCAAATTCATATTTTATTTATGTCTTCTCTCAACAGGGAAGGAAAACTACAGCTGCCCATCATTTTGTCATTAGTAGGAGGGAGGAGCTGCTCAGGATTAACAAAGAGATAATTAGGGAACATTTATCTAATTTAAATGAATTCATGCCTGCAGGGTCAGATGACTTATATGGTTGTAATTATAATTCCTATAATATGGTATTATAGGAATTAACTGAGATGATGGAAAAAACCTGCTAATTATAATTAATAGTTTTAAGATTGGGTAGAAATACTACAGTATATCTTGATATCAGCAAGGAGTATGTCAATGTTTTCTATAATAGTCTAATTAATAAATGGTAAAATATGGGCCAGATGATACAACTACTAGGCAAATTTCTAATTGGCTGGATGAATACTGTACATCCAGAAAGAGCTCTGGTGGCTCAGCAGACTAAAGCAGTGTCAATAACTGTTACTAAGATCAGCTGCCTGCAATTACTGTAAATTCAAATCCCACCAGGCTCAAGGTTGACTCAGCCTTCCATCCTTTCTAAGGTAGGTAAAATGAGGACCCAGATTGTGGGGGCAATAAACTGACTTTGTATAAATATACAAAAGTATGAAGGCTATTGCTTAACGCATTATAAGCCGCCCTGAGTCTCTGGAGAAGGGCGGCATATAAATCAATTTTAAAAAAAAAAAAAGTACTGATACACAACTGATTCCATATCAGATTGGAGAGTAGCATCAACTAGAGTGTCCCAGGGATTTGTACTGGTCCCTGTTTAACATTTTCATTAATGATCTGGGTGAAAGGCTTGAGAACATGATGCTCAAATTTGCACATGACATAAACCCAAGAAGAACTGAACAAGTGCTCATAATTAATAGGATGAAATCAATAGAAAAAAAACAAAGTCCTGCAACAGAGAGGAAAAACTGAAATCATAGACTGGGGACTATACAACTGGTGAGTTGAAAAAGATTTGAGTGGTCTAGTAGAGCATGCTGAACATGAGCCAACTGTGTGACGCAGCTGCTGAAAGGTCAAATGATATTTCAGGATGTATTAACAAGAGAATAGAGTTCAGATTATGGGAAATAATTGCTCTCTACATCATCTTAGTCAGACCCTTAGTCAGAATACTGCATCAAGCTTAAATACCATAGCCTAAAAAGAACACTGAGAAAATGGAACAAGCTTAGAGATGGCCTACCAAGATGGTGAGGGAACTAGAAACCAAGTGATGTGAAAACTCATTAAAGGAACTGGGTATTAGTCCAAGGAAGGGAAATGCAGAAGAGGGCTAATAACAGACTTCTGATATATAAACAGCTATAATACACAGAGAGAAAGAAACAGGGTCTAGAATAGAATAGAATAGAATAGAATAGAATGGAATGGAATGGAATGGAATGGAATGGAATAGAATAGAATAGAATAGAATAGAATAGAATAGAATAGAATAGA
>WNWU01000003.1:36908902-36930191 GCA_012654045.1 Ptyas mucosa | reverse complement strand
ATAGAATAGAATAGAATAGAATAGAATAGAATAGAATAGAATAGAATTGGAAGGGACCTTGAAGGTCTTCTAGTCCAACCTCTTGCTTAGGCAGGAAACCCTATACCATTTCAGACAAATGATTATCCAATCTCGTCCTAAAAATGTCCAATATTGGAGCATTCACAACTTCTGGAGGCAAGTTATTCCACTGATTTATTGTTCTGTCAGGAAATTTCTCCTTAGTTCAAGGTTGTTTCTCTCCTGGATTATTTCCATCCATCTAGGATAACTTGCTATGGCCAACTTGCCACAGGCCAACTTGCCATGGCCAATTCGCCATGAGACAACTCACCGTGGGACAATTAAACACTGTATTAATCGTTTCATTCAGTTAATTTGATTATTGGTGACCATGTTTTCATCAAAATTATTGTAACTCTTGTATTTCTGGATTGACTTTCTTTATTTTATTATTATTGGCCAGGGTTCCAATGAAATTAATTTAACTTCTGGATTTGCTGAATTGTCCTGCGGGGAGTTGTCCCATAGCAAGTTATCTGTGACAATTTGCTCACTGCAAGTTGTCCCATTCCAAAAGATATAGATGGGTTTTCTCTTACCTCAGTGGGCAGGATTAGTGGGTTATAACCATGGAAAGATAAATTCGTTAATGATAAGAGCTGTCAACCAATAGAATAAGCTGTTTTATGAAGTGGTATGTTCCCCTTCACTACAAGTTTTCAAACAAAGGTCATATGTACCGAATTTTTCAGCAGATTCTGCACTGAGCAGAATATGTGCATTAGCTTTCAACACTTTGACTGTATAATAACCGTATGTATATGCATATGTGCATACTCACAAATGTACATACTCATATAAGAGCCAGATATCCAAAATAATTGTGTGGCTCAAAGCAGTTTTTATTTAATTTCTTAATGGGGTTTATCTAGACAGAATTGATGCTGCACTTTACCAGTTGGGGAAAAAAGTACTTCTGTTCTTAAAAACTGAAAGTAAGGAAGAGTTCCAGGTCCAGTTTGATGGTCTGTTGTATGCTGTCAGGGATGGCACTAAAAGTCTTATTTCAAGCCTTTAATCAATTTGCAAGATTATCGAACATATCCTGTATACAGGAAGGGCTTTTCATGCACATAGTTCATTATTCATGTAATAACTTTGGAGTCTACCTCTAAAGTGGATACTATGAGATCTCTATATAGCCACCAAGTTTGTATTTAAAATTTATTGTGTCCAAATGACATCCTGAAGGACTTCAAGCAGATATCCTCCCATAAATTCTTTGTTTTTAATCCCAAAGACTCTAAATATCCTAGAAAATGATAATGAAAGCTATCTTTTCCTACTACAAATACTCTGTATGCAGACCTCCATTATAATAAAGGATGGAAATAATAACAGTTTTAAATTAAATGATGTGATTTTTACTTTCTGGAACCAGTGACTGTTGATTTATGTAACAGAATCTGAAAGTTGTTTAACTTACTCCCAAAATTATAAGAAATCTTTTGATGATTTGGAACTAGAGTTATCAGACGATGATCAGTACTGCAGAAACAATGGATTATTCCATTTATTTTTAATACTGTCCTTTTTAGGGATGTGGTGGCTCAGTGGCTAAGCTTGTCGATCGAAAGGTCAGTAGTTCAGTGGTTCGAATCCCTAGTGCCGCGTAACAGGGTGAGCTCCCATTACTTGTCCCAGCTTCTGCCAACCTAGCAATTCAAAAGCACGTAAAAAATGCAAGTAGAAAAATAGGGACCACCTTTTGTGGGAAGGTAACAGTGTTCAGTGCACCTTTGGCATTTAGTCATGCCGGCCACATGACCACAGAGACATTTTTGGACAGGGCTGGTTCTTCAGCTTTGAAACGGAGATGAGCACTGCCCCCTAGAGTCAGGAATGACTAGCACATATGTGTGAAGGGAACCTTTACCTTTACCTTACTGTCCCTTTTATATCACCACATTTTTTACTTTGCAAACCCTACATTTGTCTTCACCTCCAACCTCAAAAAAAGCAGGTAGGATGGACAAAGTCTAGGTGGAAGGTCCCAATTTAATTCACACACACAAAAAAAAAGGCTGCAACATTAATTATACTACTGTTTAATTGGAAATTAATCTATTCAACTTTGCAAATCATCAAACTGGTACAGAATTCTTGTGGGAGGTGGCCTACATGATTGTATTTTAGAGTTTAAATTACTGTTGAAAATGTATCAAGCTCCATTTAATATAGATAAAATATATCTGGTCATGAAACAATACAAATATTATTTTTCCTTCCTTCGCTCCAAGACAAAGCAATTCTGTTTGGAATGAAAATGAGATAGGTATAAATAAGAAGTATAAATAAACAAATAGTGAACATCTGCTGATTAAATCATTTTGCAGCTGTGGTGATTGAAGCCCACAAGAAGTGACTATCTGCAATACCCTTTCATCCTCTTAGCCACTTTTTCTAATTCAGTCTCTGAATTATTGATATTAAGAAGCTATTTTTCCGTGGCCATTTTTTAACCAGTTTTATGAACTGTTACAACGAAATGAAACAACATCAGTAATTTATGGTCTTCTGTCAAATCTCTCCTTTTGACATTTGTTTTGGTCTCAATAAATGCTGCATTCAGGCAGATTTTTCTCTTGCTTATTTTTTACAACAGTTAGACAGAATTTTCTCTTGCTTACTTTTCTCTGACCCTGAACTGCCAATAAATGGTTAGGCACTTTAATGAAGCCAATCTGTGTACAGCAAGATTCTGAGTACAGCATGGGGGCCAGTAACAAAATGCTTTAATCAGAAAATTCCTAGAAATAGATACATAATTTGTAGCCTATTCCATTCCAGGGATTTGGCACTGGCAGTAGAGTTACTATGTGAAGAACTTCACACAAAGACTTTCAGTAATAGTAAATCTACCTATTCCTCATTCTACTTATCCAACTCTATTGCCACGATAACCTACTCAACTCCCTCCAAACTCTAATGACCTCACAGCTTCTATGATCAATCTTCCTGAAACCCTTGAAGACTCTGTCCAAATAAAAGTACAGCCAACAAGAAAAACATGTTTACTCATCTCTGATTTCTCCATCATGTTGCCAAATTCAGATTCCTGCATGGCGGTATAAAAGTATATTTACTAAAGGTGATGATATGCGAGAGTAACCTTGAATGAAAGGGGTGGAAGAGAGAATGAGAGAGAGAACATAGCTGCTTATTAAGTTAACTAAAATCATCTCTCCCCCCCACCCCATTTCTGTTTTAAAGCTGGAAGAATTTTGCTAACTTAACAGGCCTAGTAGAAAAGAATAATGTATTGCTTCTATAAATTATACTAAAATTAAGACTTTGTAAAATCCTTTTCCATTAATGACGGTAATAGGACTGAGTGTAAGGCCACTTTGAGACAAAATTCCCACTCCTTGATCTCTCAAAAACCCTTTGAGGCTGACCAGTGGCTTCAAAATGTTAAATGTTAGAAATGTTGAAACCCCAGAACAATCAATGAGCTAATCAGTAGAAGAGTGCAAAGAATGGCACTTAATTAAGTCAGTGCCTCAATTCAAGCTCCATTGTACCAAAGACATCCTACTTTTATTCCCACCCAAAATGGAAAGAAATTAATCTCTGCCACCTTCCCTATCCTTCTAATAATTATTTCTGGATACCCAACAAGTGCATTTATCTGGTTGCTAAGCTATTAAGCCATCGTTCCATTTCTGCGTTGAAAAGACCATATTAAAAAAAAACGTGAGAAAGAGTGTCAGGCAAGAATTTCTGCCAATAGGAAAATAAATGATGCGATACAAACAGAAAGACCACACTATTGTTGGGCTGGAATGCAATCATTTCGGCTCCCAAGTACCTCTTCTGAAAGGAAATTGGTTGAGTTGATTATAAAGTCCCATTAGTTCTATTAGAAAACGAAAAGATGGTTTAGCAAAACTTTGTGTTTGTCTGAAACGCTGCCCACTTGCTTAGAAATGTAGCAAGCATAAAATAAGAGCATGATAAGATCATGGGGTTAGGCAGCATGAGACAGAATTGTCACAAGTTTTTCCTGTTCTAAATGGCTGTTTTGTGACTACTTATAACCAATGATGGGATTCAGCCAATTCGCACCTATTTGGGAGAACTGGTTGTTAACTTTCTAAGCAGTTCGGAGAACTGGCTATTGGAAGAAATCTTATTTTGTTTTTTTCCACTTTACAGGGCTAATCCTGTAGGGAAGGCAGGAAGGAAATATTCTAGTGTTGTTTCTAGCCTAATCTTTATTGCCCTGCTTATAGAAACTGCCTCTCTGGTTAACCCTTATTACATTGTAACTGCTAAGGTGAAGCGCCCATCGATGTGAGTGATGTTGAGTTGGCCACGCCCACCCGGTCACATGAACACCAAGCCTACCCAGCTGGTCATTAGGGCAGAGAACTAGTTGTTAAATTATTTGAATCCCACCACTGCTTATAACCACTATTACATCCATTTTGTGAAGACAGATATAACACTGGATCAAAATTTCAAATTTGCTATCATTCATTTCTGCTAAAACCAGGGTATTATGGATTACTAAGAAGACAGATGAATAGCACCTCCCCCCCTCCACACACACTCAAACATTTTTAATGTCTATATTTCTGCTAAATAATAAATAAATAAAAAGAAAACAAAAAAGAAAGAAAACTAACTACATATTTACATGAGCATTTTGTTAAAGTGTTCTAAAATCTACTTTATGAGCATTGCAATTGTTTATTTCATTAAATCCCTCATCTGTAATGTACTCATTCACTATATAAATAACCTTATTAAGGCTGCAGATGTTTTTCCTCTGCCATAGCCAAAGCTCGCTCACAGCTAGGCTAGAAGTTGTCTTCTGTCTTCAGTTTACTAGCTAAAATTTCCTAAATAATTGGTTATTTAGGGCTCCATCCAGCACAAAGTTCATAGAGATTTCAGTGTTGACTTTTCTGTTTGCCCATCTTCTCCCTTCTATATAAAGCTAAATGTAAAAAGAAAAAGAATATTCCATTAATGGTATTGAATGTATTTATACTTAGTTTTGTGGATCAATTTAGCATATTATATATTTTTACTGATGCCAGAGGAATTTCTTTATGAGAAGGAAGTTTTAACCTCTGCTTCTGAAATTAAATGTGCATCTGAAATGTATAAATTCTGGAATAGGGAAATAGATAGAATAGAGCAGGGTAGGGGTGTTCATAAGAAGCTGGAAATTACAATTAAGTATGATACATATTTGGACATAACTACTTTCTAATGTATAATAAATTCATTGGGCTCAGAGACAAGGAAGGCTGGTTTCTTCCTTTTTTGGTAATGATTTAAGCCCAGTTCTAATTGAGCAGTAAAGAGTTTGCTCATTATAAGTTGAGACTCTAGAATATCAGTTCAGTTCTAAGGACTGTGGGAAGAAGGTGGGAATATTTATTGTCATAACCACCACATCTAGGATGTACTGGGTCTCCTTAAACCAACTGTTTCCTCTACTGCTTGCTTTCCACATTCTCTTGCAAAGATTTGTACATTAGTGACATACATTCCCAGTAAGGCCATTAACCAGATATTTCACTGTGAAGGATTCTTAGTTAGGCATCTAATGAACAGGTCGAATGGATGGCTCCTCCTCACCCCCTCAACAAAAGTTGGCTTTTACTTCTCCAACACTTGGGGCTTCCTCAAGCATTCTATAGCATTTAATTTCAAGGCATGATCCAATTCCAGGCATTACTAGGAATTAAGACTTAGATGAGCAGGACTGTAATTGTCTTGATTATGTAAGACTCATTTTGAGTCTGAGTACCTAGAAAAACTGCTTTGTCATAAAAGCTGAAATATAACTGACTTGCTGACTACGCAGAACAAACCCCAAGTCAGCAGTACAGAATGTTGGTAATTTCTAATGGAGTTAAAAGCCAAGTCATAGTTGAAGCAAATGAAAAGATTTCCAAATTTTAAATGCTTTTCATTAGTTCGTAAGTTATGAGAAAAGTTTAAAATGGATAAAAAATACGATATGGAGCAAAGAAACAAGAATTTGAAATGCAGCTGTGTATAAGTGAACATGTAACATGCTAAAATGTATGAAGTTTTGTTGGAATTTGAAAAGATGAACGGGTTGAGGAATGTATGGTAAAGTGGGCTGAGAATTTTGCTTATAATATATAGATGGATCAATGGGAAAATATCTGGTCAAAAAGATTGAAATTTACATTATGTTATGATCATAAAGAGAATATTTATAAAATTGTATATCATTGGTACATTACGCTACAGAAATCATCTACAATGTATAAAGGCATTACAAATGTATGTTAGGAAATGTGAATAACCTGAAGGAACATTCTACCATGCCTGGTGGACAGCTAAAATAGAAAGGCTGAACTCAGGCAACATCTTAGTTTTCTTAATACTTACTTCCAATGAAATATAAATAACACAATAATGTAGTCATGGTGGTTTTAGAACATCTCAATATCTAAGGCAATGAAATATCCTGATTCTATTTGGGTTTTTAGCAGCAGTTCTAGCACAATCATCAATATTAACATCTCATTTCTTTCCGTTTCAATCAAAAACTTCAAGTGTGGTTTCCAGGTAGAAATTAGGTAAAGTATTTTCTTTAATCAAAGTAGTTAATTTCTCCATTTCCGCTAACTCCATTAATTTCACCATCCATTCTTCCATTGTGGCTACACGTGAGTCCTTCCATCTCTGTGTATATAGAAGCCTTGCTCGTGTGGTTTTATATAAAAACAAAATTCCATGTTTTTTTAAAAAAAAATATGTTTATCCATCAAGCCTAAAAGAAAAGCTTCTGGCTTCAGTTGTGTGTTCAATTTAAAAAAAATTCTGAGTTAAAGGATAATGCAATCTTCTAATTTAATATTCTAAAGCTATCAGAAAACTAAGGGTATAATTGTCCTAACATCACTTTACTATTTGTTCAGATGGTCAGGCCAATTTAAAAACAGATTAATGCTGCCACACTGCAAATAAATAGCTGAATGAAATTATTGGCAACATAAATGAAGACTGAAATACTTAAAATAGTAGGATTTTGCTTCCAAATTTCAGGTGGATTATAGTATTATAAGATTTTGCCTCAACTGCAAAATCCATCCTTCAGTGATTCATTTGTACCAAATATCTGGAGGCCATACCCAAGAGGCCAAAAACATAAATACAGCAGTAGCAACAACATAATCAAAGCCTTACCTCTTACATGTAAATCATGGCAAGGTTTCAATTATTCAATCATGGCCACCATCTTGCAAGATTTTATCCTTTTGATCAGAGGTCCTCAAACTACAGCCCGGGGACCATATACAGCCCATCAAAGTCATTAATCCAGCCCGCACAGGACCACAAGGCTGCCGCACCCACATCACCCTGCCTACCTGCTGGCCCCCACCCAACTTCTGGAAGCTGGGGAGGCCAAAAATGGGATGTGCGGAGGCCTCTGGAGGCCAAAAATGGGCCTGTTTTGGGGAGGCAGAGAGGTACTGGAGGCCAGGGAGGCCAAAAACAGTCCCGTTTTTCCCCTCCCCGGTTTCCAGAGACAGAGAGAGAAGGAGAGAGAGAGAGAGATACACATACACACACACACACATGCACACATACACACCCACCCACCCACACACACACACACACACACAAACAGAAGTCCCTCATACACACCCCAAGGCAGCCATATCCTTTCACTATTCTGCTTTCCACCCTCAGGAGCATAACAAATTAAAGTTTAATTTGTGTGTATTGTTTGGACTGCTAAATTGGCCACGTCCACCCAGTCACATGACCACTTAGCCACGCCCACCCAGCTGGTCTGGCCCCCGAACAGTCTGAGGGACCGTGAATTGGCCCCTGTTTAAAAAGTTTGAGGACCCCTGCTTTTGATAGTTCAATCCTGAACTATCAAAGTCCTGATACGTCACATGACACCACCGTGACGACATGAGTTTGACAACCCCTGCCCTAATGTGCACCATGAAAAACATATATCTAGATGAAGCCAAAACACCAACTCTCAAAAGCCTAATATTTTCCAACTTCTGATTTAAATTAAGCACAACAGATGTTTCTGTCTTAAAGGACAGCTTCCAACATCTATCTTTGCAAAACTATTGTATTACTTTTTTTAAAAATCCGTAACAAGAAAAAAAAAGAGAGGAGGGATCCCTTCATTATTACTCATGCCTTTTATTTTCTGATACTATGACCCCAGATAGCCTCTTTAGCTTCATGGAGGCAAGCCAAACCACAGGCTTTGATCTCCATCCATTCTCAGTTCAGCATTGCTTCCTCAACATCTGGCCTTCGTGTGCACCCCCTCTTCCTGGCCCATTTCCTCTGAAATGCTGGGTTCATTTTGGTGATGGACACTTAGCTTCAATTCTTGTATTATTGCAAAGTTTGCTGTGTTTGTTCAAATAGATTCAATCTGCTACATGGACATAAAACAGACACACAACAGGGCAGGATCAATTGCATTACAGATAGAAACTCTGAACCTTCAGCTTTTTTTAACATGGCATAGGAAAAAAATTTGTATGACATGCAGATCTTAAATATGTAAGAATTCCCTCAGGGGAGAAAAAGATGGCAGCTATAACCTGGCCAAAATCATATTTTTCCAAATCTTCATGACATACTGTTTCCCATTAAGTTTTGTTTTTACTAAATAATGAGATGTATCAGACTTTTCAAAACAAACCAATTAAGTTATAATTCCATCCCATGTTTTGACTGCAAAATGAAAAAATACAGGAATATGTGAAATAGCAGCCTAGCTGAACAAGTGGGCTATTTGCTATAACAAATGTACATTGTTGTAAAGCATATTAAGTCACAATGTGCTTTACTTGATTTAGATATTGGTATTATTTAGACATTAGTGTTGTGGTTTTCAAGCCATGATTTATGACTCAGCTGCTTTTTTTTTTAATCAAGTTTTATTGATTTTTTCTTTCCCACACATACACATATTTTATGAACAGAGTATTGGCCGTATCATATCTTATACAACTTATCATATCCAAATTCATTTTACATAGTTACATTTTTTGCCAAAATGGCATCACCGTCCGCCCTCAAATCCTAATTTCTTAACATTATTTCAATTAGGTATCTTATCCATTGTTAATCATATATATTCTCTTTTAACTTTCATATTAATTCGTTCTTCATCCTAATAAATTTAAGCATGTTCAGGGTTGCCTTTCTACCTGCTTTCTCAGGGGGGCGGTATCTAACCTTTTGTTAAACCTCTATGGCTTATTGTAATGAACAAACCCAGCCTAAAATTGTGCTGAAATCTATCACAATTTTCAGTATGTTGTATGTTGAGAATTAATGCAAGACAATAGAATAAGGCACATAATCAACTATCCTGTAGTTTTGGGGATGTTAAAGGTAAGTAGGCAACTCTTACTGCAATTTACTACCCAATGGAACAGAATATCAGTGCTAGTTATAAGTGCTTGTGATTACACAGATGGGAGAAATTTGCATGTTGGCAAATCTCCACCAAGGATATAAACAGAAAATATTTCTTTTTTTAAAGGAATCAATTATATGTTTCCCTTTACTGAAAATTAGGGCTATGAGAGGCAATTGAAACCAATACAGGTACAAATAGAAAATTTTATTCTTGCATATTATAACTTACCAAATATACTCGAGTATAAGCCGACCCAAATATAAGCCGAGACCCCCAATTTTACCACAAAAACTGGGAAAACTTAGTGACTCGAGTATAAGCCGGGGGTGGGAAATGCAGCGGCTACTGGTAAATTTCAAAATAAAAAAAGACTGGTCAAAAGTGCGAGGAGCTGTCAGAAATCACTTTTTTCAGCCCTCTGGGTAGTCCTTTTGTGCATATGGACTACTCAGAGGGCTGAAAAAGTAATTTTTGACTGGTCCTCGCACTTGTGACCAGTCCTCGAACTTACGACTGTCCTCACATTTTACGTTTTTGCCCTATCTTATCACCATTTCTCTCTCCCCCTCTCTTTTTTCATTCTTTCTCTCTCCCCCTCTTTCTCTCTCTCTCGCCCCCACATTCTCTCTCATTCTGCCCCATTTCTCAAAGAGAGAGGTGATAGATTTGAGGAGAAAGATTGCTGTACAATAAAAAAGATGAAAGGGAAGAAAACCAACCCCAAACAAATATAAAGCTATCAAGATAAAGAATGAATTGTTAAACTTTAAAGAATAAAAGAGAACAAATATGAATAAATAGCAATAATTAGAAACACACATACAAACATACAATGTATTTTCTTTGAACAGAGTATTTGGCCGCTTCACAAATTTAAACAGTGTTTAGTCATTTCACTTAAATTTACAATTTCTATATTTCCTTTTTGCCATATTTATTCCTCATCTATTTTTTTAAAAAACCAATATTACCGTTCATCCTCATCTCTAATCTTAATCAAATTCAATTTTTCACTTCTATTTTATATTATACCCCTTCCCATTGTCATCTATTTTTATATCAATCCTCACATTGCTTAATTATGTAATATTACAGTTGTTCAATACAAATTCAACATTTTAACATAAATCAATTAGTTATATAACTATCTTCTTTGTATATTAATCAATATGAACATGAATATTCCAATTATTTCCATGCAATCCAATTTCTTACAAATCAGTTACCGGTAATTATATTTACCAATAATAATAAACCAAATAATTTCCCCCATATATTCTTCCAAACCACAACTTAACCATTTCTGCTTTCAACACAATATACAATTAATAGTATCTCAATTATTAAAATTCCCTAGTTAAATAGAGCTTTTTTTCTTTTGTGTTTTAAAATCTTGAACCTCCTCTTTTGCCCTAAATTTCCCATTGTTTGCAGTTTTCCACCTACCTTTTTTGGTGAGGAAAAAGAAAAAGAAATCTCTCTCTGCCTCATTTTGTCACATTGCAGCAAAGACCCTGCTTTACTTTCAGTTTCGCGTTTCAGCATGGCTTGGGGGGGGTGGAAATCTGCACCTCTTTGCAAATCAACTGAGAGTCAGGAGGCTGTTCAAAACAACTTATGGTAATTAACCTATACTGAAGCTGAAAGGGCTGTTTTTTCTATTTTTGCAGACACAGGTCTACTCATTTGTTTTCTTTTAAAAAGGCTTTTTTTTTTTTGTGACTCAAATATAAGCCGAGGGGGGCTTTTTCAGCCTGAAAAACGTGCTGAAAAACTCGGCTTATATTCGAGTATATACGGTACATATTATATCTTCCTTTTAATAACAACAAATGCTTCCAGAGAAGGCTTTAACTAGCAATAACCTTGACTCCTTCACTGGTTCTTATGGTGACCCACCTATTATTATCAGCTAATTTCAATGTTTGAATATGTTGACAGTTCCGAAATGCAAACTGTGTCTGCTGGATCATCTGTGCACCTATTAGGTGTTGATAGTAATTTCAGCTCTCTGTTCTCCCATATTATGGATTATCCTTAACTGGACAGAGTTTCTCTTTTTAAAGAGAAAAATCATGGTATTGCATGTGGTAATGTATCTATGTTTTATGACTTGCCAATTAAATTAACTGAGCTAAAGAAAACTAAGATCAAGAAGAAACGTGTTATACAATTTGTACAATTCTCCCATGAGCTTCCAAAGGTTTTATGGAACAATTCTTGGAGGGAAGGGGGAAGAGCATAGTGTCTGTGTTACTGGACATTTCTTGATGCACATATTCTTTAGAGACTGGAGCAACACAATATTTTTTATAATACCGAAACCCTGAAAATAAACGCCATATACAGAGAATTAATTTGACTTTCATTGGCTGCATTACCTAGTGGAGGAAGGATTATAGTCTTAAATCATATGAGGATATGATAGTACTATTTTTGTCTCAGTAATCCAGAACATTCTTCTTGCTGTAAAATTATTACAGAAATGACAAATTCAATCTCCCTCTATAGATCAGCTGTTTTAGTGTATAAGTCATGTGTAAAAATGATCTATTTTTTCCAGGCTTATAAAAATAGTGTCACTTTGCGAATCTGGTTTCTTAATAAACAAACTTAAACTTCAGTTCTGCATTGCATCTTTCAAACTCACATTTGGCATTTATGTCAGACTTAACAAACAACAGAAAGAAAAGCGAACAGCAAGCCAACATCTGGGGAAAGGCAACTTTATTACCGGAGGGGGGGAGTTCATGAAAAGGAAGTAGTGAGAAAATGAAAGAGTGACCATTTAGTAAGTTTGGAGAATATCGGAGATCAAACTTGTGTATAGATTTGTTGCTCATATTTCTGCTTTATAGTTGATGTGCTCTAAATAAAAACAGAGACTATTACTCAGAGCTGCAAATAAGTTTCTTTTATTAAACACAGCAGTAGCTCTAGAGATGGAAGTTCATAGTTTGCTGTGGCGAACCAAGTTGGTTTCTATGCATTTTTGAGAATGCTGATATGACAGGCAAAAGAATAGTAGTAAACAATTAGAGATCTGAAATACACATCAAGTAATTTTCAACTTTTACCTAATTTTTTTTACCTAATTGCCTAACTTTTACACAAAATCAACTGGGTAATTTTGGGCCAACCATTCTCTCTCTCGGCCAACACTAGGAAGCAAGCAACAGAAAACCACTTCTGAAAATTCTTGTCAAGAAAACTGCAAAGATTATCCATGGAGTAATAAGGAGTAAAAAAAACTTGACTTGAAGGCACAAAAATAGAAAAGAAAACTAACTGAGCTAAATGTATTAGCAATCAATAACAAAATATGCGATCTTCGATGTGCATGGATATGTCCAAGTATTTTGATCAATTGGCTGCTTTGGGTAGATTTATCATTAAAAAAAATTATGCAAACAGATGTCACAAGTTAGTTGGAATGCCTCCCCCAAAGATGTCATTCTGTTTCCTTTGGCTTACTCTTCAGAGTCTCTGTTGGTTTTTTCTGGCATCTTGAAGGAGGTGTAGCTTTTTCTTATCAATATTTTTTCCCTTTGCAGAAAAGGATCTGTACTCTGCTTTTGCAATGCTGATGGCTATTTGGCTTTCCTTGCATTTTCACCATATATAGGGTGTTTTCCACTGCCACCACTTGGAGGAGCTAATGTCTGCAGCTGTCCAACTCCGTTAAATAATTGAAATAATCGTTTCGAAAGACAATGAAATGTAGATACATATTAGCATTTCATATAATGTTCTAAGGCTGTATATTGGGACGCATGAATTCTTCACGAAATGGCTAAATATAACAAGAGTATATGTAAAAAATTAAGGAAAGTACCCTGTTTCCCCTAAAATAAGACATCCCCTGATAATAAACCCAATCTGGCTTTTGAGCACATGTGCTAAAATAAGCCCTCCCTGAAAATATTTAAATGCATGCACAGCCAGTCCCCACCATTTCCTCTGGTTAGGGTTAGGGAGACAGAGCTGGAAATCAGGTAAGACAACAAGAGGAGCCCATTTTGCTCCACACACCCCAAAGTAATAAGACATCCCCGAAAATAAGGCCAGGCACTTATTTTGGGGTTAAAAAAATATAAGTCGGAGTCTTATTTTTGGGGAAAAACGGTAATAGAAACTGAAGGCCTCAATGGTGCCTACAGAATAAATGTTGTAGCATCAATTATTATCAAGTGTGAATCCAACCATTGTCTTTATTTGATATGTCAAGGGAATGTACCAGCAAACACCTGGTGGCGTGGCAGACTAAAGCATTGTAATTAACATTCAGCTACCTGCAATTACTGCAAGTTCAAATCTCACCAGGCTCGAGGTTGACTCAGCCTTTCATCCTTTCTGAGGTAGGTAAAATGAGGAGCCAGATTGTGGGGGCAATAAGCTGACTTTGTATAAATATACAAAAGTATGAAGGCTATTGCTTAACGCCTTGTAAGCCGCCCTGAGTCTCCGGAGAAGGGCGGCATATAAATCAAATTTTTAAAAAAACAAATTAAAAAAAACATATCTATATTACTTTATAATGTATGTCCAAAAGCAAAAAGCAGTTAATACAGAATGTAGAATCATAGAGGTGAAAGAGTTGTCAAACCCACCTGTCCAACTTCCTGCCATTTTAACTACTGTACAGGTCATCTTAGCAAAATTCACAGGATCTTCATAATTCAGATAGAAGTATAAGACTCCATTTTAAGCTCATAATCTGAGAACTAAAGTATTCCAAAAAGGACCTTCCAGTACTTTCATAATTAAATGGTAATTTGAACCCACCTTCCTCTTGTTTCTGTGCAAATACATAAACATTGTGCAGGTCAAGAAAAATGTGATTGAGAGAAATCTGTCAGGAAATCTATCAAGGAATCATCCCATTTGGGCTGTGGCAGATCTGAAAAACACAGCTGGATTTTTTTAAAAAAAACATTGTTGAAAAATACAAGGATAAAACATGGGTGGGCTGCTTGGAGAATACATATGAGATTTGGAAAATGTTTAATACTGATTTTAAAAGAAGATGGAGGTTGCAAATTAAAAAGTTATGAGCATTCTTTCCTGAAGCCTTGGAAATCAGAACTTGAAATCCTCAGAACCCAACATAGAGAAATAAGGCTACCACTTACACATAGTTTTCATGACTGAGCAGTGACAATCCAATCAATGGGCTCTGCTTTCTGCTAACCTGCACCCTGCAATCTGTTTCAAGGTATGACCAGACAGAGTCCAGAGTCCCATCATTTAAGCAGTGCAATATTGTGAGACCCATGAAGCTGGTCCTATACTGCTGTGCATATATATATATATTGTGTAAAAGGCCATGTTATCCTTGTATTTACTTGCATTTAAATGTCTTAGAAAGGGAAAGCAAGTTCTGTTTTATCAGCAGTAGCTTTTTCTCCAGTAGCATTTTGAACTGTGGCCATTTGAAGCTTCAATAGTACTGCACTTCTCTCATCCCATTTCTTCTTTAATGACCTCTGAAGTCATTGGCAGCTGCCCATTACTTTTGGCTACCCTCTCTTTGATCATCATAGACTGTCTGGCTACTAGTACTTTTTGATCTACAGCTACATACAGAAGCCAACAATCACACCTAAGAGACTTCTATTGCCAGACAATGCTAAAATAAATGACAGAGATTTCTTGGGCCACTTCTAGTGGGATGACCTATAATATACAAGTCTTAAGGCCAACAGATTTCATTTCTTTCCGAAAATGAAAATAGTAAAACACCAAATTAAACAAAAAATCCTGGCATGCAAAGAGCAAACTACATGACAATCAACAATATAGAAACCTTTAGTGGGATATACTTAGTTACAGAATTATTGCACCTTTGAGTTTGGTAATGCAGCTATACAAGATGTTGCCAAATCCATTAAAATGGTCAATTATGCTATTTTGTCCTGAGAACCACCACTGGAGCTATCAGCCAATCACAACAGAAGACTTTCTGGTTTTATTTCAAAGCTATTTAAAAATCAGCTTTCACTCCATGCATAGATCTCATCATTTTCCCAACCTGTTGCCTTTTGGGTGTGCTGGCTATGCTGCCTGGGTATTGTCCTTCTTTGACCATGAAAGTCCAACATTTCAAGAGGACACCAAAACGGAGAAAGTTAGCTTGCCATATTTTTAAACACAATTGAGCTAAGAATCTTATTATCAGAATAAAATAGATTGAGTCATCTTGATCATACTTAAAAATATTTTTATTCATGAGAGATGAGTAAATCCGTAGATCTTCAAACAAAAGTATTTGGAGTTTAGAAAGTAAATTCCAAATTGTTGATCTACAGTTCAAAATCATGAGCTTGAACTATTCCCCAAAGTGGAATTGAATGATAATAAACTAAGATTGAATGATAGTAAGTCAAGCGTATCTTATGCAATATCATTATTTTACACTTTCAGAATGATAAAATTGGGAGGCAATCCTTAAACATCTTTTGAAGTATCCAATAAAATGATTATTGCATTAAAAGTTTCTTGTTATTGTTCTTGAATTAGTCTCTTCACAATAGTGAAAAATATACGTAACTTGAAGTTAAATTATTGACTTCTCAATGTTCTCTGAATTTGTTTTCTCTGGCAGACATTTCATTACCAGGATAGGTAACTTCATTAGTGCAGGGGAGGGAGTGACATTTGCTGGCTGTTTATGGTAATTTGCCCTACTAGCTTGATTACAGTATACTTTCCTTCTTGATTGCTGTTTGAATGGGGTTTTGCTCCTTCTTGATTGTCCTGCTTCTTCTGGTGTTGGTCCCTGCTTGCCTGGTTATTGATTAATAGGTGCATGATAAGGAAGGATGCAATAAGGGATGTTTGCTCCTTTCCTTGATTTTGGGGGGTTTCCTTTGGAATGGTTCATGGATGAAATTTATCTCAATGTATTGGTTAAAAGCTAATTTGGCTAGATGCCAAACCTCTAGGAATTGTTTTTGTTTAGATATGGCCTGGTCTAAAAAAAATGAAATAAACACTTTCTCAAATGAAATTGTGTTTGGACCTATCAGCATGTTCTGAAATTAAGCAGTTTTCATCATATTTTCTGATCTACATCAAAAGACATCAAATCCTAAGCAATGACAATGAAATGTCGATTAAAATCCCACAATTAATCTTTTGTTATAATCATAACATAAAAAGCTGATATTTTAAGACTCTTAACCATTCATTCAGTTTCCAAAGTTGTTGCAAATACATGTAAATCCTCAGTTAACTCATTCAGCAACCATTTGATATTATGACAGTACTGAATGAGTAGTCCTTACAATTGGTCTTCAGAGTTCTGTCTGTTGCAGCACCCCAGCAGACAGTTGGTTGCAATTCAGCGATTTGACAACCAATTTGCATTTAGGACAGTTGCAGTGTCCCACAGTCTCCCAACTGATATTTGCAATCTTCCTGCTGGCTTCTCACAAGCAAACTCAATGGGCAAGCCCACCAAGAAATTTTCAAGTCATTCCTGTAAGTCACTCCTGCCGCCTTATCTCCCAAGGAGCCTGCTGTGCAGTATGAGATCCCATAGCACCCTCCATGTGCACTCGATAGCACAAACATGCATGCCCAACCATGCTTGTGCAGTGCCAGAGCACACCATCTCCAGCCTGGCTGTGGCTCACATAATGCCACAGTTCATTTCACCCACCCAACCATACTCATATGTTGCCACAACACTCCCTCCCCCCACACCCACACTTGTGCAGGGCTACAGCACGCTGCCCCCAGTCACCCCCACTCACATGGCACTGAGGCACTCCACAAACACCCTTTATAGCACTCATCCACTCCCAGCCTGCTTGTGAGCCACACAGGACATGCAACTTCTTGTTGGCTTCTCCATGACTCCATGTCAGAATCCTACAGGAAGTCACAAGCCAAAATCAAATGAGGCCCTCACTTAACAATCCACAATCCTTACTTATTGACAGCAACATGGACTTCTGTCTTAGTGATCGATGTCACTAAGCGATGGAATCATGTGAGCTTGCATTTTATCACCATACCACTTAGCAATGAAAATTCCAATTGCCATAGTTAGGCAAGGTTTGCTTGTAACTGATAAGCACCTTAAATATTCGTTAGTGCTTTTAAAAAAGAGTGTAGATAGATGTAGAGTAAGTCAAAATGCATTCCTGTGTTGATTGTAATGTTTTAGATTTAGTATTTGGACCAAATGTGTGAAATATATTTGAACTGACTATACTTCCAGAAGGAGAAATCAAATTGTGTACCAAGTTTTTTAAAAAAGCTGTAAGTCAGAAAAGAAATACATCATGGCATGAAAACTGCCAGGGAGTTAGCTCCAGATTACTCAAGCATATAAATCAAGACCATGTGATATGGTAAATATGGTTTTAGTTCCAAATCTAACAGATCTGGCATCAAATCCAGTGATGAAATTTTCCTTGCAATTTGGGGGGAAGTTTTATTTTTCAGGATCAAATAGCTTTCTGTTCTATCTTATCCTTAGGGGGCTTCACCATTTCATGTTGTTTTATACAGTTGTGATCAAAATTATTCAACCCCCACTGAAATTGAGTGTTTTGGCCAGTTTGACATTGATTTTGATCATTCAGTCATCTTGCTTACATTTACATCAAAGAGGCACTTGTAGGTCAGACAAATATAACATAACATTTATAATGAAATAACTACAAATGTCGTTTCTGTGCTCACATCGTTATCAGTTTTATTCAACCCCCAAGTGACATTCAATCTTAGTACTTAGTACAACATCCTTTTACAGTTATAACAGCTTTTAAATGTGAAGCATAGCTTGACACAAGTGTCTTGCAGCGATCTACGGGTATCTTCGCCCATTCTTCATGGGCAAAAGCCTCCAGTTCAGTCACATTCTTAGGCTTGCGCACTGCAACTGCTTTCTTTAAGTCCCACCAGAGGTTCTCAATCGGATTTAAGTCTGGTGACTGCGATGGCCACTCCAAAATGTTCCAGCCTTTCCTCTGCAACCATGCTCTAGTGGACTTGGAGGTATGCTTAGGATCATTGTCCTGTTGAAAGGTCCAACGTCTCCCAAGCCTCAGATTTGTGACAGACTGTATCACATTTTCATCCAATATCTCCTGGTACTGAAGAGAATTCATGGTACCTTGCACACGCTAAAGCTTCCCTGTACCTGCAGAAGCAAAACAGCCCCAAAGCATGATTGACCTTCCGCCATGCTTCACAGTAGGCAAGGTGTTCTTTTCTTCATAGGCCTTGTTCTTCCTCCTCCAAACATAGCGTTGATCCATGGGCCCAATTTTGTTTCATCAGTCCACAGAACACTATCCCACAACTTTTGTGGTTTGTCCACATGACTTTTGGCATACTGCAGTCGACTCTTCTTATTCTTTGGAGACAGCAAGGGGGTGCGCCTGGGAGTTCTGGCATGGAGGCCTTCATTACACAGTGTGCGCCTTATTGTCTGAGCTGAAACTTCAGTACCCACATCTGACAAATCTTTTCTCAGTTCCTCAGCAGTCACACGGGGACTTTTCTCCACTCTACGCTTCAGGTAGCCCACAGCAGTCGAAGTCAGCATCTTCTTTCTGCCACGACCAGGTAGCGTTTCAACAGTGCCCTTTGCTTTGAATTTGCGAATGATGCTTCCTATGGTGTCTCTTGGTATGTTTAACATCTTTGCAATCTTCTTATAGCCGTTGCCCTTCCTGTGAAGAGAAATCACCTCTTCTCTTGTCTTCCTGGACCATTCTCTTGCCTTCACCATGTTTGTAACCACACCAGTAAATGTCTAGAAGGAGCTGAGTATCACAGTCATTTTAAAGCTGCCTAATTGGTGCTTATTATGCTTGATTGCTGCTCAGTGACATCCACAGGTGTTTTCAATACCTGATCGAAAACACCTGAATGAACCTCTGTTCTTCAGAGTGGTAGTCTTTAAAGGGTTGAATAATTGTGTCAATGAAGAAACCACAAAAGAAACCTTTACTACTGTATTACAAAAACAATTGATGTCATTTTAGTTGCATTTGGTTCTGTAAAATGTCCTTGTAGGATTTCATTCTGAATACAATTACAAATGTACACTATAGTCCCTAAACCCCTTTACAGCATTGGGGGTTGAATAATTTTGATCACAACTGTATTTCTCAGCTTACTCGTTGGAATGGTGAAGAGTGCTACTGATTATGTTCTTCCAGGTACACATCTTTCAATCATTTTGGAGCCTTCCTGATAAAACACACTTTCTATCTGAAAAAGCCTCATAGGCAGTGGTGGGTTGCTCCCGGTTCACCCTGGTTCGGGTGAACAAATAGTGGTGGTGGCAGGACGCTCCGCCCACCCACCCAGACATCATCAAAAATGCTCTTTGCGTGCACAGAAGTGCCACGCACTTGCAAAGCAAGCACGCATGCCTGTGCGCTACCAATAGCGAACCAGTAGCGCCAGGATTTGAAACTCACTATTGCTCATAGGCACATTTTTTCCATAGTGTCTTCCCTTAGGATTTCATAGAAACATGGGAAATTAAGAGCTGATTACCAATTACTGGAGAGGTAACTGTACAACAGGCTGTTCAGGAAATGTCCCATTGGACACTTCCTAACTATATAATGCACCACTCTCCATCAATGAGAACAGAGATTGTCCAAGGTGATTTTTTATTTACTAAACTTGGAAAGCAATTATTTTCCTAAGATCAAATAAGGACCAGTAAGAAAAATGTAGAAGTTCTTTGTAGAACACTAATAAAACAGATTAAGTAGAGCTTTAAGTTATTAGGACGGGCAGTTTGGTTTAGTGGTTAAGGCATCAGGCCAAAAACCAGCAGACTGAATTCTGGTTATGACTTAAGCATGAGGTCAATTGGGTGACTTTGGCCATCATACCTTCTCTAAAGTAAAGTAGAGGGTCTAAAACTTCACCATGGCACTGCATAAGTACTTTACACTCAATTAAAATAAAAATTAAACTTTGTTTGGGGTTGTTTGCACTGAGAGAACTTTGGGTGAACAAGCACGATGATAGTCTGAGCTAGTTTTAGGAATAATATACTAAAACCATAACTTGGCTAAAATGTGCAGCTTTGTAATATAAGTTGAACTGACCCGAACAGGTTGTTCTTTGCAAGATCATAGTACTTTTACATTCAAGATTTCACAGCTGTAAGCAATAGCAGTTTATTGTTTTATTCTTTTTTAATAGAAAAAAAAAGCCTAAAGTTCTAAGTATGGTTACATGGAACCACTGAAGAAATGAAACAAATTTCATACTGTAAGGGGCTCTATTGTGTTACCAAACAATATAAAGATATGCAAAACATAAATCAATGCTCTGTAAAGAACAAATATATTTTAATTAGCTCTGTTATTGCAAAGAGGCAAAGCTGCTTTTTTGAAGTTATTATGCTGTTACACAGACTGACTCATTAACAGGCAAAGTCATATTCACTTAAAAGAAGTTGATGTACAATAGTTGCTTAGCAATAAAGCATAATGAGCCAATTAATTTCTCCAAAATAAGGTAAAAGTGTTGTTTTTGTCAATCCTCAGGCAAGGGCTCAGGAGCCAATCATAGAACTGTAGTCAATTAACCCTTACTTTAGTTTTACAGCCAGTCTTGACAGAAGATTCCAACATAAGACTTGGCTAGATATTTCTGTTTTATTGCAGACAAGAACTAAGTCTCGAAAACAACAATTAAATACAAAGTATGCATAGATAAATGACAGATTAGGTAGGTAGGTAGGTGGGTGGGTGGGTGGATGGATGGATGGATGGATGGATGGATGGATAGATAGATAGATAGATAGATAGATAGATAGATAGATAGATAGAT
>WNWU01000003.1:36878583-36904987 GCA_012654045.1 Ptyas mucosa | reverse complement strand
AAGGAAGGAAGGAAGGAAGGAAGGAAGGAAGGAAGGAAGGAAGGAAGGAAGGAAGGAAGGAAGGAAGGAAGACAGCTATGTAAAGAATGGAAGTCCTGGGACTTTCACATTAGCATCTCCTTTCTTAGGTTAGAAAAGGGGTGGGTTCTACTTGCCTTTACTACCGGTTCGCAGTGGGGCCGTGTGCACCCGCCCACTTGCATGTGCAGAAGCATTTTGATGACATCTGGGTTGGTGGGTGGAGCCTCCTGCCTGTTTTACTGGGTTAGATGCAGAGGTGGTATTCAGCCAGTTCATACTGGTTTGAGCAAACCAGTAGAGGGGATTGTGTCTATGCTGTCCTATTTAGGCATGGTTTTGAGGCGGGGGGAGCAGAACCGGTTCAGTGACATCATATCGTCACCGCTACTGGCTCGGGAGAACCAGGCAAAACCGGTAGGAACCCACTACTGAGCTAATTACATTTTAATTAAAAGTTATGATGTTTGGGTAATTCCTTTTTTCTGAAGTCTTTCAAAAACTGCCAGTCTTACAAAGTTTATCAACACGTACAGCAAACGCAATATGATCATCGAAAACCAAATATCCTGCTCTAGGAACTGAGGAAGGATCAGATTCAAGGGCTGCATTCACAGAAGATGTTCAACCAATGGCTGAAGTTGCATGGTGTTCAAATCTTGATTCGTTTTCGTAAGGTTTCTTTTGTGGCTTAATTAGAAATATGAATCTAATTTTAGAGCTCAACTTATTGTTTTGCAGGAATATAATAGATCTGTACCGATCTTGTCATTGTTAGTATGCAATAGAGGACTTAATCATTTACCAAGACTCTAAATATAGGAATTTAAAGTTAACTCACCTTTAAGTAAAGTAATTTGTCCCTTGAGTATTTTTCTTAGTTCTGAATACTTTCAGCATCTATTAAAGGTTGTTGAGTAAACATTACCAGTGGATAGACTACAACTGTAAGTATTCACAAATTCTGATCACATTTGAAGTTCCATGAGTACTTGTGAATGTTGGCATGGCAGTAGTTGGGGGATCATCCTTGGTGCTCTCTGAGCATGGTTGTTTTCTTGCAGATGTTTCATTATCCAGATTAAGTAATATCATCAGTGCTAGTCAAATATTGTCTTTACTGGAAGGAGTTACCAGGAAAATGATGTGGTTTCCGTTGAAGATTCAACCAAAGGACATTATTAATTCACACTGCTAAGAATAAACCAAGTAAGGTAATAATTCTTAATTGGATGATAGTAGTGAATAAAATACTTTACAAGTGTATATGTATGTATGTGTGTGTCCACGCACCTTTGAGTCAGTCTTGATTCCTGACAAAGCCCTTTAGTTTTTTGGCAAGATTTTGGAAGTGGTTTGCTATTGCTTGTTTTCTAGGGCTGAGCAAGTATGATTGGCCCTGGTTAATCCCACTGGGTTCATGCATAAAACAGGACTCAAACCCAGTTTCCTGATTTCTAACTTGGTGCCCCAAGCATGACACCAAACTGGTCATGCAAATCATAGGTGAAGATTTTAAAAGGCATACAAAGTATCACCCTTTATGTGGATCTTCCCCCAATGAGTAGCCTCTGAACATTTAATATTGTAGTACTTTTGAAGCGCCTGATTTTTTTGCAGTGAAATCAGCCCAAAGACCAAATTGCTCTTTATACCAGAAAAATAAGTTCATGTTTGAGTTCTGCAGAATCCTTGGTTCTCATTGCAATCCAAAAAATATATCTATTCAAAAATAATCCCCACTAAATTCAATGTTGCTTTCTTCTAGTTGAATATAAACAGAGATTCTGCTGATTAACTCAACTATCTCTTTGAAAAGGAATACTATGTAAAGTACTGTAGTTATTTCATTATTTGTAATATGCATTATTATGCATGCTATAATGAATAATAAATAAATAGCGCTTTCAATTGCCAGTTGATTTGATGACAGACTGAATAAAAAGCTATTGTATATTATTAATATATATATATTACAAGTATTTAACTTGATGGCTGTATTTGAGTTTGATGTTTGATTTGTTGTCAGCTCTTACCACTTAAATGGGGCACATGAAAGATTATTCTTGTTGTTGGGGGGTTGGGAGACATGTCCCTTTAAATATTGCCCTGGATTTTATTCTGTGAACAACTGATCTGTTTAGGAAAGAAATCCTTATGTAATATCCAGAAACTTTTACACAACCTTGTCAATGTTTCATCATAGTAAAGAAATTTCCTTGAAAAATAGTTGATTGCGTACAATGAAACTGAGCAGCTTATTGCTTCACCATTTTTGTTTGCTTAAAATGTGTTCCTTCAGCATCAAGAGCGTAGAAAAATATACTGGGAAGCCTTAATTACATTGCTTCATTCTAAAACCCTGACAGTCAGAAACAGCCAAGGCTGAACTAGCTCATGCTTTCTCTCTCTCTTTTTTTCTTTTGGCAGTAGTTTTAAGTTATGATCCAATTGCAGATGGATTCTTTACAGCAGACTTCGAGAGCTGTTGGCTGATGATTTGATTCTTCCAAGATCTCTGAAATTACCCACAAGTCCATTTGTTAAGACAGAAAACATTTTGAAAGCTGAATCATACCTTTCTTGGCTATAAGAAAAAGGAAAGGGAAAGAAGAAAAAAAGGGAAGGCCAAGGTTGGAAAGAAGAGAGTAGTGTGACCTGGCAAATGAGCACTTTTCTAACCAATTAATCTTCAAACTCTTTAATAATGTGCAATTTTGAAATATTGTTCTCTTCCCACAGTTCTCTGTGGGTTTACAAATGGCAATCAATAATGGTCTTTAGAATATTGTTTTTAGCTATATAAATAGATTATTACAGTGTCTTATCACAACATTTTCTTAAATAAATGGTTTACCTAAGTCAAGGAAGAATAGACACACAGTGGATTTCCTGGATATTACAGCCATGTACCATATTGAGCAAGAAAAGATGTCAAAGAAATTATCCACAAATAAGAAAGTCCAATCTTTTGAAATCAACGCACTTATTTCTAAATGACTTATTGCATCAAATCATCATTTCTTTATATTGTTAGTAAACCAGTGATGCCACTGAATGTGCATGTCCTTTTTGCAAAGAATTTTAAAGGTCAAACAAAAAAAAATGCTTCAAATCCTAGTTTAATCAAAAGTTTGCTGATTGGCAAGTGTAACAACTGTACTTTAGCTCCTTTATTTACTGTTAATGTATCACAATAATTTATTATAGTCTTTTCCAAAATGGGGGGGGGGGGGGGGGGGGGAGGATTAGATATGCACTGAACTCAGAAAAAGTACCAGTAGAAAAAGAAGCCAAATTAGCAAATTAAATCAAAGCAAAGCAATAAAAAGTGTATATGAAAGTTCAATAAAAAGCTGGCATTAAACATCTGGTGATGAATACATGTCCTAAGTCCTTCAGAGCAGTGGATGTGAAAACTGTTTATTTCACATAGCTTTCTTTAATTTTGTATGCAGCTGATCTTTAAAATAGGAATGGGAAGATATGAAGTCCTTAGCCTAGTGTTCTGCCCCAGCTACGGATCCCAAAGAACACAGCACACAAAAACTCTATACAAAGCTTATTTTACTCAAATAACTTAGTCTTTATCATTCAAAGGCTGTTAATGAACTGTCTTAACAGCCTACCAGAATTCTAAGATAAGGTAATCACAGTCTTACTAGAGTTGGCAGAAAGCCCAGAAGCAATTTTGCAGACACGAAGGAGAGTGAACTAAAGTTGTTCTCTATAGCTTGTTGCAAGCAGCGTTCCTTCTTAAATAGGCTAAGGGAGTGGCCAATTAGCCCCAAGCCTTACTCTCGAGGAAACCTCCTCCTGAGGAACCACTCCTGCCTTTTGGCAGCTCTGCGCGCCCGTACATTGAGAAGAGGCTCCTCCTCTTCGTCCTCTTCACTTAAAGGAGCTTCTGGAGGTTCTGAAGGCCCTGGCTGAATCCCTGCCTCTGGCACCACATCTTCTTCAGCCTCCTCACTGTCCGACTTGAGCACCAGCTGCACAGGCTGCTGACGCAGCACCACACCAGCCTCCTCGTTGTCGGAATCAGCTACAATCTGTACAGGCCGCTGATGGGCCACAACACCTAGCTTTATCCCTTAGTAAAAGTCATAAACAATTCAGACTGCTGGCATAAGTGATCTGTTCCTTGTAGAAGTATGTGAAAGAGGAAAGAGAGAGAAAAAGGGTACAAGAAAGTCTTATTCAAAAGAAGGAGTCAAAAAGAGGGCCCACCCATTATGGACTCTGATCTCATACACCACTTTTCTGGACTCAACCTCCATCTGATCACATCAATGGCACTCAACAGAAATAGTGTTTCATATTTAGTGGAAAGGGAGGTATTGGTTAAGAAAATAGGGCCCAGTGTTCTGTCCTCACTTTGATCCAGTTGCACTCAATATAAGGAATGAAATGGCATTTTCATCCATATAGGACAGGGACGTCAAACTCGATTTCTTTTTTTTTTTAATTTGATTTATATGCCGCCCTTTTCCAGAGACTCAGGGCAGCTTACAATGCGCTAAGCAATAGCCTTCATACTTTTGTATATTTATACAAAGTCAGCTTATTGCCCCCACAAACCGGGTCCTCAATTTACCTACCTTAGAAAAGATGGAAGGCTGAGTCAACCTTGAGCCTGGTGAGATTCGAACCTGCAATAATTGCAGGCAGCTGGTGTTAATAGGGTGCTTTAGACCACTGTACTACCAAGGCTCATTGAGGGACACATCAGGGTTGTGTTTGACCTCGGGGGGCTGGGGGGCTATGGCCAGCTCAATGTCATGCCTGTCAGGGGCTCCTATGGTGGCCCGAGCGTTTTGCCAACAAAAACAGGGTCCGTTTTCAGCTGCCACAGCCTCCTGCAATCCTCTGCCAGTGAAAATGGCAGTGAAAATGGAGCTCAGGAGCCCATTTTCATTGGCAGATGCACCGCGAGCTGGTCCTTCACTGTTTCCAGGCCAGCCCCATGGGCCAGATCTAAATACCCTGTGGACATCCTTGATATAGGAGATAATTGGATGCTTGGAATGCAATTTGTAATAGCAGCCACAAGGATATCAAAATAGCCTTTAACAGATTAAAGGCTGTTTGAGAATCACAAGAGTCAGCCGAAATTGAATTTTGCTACCTTCAAATTTAATAAAAAAGGCAGGTTTGGCTATTCCCCTAAAATCATTACCAAATATTTGTGCACTGTAATCCAATACAGGAATAGTTTGACTAATTGCTGTTTTCCATGCATTCACAAAATGCTGTAATGTCAAATCACATTTGAAGAGATGGAAAATTTGGCAATTATATAAAAACCCATGTACTTAAAGCTTATCTGGCATTTACTGTATCCAAAAAACTACTAAAGAGAGGTTAAAAAGAGACTTACTCTGCAAATTTTATGTATAAGATGAAAATAAAGTTATTGATCATGTGTCAGGAAACATGCAGTTCATCAGGACCATAGAAGGAAAAAGTTAGATTCCTCCCCTAATTAACAGCACTGATTCTGATAATTCAACATCTTATTTTTAAAAATATTCAAACTTCAAGTGATTACTTGCTATATATATTGCTAATCAACATGATTGCATTTGATTGTAGTTATAATCTAGCAGGAGAAACACATAACTAATAATTCAATGGTCTTAAACCCGAATTTGATTCTTGCCAGCTAACAATTGCGCTTCAAAGAGACAGAAAAATCTCTGAAATTCACTATGCGTTCAAGTCCCATTTTAGCCATGAAAGCCAGATGAGTGAGCTTGGGCCAGTCCCTCTCTCTCAGCCCAGCTCACTTCACAGGGTTGTTGCTTTGGGCAAAATAGGAGGAGGGAGGTGTGTTGTGTATGTCCACCATGTTGAGTTATTTGAAAAAGAAAGCAAGAAAGCAATAGCAATAGCAGTTAGATTTATATACTGCTTCATACTGCTTTTCAGCACTCTCTAAGCAGTTTACAGTCAGTATATTGCCCCCAACAATCTGGGTCCTCATTTTACTGACCTCAGAAGGATGGAAGGCTGAGTCAACTTGAGCCACTCAGGATCAAACTGCTGGCAATGTGCAGAGTTAACTTGCAATACTGCATTCTAACCACTGTGCCACAATGGCTCTTAATAAATAATTGGGGATGGATGGATGGATGGATGGATGGATGGACAGATCAAATAAATAGTTACAACAGCCATTTAATTGTGCCAATTATAAATTTTCCAATCCTTGTGTGTGTATGTTTGAGATTTTAATGTTTCAACTCTTCAAAGACCATGTCTGTTGCTTCAGAAAAGATACGAGATTCTTACATACAACAACTGCAACATTTAGAAAAATCCCAATATTTCTGAAGATACTGAATTGTTAAGTTGAACTAAATGTTGCCATCCAGAACTTCTCCATGCCTTTGATAATTTCATCTAGCATATGATGAAAAGGACAGTAATCCACTAAAGAATGATGAGCAAAACAAACAAGAACATGACACCAATTAATTGACCTTTTGATGCAAATAAGGATAAAAACTTACTCTGATCTAGAATTGATATGTGACATAACTCATGAGAAAGGCATGAAAATTAATTCAATTCATCAACAAAACTTTCTGGGTTTATAACCGTGTCATTTCCTGATTCACTGTCTTGTGTTTGTTTTTCTTTGGGGTTTTTAAAGTATACAAGTGTTTGTCAATACTATACAAAATATATTGAGATTGTAGAACAATGAAAAAAGGTAACATAGTTTTACCAAACAGTTTATTACTGGTACATGATTAAGGTATGAAATCAATACTGTAGCTCATATACTTGCTCCCATGTTAATGCTACTATTTATTAGTTGTGGTAAAATGTTCTGATTGAAGGATCTAGAGTATATATTTTTCCCCCCAATGCCAAATGTATCATTACTCTAGGATCGAAGTTTGGAAAAGGCCTTTAGTAACCTCATATTTAAAGCATTTGATTTGGAAGAAATTCTACAGCTTAAAGTATATGTTGGAGAGATAGGATTTTAAAAATATACACTTCATGGTTTATGCATAATCACAGAAATCAAAATAGCCCAGCGTATTTCTTTGGTTCATGGTTCAAAAATAGCTGCACAACATTGCTATTTACTGTGATTTACTGTTGCTTATATAACCTGTATACCAGAGGTCAGAAATTTTCAAACATTCTCTGAAGAGGTATGGTTTGTCCAGGACACAGCAATTGGCACAAACCCAAAGTATAGAGAACATCCTATATACTGTACTTCCTATAATCTATAGTGCTCTAATATGTCTATTCAGGATAATGATATAGTTTTAGAAAAGTCCATTGAATAGAAGAGTTTTCCCAGTTTACTTTGCCAGGACTGGAATTATTCTACCATCTCTGATGCAGTCTGCATTACTCAACCACAGGAAAACTAAATGAAATATGTCTGCTAGTGCCAAGCCATGGACTTTGAGAGAGAGAAATCATCCATAGCCTGGAAAAAACGATGCACGTTCCATCAGCTCTGTATCCAAATACTAGGCACAACAGAAAAGCAAACAGGTAAGAGAGTAGATGTACAGTATTGCAGTATTTTGCTTTGCTTCTGTAAAAGTGAAATGCCTACCCAGAACGGGCTACAATATTAGAAAGCTTGTCTTGTTCTACATGTAGGCTCATCGGTTAGGATTCACTGAAAAATCCCACATGGAGGGTTGTATTTAAAACACACTTTTTGGGTTAGTGATATTCTGGTTGGAGAACTTCCTCCTCCCACTCCCACCTCAAATTCTCTGAGAACACAACACAATGTAAATTTTAACCCTTTTAACCACATAGTTACCCATTGATCTATCAGTATATTATAACTGAAATAATTAGCCAACGTTATCATATATTAGAAATAGAAATAGAATAACAGAATTGGAAGGGACCTTAGAGGTCTTCTAGTCCAACCCCCTGCCTAGGCAGGAAACCCTACACCACTTCAGACAAATAGTTATCCAACATCTTCTTAAAAACGTCCAGTGTTGGAGCATTCACAACTTCTGGAGGCAAGTTCTTCCACTGATTAATTATTCTAACTGTCAGGAAATTTCCCCTTAGTTCTAAATTGCTTCTTTCCTTGATTAGTTTCCTCCCATTGCTTCTTGTTCTACCCTCAGGTGCTTTGGAGAATAGCTTGACTCCCTCTTCTTTGTGGCAGCCCCTGAGATATTGGAACACTGCTATAATATCTCCACTAGTCCTTCTTTTCATTAAATTAGACATACCAGTTCTTCATATGTTTTAGCCTCCAGTCCCCTAATCATCTTTGTTGCTCTTCTCTGCACTCTTTCTAGAGTCTCCACATCTTTTTTACATTGTAGCGACCAAAACTGAATGCAGTACTCCAAGTGTGGTCTTACCAAAGCATTATAAAGTGGTATTAACACTTCACGTGATCTTGATTCTATCCCTCTGTTTATGCAGCCTAGAACTGTGTTGGCCCTTTTGGCAGCTGCTGCACACTGCTGGTTTATATCTAAATGGTTGTCCACTAGGACTCCAAGATCCCTCTCACAGTTACTACTATTGAGCAAGGTACCACATATACTGTACCTGTGTTGGCTTTTTTGGCAGCTGCTGCACACTGCTGACTTATATTTAAATGGTTGTCCACTAGGACTCCAAGATCCCTCTCACAGTTACTACTATTGAGCAAGGTACCACATATATGGTACCTGTGCATTTTGTTTTTCTTGCCTAAATGTACAACCTTACATTTTTCACCATTGAATTTCATTTTCTTAGATAGGGCCCAATGTTCAGTTCTGTCAAGATCCTTCTGTATCTCAAGCCTATCTTCTGGAGTATTGGCTATTCTGGCCAGCTTGGTGTCATCTGCAAATTCGATGAGTTCTCCATCTATCCCCTCGTCCAAGTCATTGATGAAGATGTTGAAGAGTACTGGGCCTAAAACAGAACCTTGGGGTTATTCTTTAACCTGTTCCTCCTGTGTTTCCAATAGCAATAAAAGTTTGTAAATTTTAGTAATTTCAAGTTCCTCATTAGTACACACAGTTGTATTTCAAATCCTGACTTACTTTGCTCCATACTATAAGTCTTTTTATCCATAAATTTTTCATCTTTTTTAAATCTTTCAGATAACTGTGAATGTGAAAACTATTGATAAACAAAAAAAGTTTTTTAAAAAATAGAGATAAAACCCCAGCTTTAGCTACAAAGAGACAGCTACCCCATTTTGCACTGAAAAAAATAATTTTGCAGATGAATTTTAATTTTCAATGCTCATCTTTTGCAGTATTAGTTACAAACATGCATGAAAATGGTCTGGTAATTTCTGTTTTATTTTTACAGATTTGTGCAATATTTAATTGGCAATAACACTCCAGAGTCCTTTGGGATTGGGGTGGGCTCTAAATCCTATTAAATAAATAAACTTACATCTTGACTGCAACCCCCTCCCCCAATTTTAACATATCTTTTGTGCAATTGTTAGAATTATTGTTCATTTTATCAGCAATAACTCTGATACTTCATGGGCATACTGCAGTTATTTTATAATAAAATTGTTTACTATTTTCTTATGGTAGACTACAGACAGCCTTTCCAGCAGTCACCACCAGAGGGAAACCTGAGACAATCTGATTATAAAACTTCATTCCAGGCAAAAAAGCAAAGAAAGTGTTATGACTGCTATGGAAAGAAGAAAATATATGGAGCGTCATATCAGATCTGGAATCTACTAGTTTCTCTACTTGCCAAAAGAGTCCAGGAAAACCATCTTGAGGGTGTGTCTTGTTAGACCACAGCTGTCTATACAGTTGTATTTGCTTTGGTTCTGACAATCAGAAACCTGGTAGCATCTTTTGAACCTAACTAAAAATTAATTGTACTTGTAAAAATGTGTGCTACAGTTCTTTCCATCAAATGCTATTTTGATATGTATATCTTGCCTTTCCTTCTAGAAGCTCAGGGGAACATACAGACTTTTCTTTTCATGTCATCTACAAATCATCCTGATTTTTGCTACCCAGGTATATGATATCCCTAGCAGATAGTCAGGGATTGACAAATTGCTGCAGTTTTAACTGAGCAAAGCACCCTTTCATTGTGGAAGAGCAACAAGACAATCCACCTGCTCTGGAGGCCACGATGTTATCTGAGCATATCTGGGTTGCACCTTCCATTTCAGCTGGCCGTTATAAGAATTCAAAAGTGACACTGGAATGGTCTTATTTCCCTTTGGCCATATGTTTCAATATCCAATGATAGAGTTCTAATCTGCATTTCCCCATACATTCCTGTGGGTAGCTCTTAGGATTTATTAAATAGGATTCAAATTCTTGATGTACAGATTTCAGTCAAGAGAGCCAACGGGCAGTGCAAAGAAGGAGAGTCGATCAAAGGGTTCCCTTCTCTGGAATAAATGTGCAGATCTCTTTGAGCAAATCAATGGACTTGTTCCTTTTTGAAATGCAATAGTTTCCTTTGAAACAGAGTTCCTTTTGAAAGGGACTTCAGTTAAAGTGGAAACATTTTGGGCCACAAAATGAGTTGGCAACAGTTGGAATTCAAAGTGAGGTTGCATATCTAAAATGTAATTTAGCTAAGCTTTTCATCAAGATTTAACAAAGACGGGTCTTTGTTCTGGTGTAGTAGAAAGGGAGAAGATTTTAATTGCTGAATTGAGGCATGAATGTATCACAAGGGAAAAGCAAGAGTTAAATTAGCTTTCCCTCTCCCTGAGGCACCCACAGAAAACAACTGTCAGTTTTTAGAGCTTGGGCCATAAGCCACACAATAAATTTGGAAACTCCCCAAAAATGAGAGGCTGCCATTGCATGATGCTATTTTTAAAAGACTTGGTCATTTTAATTTCTGTCATGACTAAGTACCTAGATAGAAGTGAAAAACAATGTTTCCAAGAACAATCCACATAGGCTTTTGGATTATATCCATTTATTAAGAAAGAGAAAGGAACGTTGAAGATCCAAGGTTCTCTGCCAAGATGAGTTAGAGAGCATTGGCATGGAAAGAAATAAGTGTGTTTTGTGATTATCCTAAATCCTATTATAATAAGGCTATAAACTACTCTCACCAAAGAAGTGTGGTCTTGCTGCAGTATTTATTAGAGCAAAATTATAGGCCCCGCAGTTTGATTTCTTCTGGCTACTAGCAAGAGTAATGAGTTCAGTTGTTTTTCCTGCTGACTCATACAACTGTTATGAATTAAACAGTAAATACAACTCATCAAAATGGATTAATAGTATAAAAAATTATCATAAATACAAATTAAATTGGCTAATGTAAAAGTAAAAAGGCCATGATTCATTTTGAGACTTCTACGGACCACCAAGTAAGTATATTTTAAAATGTATTTTAAATGTTACGTGTTCAGATGTCTTCTGAAGATTTGGTTCGAAGTGGTACCTTGAAGCTCGGTCCTCTTGTATGAAACAATAATAAACATTATGTAAACTGATCTAAAAGTATTGAATAGCAATCATCTTATAAATATATTTTATCAGATGTTCTGAGTGTCTGATGCCCTGATTTTGGAACAGTTATTCAGGAGCTGACACTTGTAGTAGCCTTCAAACTGCCTTCAATAGGTACAAAATTGGCCCACAGGTAATTGTGTGTTCCTGCTAAAGGATTTAAATCAAATAGCTCTTAGATAAGGAAATTCAATCACAGAGATCTCAAAAAAAAATCTAAGCTTAGTATTTAGGTGGTAGATCATCAGGAGCTCTCTGAGATGTTTAACAAGGTAATAGCAAACTGCTTCTGTAGGGTTATTTTTCCTTTGGAAAACACCTTTCCAAATACCTCCTCAACAAGTGGTAAGTAGAAACATATTAGAGAGAAATGTTGTCTGTTTCCTATTCTGTTCAATGGGGTGGAGAATTGAAGATAAAGTAGATTCTTTTACATCAACTTGTGTTCTATTACGTCCAAATAGACTACTTTAGGTTCTCTATTGCTGCTCTTTCACTCTTGATTCTGAAAGTGTATTGCATACATTTATGATTCGCGGGACATGCACCCTTCCTTTATTCACATAACCCACATTTCCTAAGGCATTCCACTGGCTCTGTCTAGCATACTTCAGAGAAGGACCTCCTTTTACAAAGACAGGGATTTGTGATCCAGTCAATTGAATTAGGAACTTGAATCAGTAGTGGACTTTGTAGGATACTATCCAGGATTCTGTCTTTATGCCCATCAGCCAAAAGAGAATGGTGATGGCCCTATTCTTTCCTAAAATTACCAAGCAGTATGAACCTCTGGATCAGGGGTCCCCAACCTTTCGGACCTCAGGGACCACTAAATTCATAATTTTAAATACCACGGACCACTAATATGATCTGCCTAACGACCAGCTGGGTTGCTGTGGCTACGTGGTCATGTGACTGGATAGGCATAGCCAACTCAATGTCATTCGCATCGAGGAGTGCCTCACAGTTCTCTACTTGCCCCTCCCCTCCCAGCCACTCCTTGCCTGACTACCCTGGCTGGGTGGCTGTGGCTACATGGTCATGTGACTGGGTAGGCATGGCCAACTCAATGTCATTTGCATTGAGGAGCACCTCACAGTTCTCTACTTTCCCCTCCCCTCCCAGCCACTCCTCGCCTGCCTACCCGGGCTCCTTAGGGCCCCAACAGGAAGCAGTTGTTGGTGCTAAGCAGCCACCATGAGAAACAGCTCAGTTCAAATTGGATCTGACCAAGAAGGAGGCTCAGCAGAAGCACCTCACTGAGGAGTACGAGCATAGGCTTTCTAAGCAGAGGGAAGACCTGCGGGAGTGCAAGGCAAGGTACCGGGACCTGGAGTCTCAGTGGGCTGAGATGGTCAGCCAGTCCCACTGGAACAAGGCCCTCTGGCTCTTCACCACCACCAGACTTCCCTCCTGCCTTCACTGAAAGCTCTGCACCAAGAGGCTGAAGCAGACCCCATGTCGGAATTTCTGTCCCCTTCCAACCCACACAAAAAGACCCTGAAGGGGGAGACTCTCTGCAGCAACACAAATATTCATTGCACATATTTGTCCTAGGGGACGTAATTTGAGGACCCCTGATTTAGTGCAATATAAAAAATGCAAATAATTTTTCTGAGGACCAAAATTTTCTCAAGGACCACCAATGGTCCATGGACCACCAGTTGGTGACTGCTGCTCTGGATCACACACAACTGGTTTAAATAATGGGATGGACTCTTCCTCTGGAATATGAATCTCCTCCTCCTCCTTCTCCATGAGCAAGTCTTCTTTATCTCCATTTAATGTTCTCTGACTATGGAACCGATGCAAATAAGTTAACTTCCCTACTAAAACATCCAAAGCTGGAATGAACACTTCATCCAGGAGTCACAATGGCACCAAGTAATTTAATTAGCTCAAAGAAATGCAAGTGGAAAAAAATGAAGGCAGCAATGAGACTCAACATGAAGATTCACCCAAACTGCTTGCAGCCAACTAGTAATTTATTTACTCGAGAAGAATTTAATAGGGATAGTTACAACAGCTGTATTAATGAACAGAATCACACTATGACCTGGGTGGGGAGATGCCATTTGATGTGTTTTGCTCTGAGCAATAACTAAAATATAAAATAACTAAACTAATTCATATTCTGAATTGAGAACTTAGTAATATTGCTCATTTTATCACTGTATTGGAAACTTTCAATTTGCTTTCATATAATAGATGGTGAGGGAAATACTGCATAACTACACTCTTCAGATACCTGAAAAAAACATCCCACTGATGATCAATTCTCCACTGATCTGATATACAAGGCAGAAAATAATACATTTAAGTTACAGAAAAACAGATTCTGACTGAATGTTAGGGAAAAAATGCCTAACAATAAAAAGAGCTCAACTGTGGAACTAATTAACTAGAAAGGTAGTAGGGTCCCCTTCGCTGTGTTGGAGGCTAGACAGGCATCTGTTATGGATACTTTAATTTGGATTCTTGCACAGACCATGGAGTTCAATTTAAAGTTCTCTTCCAAATCTATGATTCCATTACTTTCATGTCAGACAGTGTTAGTTTAACAATTACTTGTGGTGTGGATACCAACTTATTCTACTGTGCTTGTCCTTAACCATGAGACCATTCTGTATTAATATTCCAGCTGAAGTAAATGGTATTCTCTATTTACATTTCCAGATTAGAAATTTTAAATAAATCCTGCTATAGTACAGAGGATACACTTGCTTTTCCTATGCTCTGTTCTAAAGATATGCTTGGACTACAATCCCCATAATATCCAGCAAAACACCATGTTTGTGACATCTGGAGTAGCCAGAAATGTATGAAACTACTCCAATTTCTCTATCTCTAAACTTTATTGATATGACCATAAAGCTGGATGAATTTCTGCATATTGCTATATATTTTGACCAAATGGCAATACACACACATGCTTCTATAAACCACAAGTGGATTTTTTGTACAAATCTGATCAGCATTCCAAAAGGGTACAATTTAACTCATATAAAACAACTCTGACAAAATGCATTCATTTAGACAAAAACCTAAACCTAGAAGCAAACAGATTCAACCTCCTTCTTTATAGCTGTTCAAAAACAAAACATGGTTTGAATCGAAGCAGAGGACTTCATTCTATTTTGTTTTTATGCAAAGTTTGAATGCTAACATCTTCTCCTGCTTCACATAAATGAAATGAAATGAAAATGGTAGAACTGGACCTAAAAAGAGCATGTCAGGTTTCCACCGGAAATCTTCAAGGGCAAACTCTGTACAGAGATAAAAAATAGTAAAAGGACTTCACTATAATCCCATGCAGTCCAGCAGATCTCAAAACATCTCCTTCACACGTAAAGTATTCTACAACAACTTCAGATAAAAACATTCAGATTTAAATAGGCTCTTGCTTTTCAATTTGTTTTTGGGTTTTTTTGGAATGCCAGGACTCTAATATGTTGCTGAATAATCAATATTATATGATCCTTATAGGATGCAGTGTTTTGCTGCCTTAGATTATTGGGTTTTCTATAGTGTCGTGAGAGATGGCTGGATGATTGTTTAGCCTTCTAGGAAGGGCCCATTCACTATTGGCAGAATATGGTTGAATTAGTGTCGTGGTTGCTGGCAATACTTTGGGTTAGTAGATGCAGCAAAGGTGGCACAATGAGATACAGTGCATGGTAGATAGAAGACAAAGAAAGTGGCTGGTACAAAAAAATAGGATTTGTGGACTTGCCACCTCTGTTCTTAAAAAACAATAAATGGTTAAAACCAGCACAGTTCATCTTAGGCCAGCACCTATTTACTCATTGTTGACAGACTTAAATTTATCCCTGGTCAGGCAGAATTGAAAAGCAGATTTTGATCCAAGAGTGTGTTCTGGTTTAGTCACTCCTGAGCCCATATTAGGAGTGCTGAATTTCCACTCATACTGCTGGCAAGAATACCAAAACAACGTTGCTATCCTGAAGAACCCCCAATAGGCAGCTTTAAAAAGTGATAAAATAAAATATATTGGCCAGCTATTCATGTTAATGTTAGAAAGCCCAGCGTGCTGGTCATCTCATCCCTCCATTCCCACTGCTTCTCATAAATATGAGATGAAATGAAGTGAACTGAAGTTGTACTCTTACATGTTACCTGTAGGAACTCCAGAAATGGGTGAGGGAAACCCCAATGGATAAGTTAAGCACATAACAAACTATAAAAAATTTTGAATTTGATTTGATTCAATTCATTGCTTTGAAGCAAGTCTCCTTCTTTCAATTTGCTAGAGAATTTTGATAAATCAATTTCAATCAAAGCTTTGTTGAATTAAAATATTTCTCCTTTGTTCATCTCAACCACAAATCCCATGAAAAATTTAGATTTGCTGAGGTGTAACCTAAACAATCCCTTAAAGTAATCAATTACATAAGGTATCAGAGTTTTCATGATTTCAATTTTGTTGATGTGTTTAAAATTTTGAAAAGTTTTGCCTATAAACTTTGCATTCTCTTCCAGCTGGTCTGTTTAATCTTCTCCATTTAACTAGCCACAGCTGTTGGCTCACTAGTTATTGTTTCTGAACTTTGGGGTCCTCTTACAATGAGCTGAGCTATCCCTGGAAGATGGTTAGCAAATTATCATTTATCATTGCTCAATCCAAGAAAGTGTAGCAGTTGATAAGTATCAGAGAAGTTGACTGCTTTTCAAGTAGCACATGACTTTGCTCTATGCTCTGGCATTTTTCCATCTATGAAGTAAGGGGGGAGGAGGGGAAACCTAGATTTCAGCACAAATGTGATCTGATCAACATGAAATGTGTGGGAAATGAACAATAATTAGATCTATAATTTGGCACTTCAAGCCACCCAAACCCGGCTGGCATTGATAAGAATATATTTTATGAAACCCTCAAAAGAAGAGAGCTGCTCTTCCTTTAATAATGGTGGGTTTTAAGTTCTTTAAGATTCATTTAATATTTGCCAGTCCCCTGAATCACATCCTTTTTGTTGGAACTCTTCACCTGGATAAAAGGGTATCAAGGGTGACTTTTGCACCCATGAGTCTTTAATCTATTGTATATGTATACATCTGAATTACAGCATTTACCATCTCAAAATTACTCGTTTTTTACTTTGTCAACAGTGCTACATTGATGACTTTAACAGGTCAGGATCTGATTTGACATGCCATCAGCAGCCGTTGATTGAATGCAATGAAAGTGAGGATCTGGTACCCAACTGCATGAATATGTACTGTAAATAATGGTTTTTCAAGCTGTTATAGAAGAAATGGGAAGTGCAGGTGATAAGAGATATATGGATGTTTAAATACAGGATATATAGAGTGCATTTGCACAGTCTAGTACAGTGATGGCTAACCTTTTCTGGACTGAGTGCCCAAAATGTGCACGTGTGCCTGAATCCCAAAATGCAATGTGTGTGCACCCCCGTGCATGCGCTCTGCCCCCCATGCATGTGCACACCTTCACGTGTCCTGCGCATGCACACATGCCCCCCACACGAGCCTTGCCCCTTCGCATGCATGGCAGAGACCCAAAGACCAACTGGCTGGCAGGAGGTGTGTGCATGCACAGCAGAGCTGAACTGGGGCAACGGCTTGCGTGCCATCAGATATGGTGCTGCGTGCCACCTCTGGCACACGTGCCATAGGTTCACCATCACGGGTCTAGTATCTCATCATAGATATGTAAAAGTAACTTTTTTTGGAAAAAAACTAAAATATATTTTACATAACTGATACGATTAAGTTTGCCATTTGATAGTTCTGGCTTTAGAAGAATTCTATAGTAGTTTTTGGTACTCAAACCAGGGTAGAGGAAGAATTGAGTTTCTAGCAGTAAACCATGATAGATTTTTAGTAGCCCTCCAAATATTGATGCCTGATTTCTGTAAAACGGAATTAGTGATTTGATTGGTACTGATACACAAATGTTGCTCTGTTATTGGAAATAATTGTTTCCAAGGATTTAGGGAGAAAATGTTCCATCTTGGAAAGGTTGACTAGTTTTATTACTTCTTTAGTTAGGCTTATTGAAAATATACTTTAAAACTCTGGGGAGAAAGACTGCCCCAAATAGATATCAGGGGAAATGTGTCCTTAATAACTTTTCAAGGTTTTAAGAACAGAAATATAGGGCACCCAGTCCGTCTCTTCCAAAGTAAGATCTGAAATTGAACTTGATGAGAAAGGTTGATATTTTTCATTCAAGACTATAAAACCAATCAGTTAAAATAAAACCCCAAGAGTCATTACTTAGGGATATTTTTAAAAATGCTGTTTATTAGATTATGGATTTTAAAAATGTATCTACAGAATATATTGAGGAAAAAGAAAAATATCTAATAAAAATCCTGCTCAGGTTTATCACTATCTGGAAAAGGCTTTGATTTTGCTATGCCGGCATCTATTTCAAATCATTGGATTTGTAAGTCATGAGCTGTACAATTTTCTACATTTCTATGAAGTCTTTTTCAGTATAATAGTGGTTACTCCTAGGTAATGGCTACAGAATGGCAGCTTATTCCATTTAATCATTAGCAATCAATTATGCTTTGCTGTTTTAATTAAAGAAGGATGGAAGTTATTTTGTGGCTTTTGACGTTATGTTCCATTGTAGCCAAACAACAGATGAGCTCAGTTTTGGCATCCTGTTAAAAAAGACTCTGGAAAGGGAATCACATCTGCCAGGCTTATCTGCACATAATGCATATATCATGAACATTAATTTAACTTTGATTTTTAACCCTTTTCTTTCTAGTATTATATCAATTCCACATTTTTCTATTTCAGAGCAGTCAGTTTTGTGCGTATGCTGGGAGCTTTTCACACAATGTAAATTACTTGAGCTTGCACAAGGTTTTCCAGTTAAAATATTCTCAATATCCAATGGGTTTACAATTTTAGATCAGGATACTTAGAAATGTCTGTATGTTCATATGGAAGCATCCAAAATAAATAATGATGGGCATTAAATAAACAGTATCAGATAGTCTTTCTTTCTTCATTACTGCTAGTAAAAAATTCATTTGGCAACTTGCATTGAACCAGATTTTGGACTGAAGTTGAATTTCATTTGTAAGCATTTTGCTTACATTGTTGTCTTCCTATAAATCCAGCTCTTAACACTTGCTATGTCCTTTTTCATAACAATAAACATATCACTTACAAATCTGTGGCATTAGTCAGAGAAGTAAGCAGAGATTTCCCATTTGGGAATATGGGTTTGAGTCAGTTGATTATAAGATGTATCATGTCAACAATGACTGAAGTTGGAGGGAATTTTCCCACTAAACCAAGAATTTCACCCATCTGGTTAAGTTTTCAGTAGGGTCTCAGAAATGCAATTTTACCTCAGGATTTCCAACACCATAGGCTAGTTCAGTACCTCTTAAAATCTGACACAGCATTTTTGTACAATTCTTCAAATGCCTTTTGAAATAAATGGCCAGATCATTCAAAGGTCTAGCATGCTGTAACATATGTAGATACTGTCTGAACTAGACAAAAGAGTGAATGGCAGTCTTCCTGGTTTCTAAAGAATTTTACTACAGGCAACAAGAGGGCCTGGGGTCGGGGGTTATGTTCCAGTGAAGATGATAATGGAAGAACCATAGATGAACTTTTCTTTTTCATTCCCTTACCGCTGGACTTCAGGTTACAAAGAGGGATGGAGATTGTCATTGCTAAGTGACGTAATAAAATGTAATCTCACATGACTGCATCACTTAGTGTTGGTAATCCAAGCAACCTCAATTGCCATCCCAACTCCAGAAAGTACAGTTCTTAAGAAGAAGCAGAAATCCCAAGTAAGGGCATATGGGTACCACAGGAAGATCGGAGGATGCTGCAGGCAGGTGCTACGGAGTGTGGGCAGATTGATGACAGTCATGGGAGTATGGGGTGGAGCAGGCTCCTCAGGAGAAATGACATAGGGAGTGACTTACTAGAGTGACTTGTGGCCTTCCTTGCTGGCTTCTTCATTAACTTTTCTTTGGAAAGCTGGCAGGAAAAGTCACAAAGGATAATCATGTGGCATGGCACATTGCAACATTATAATCACAAGACAGGGACCTGAGCACCCAGATCACAATCATGTGACCATGCTGTGATTGCCAGAACTTCAAGGACTGGTCATAAGTCCATTTCTTTCAGCACCGCCATAACGGTTGCCAAACAAATAGGCATACATCAAGGACTTAATGTACATGCATTTTCTCATTCACAGTCTATTTGACTTCTAAGGAAATATTCACCAGTCACCGTTCTCATTCATTCTTAGTTCTCTAAATGACCCTATCATTGTTTGTATTCTTATTCTCACCCATCTGTTCATTTTATTTTCTTCTAAATTACATTCATTCAGAACATTGTGCAATTTTTCCCCAAAGTTCATCTCTGGTTTATTCCATTATCATCTCCACTGGAACATAACATGCAACTATCGCTAACCTATGTATTTCGGCTTTCACACACGCTCATAATAAATGACATCAGTTCATGTTTATTGATATACGGTTTATCTCTTTCATTCAAAAATAAATCTACACCTTTACATCCCTATATGTATTACACAACTCCATAAGATCAGATGACCTTCATTTACATCCATAACATCTTTTCCCTTTGTGATTCACAGACTTCCAATATATTTGGATAGTTGAGAGATTGCTTGTCTCCAAAATATTTCTGCCTGCCCAATAGGTTCTAACAGAATGGATGTTCTCCAGGTATCCCCCATAAAATGTTGCCAACTTGGTGGGACCAAGGAAGTCTGTCTTCTCTGTTGTGGTCTCCATCATGCGGGACAGAATTCCCCCAGGAACATGGATAGTATCCTTCCTTTCTCCTAAGGGTCTAGAAAGCTCTGAAAACCTGGTTTTGGTCCAAGGCCTGGAGATGATGATTGTTATTTTTTTAATAGTCTTTTTTGTTTTGTTTTATGGATTTTGTTACTAGAGTATAGTCTGGACTTTTTTATTTTTAGCAGTTTTATCTCTATTTTAGTCTGTGTGGCACCTAGAGTCCACTGGAAATAGGCGACCCACATACATACATACATACATACATACATCTACTTTTCTTCCTTTTGTTTTAATTCATGCTGATTATCATTTACTCTTCTTACATTCCAAATAGAAAAGTTATGTATGACATGATCATCACCAGATAGCCCCTTAATGATTGACCTCTACTGGCTACCATGACTTTGATCTATTGAGGTTTCCACTTAAAGCTTTCTAGTAAAATAGAGAAGGTATAGATGGATTAGTCAGCCTTAGTTGTCCAAATGCATTCTCTGCTGGCAATAGGGACAGTATTTAACATTACAGCATATATGGAGCAGTAATCCACGGACACAGTATAACCAGATCTATATCTAACATGGTCACACCAGGTAAGCTTGGATCTCTAATCTTGTAATCAAAATATTATTGCTGGCATTCCACAATTTGGGAGTACATGAGATTTACCGAAAGGTACTGGAAAGATCTATAAGAAGTCATATTAAAAAATATTCCTAAAACCTATTATGTATGGCAATGTGTTTTATGAGAACAATTACAGCATGTAAAATACCTTGAGTGTTGGTACCTAAAGATTATCAGGGGAAGTTTGAGCTGTTGAGTGAATTTATCATGCCTTAATATTACAGGAGAATTGGTCATAAATATTTTGCCTGTTTAGACCAAAACTTGAGAAAACTTGTTTCCAACAGATCATATAGTGTTCATACTGATATATATAAAATCCTCTAGAATTTGGATATATTTTGAATGCATTTCCTTCATATGTGATTACCACAGAGGAAGGAAGGAAGGAAGGAAGGAAGGCAATCAGATTGCTTTTTACCAAGTTTATGGATAAGATCCTGGATATGCAAATAAAAAAGTATTCATGATGAAATATATGGAACTACAGATGGACAAATTAACACTGTCCTTAATACTGTTTTAAGTGGACACAGTGAAGAGTGAAGATGCTAATGCTTGAGAAAAAGGGAGCCCATCAAACATACCATGAAAAATGATTTATTCAAACATACTTTCCTATAAATTTGCCTGCTGTTATATAGGCCAGTGATGGCTAACCTTTTTGCCATCGCGTGCCGGGGGAGGAGGTCGCGCATGTGCATGCCCATATCCATAATTCTATGTGCCCTGTCCCTGTGCATGTGTGCGCAACCCCCCCACTCCCCCCGCTTCTGGCATACAGTGGCATGGTAGGCCTGTTTTTTGCTCTTCCCAGCCTCCAGAGCCTTTCTAGGAGTCTGGGGAGGGCAAAAACGGCCTTCCCCACACACTCCCAGAGGCCCTCCGGTCACCAAAAATGGCCTGTTTGCCAACTTCTGAGCTTGCGTGCCCACCAATATGGCTACATGTGCCACTTGTGGCAAGCGTGCCCATAGGTTCGCCATCACGAATATAGGCTGTATATTGCAATAGCAAATATTACAATGAAAGCAAACAAAACAATACATATTAGTATTGCCCTTTCATGTTCATCTTCTGACAAAGAGTAGGATAAAATGTCCATCAAAGAAAGAATTCAACAACCATTCTGTTTCTCTTGATAAAAAGAGAAAAGTATATTTCATTCAGAAGGTCATATTCTTGGCCTTGGCATACTGATCTCAGATTGATTATGACTGATGAAATAAATGGAATCAGCTAATCCTTATTCCATTGGTTTGAATGGAACATGTGAGCATGATTTACATAGAAATCCGTTCTTCTGAATCCAGAATCACATTTTATTCATGGCATTAACAAATGCTGGATTATGTCATATTTCATCTGACCTTATATCTCTGTTACCGTACCACAATACTGAGCCAAACAGAAATATTGATAAATTTTTCCTCAATATTTGTCATTGTTGTAAATAAGAAATAAATACATTGGGCATCCTTCCAGCATTTTTAACATATAAAAAGTTCTAAAATGCAAACATGGATGAATCACAAAGTATCAGAATCATAGTTTAGCATAACTTAGTCATTAATTAGCTGCTCAATACAATAATCAAAATTAGAGTATACATAGCAAATGGAATCCAATGCCATTCATGTTAAACTGGAAGGTTCATTAGAGAACTTACAATTGTTCTATAATTATGGAGATAAGAACTGGTGGGATAAATCGCAAAGCTTCTCTGGTAGAAACAACATTACCATGGTTTTGAATATAAAGCTAAGTGCTGAAGTAACATTAAAGTTACCCCCCTGGAATCACATCTCAGTTTTTAAGAATTAATAGCAGTCAGAGTCAAGTCTGTTTAGACAGCTGAAAGTATTGCACATTGAAATTGATGCTATAACCTTATTAGTATTTAATGTTTTTGTGGCAATAATTTCCTGGAAGTTTTCAATGATATGAAGTAACCAGGGCCTTTATTCCAGTACATTACTTGTGCAATAAATTACATTTTCTCTGGGCAGTTGAAATCTCCCATTTGCAGAGATTAGAGATTGAGAAGAAAACTGTTAAATTTTATTATTCTTTTGTTGTGTTAAACATACACATGTACTTTTATGATGCTATCCTGGAAACAATCCTAAACATACTCACAAATTGTTTTTAAATGGACTATTTCCCAAGGAAACAACTTCATGTTCCAAAATTCAGAACATTATGCCCATATTTAAAGCTTAAACAAGCTAACCCATTGCGTTTCAATGGTTACCACGCAATCCCTCTTTTAAAGAGGAATATTGTGAGGCTCTTGATTACTCAGAACCAACTGGGCTGTTTTTAAAGGATAATTTTTCATGTGAAGAACAGTGTTTGGTGATTAATGGCATAAATAACCTTACTGGTCTGTTGTAAGAACATTCACAGTGAATTTGTGAGATGAAAAGGAAAAAAAACCCACACTCCAAAGCAATTTAAAAATAAATAAATATCCCACCTCTCCTACACTACAAGTTTTGTCCTCTGTGAAATTTGACTTTTCAGGTTATTTTCAGTTTGACAGCTCCCTCAATGCACCATGTACTTAGTTTTTCCCATAACAAAATAACAATGGGTTTTGTTAATTCGTTTGATCAAAGAAGGAGAATAATGGGGGGAAAGAAGGCATGGACATATATTTCCTTCCAAAATTTGATATTATAACAGAAATGAAAACTGACTGAAACAGCCTCGAATTCCACTTCTAACGTACTATTGGCAGACAGAATAGGTTGCTTTTTCCACAGCTTTTACCATTTAAATATTTCAAGAATTGTAATCAAGTTCTGTAAACCAGCAAAAAGTTAGCCATGACTAAGTACATTTAATTAAAAGCAATTTTAACTTAAGTTAGGCATGACTAACTTGTTCCATTGACGACCATCAATGAGACTTGGAAGCAATTCTATACTTCTTGTGTACCTTGGGAATCCCTAACAACTGACTAGGCAGAGCTAGGTCATGCACAGGGCTAGCATAAATATTTAATAAATTTAGCCTTTTTTTCTTGTTGTGCCTTCAAACCAGTCTTCATTCTTGGTGACTGCATGGACAATTCCTCCAATTTTCTTGGCAAGATTTCAGAAGTGGATTGCCATTGCCTCCTTCCTAGGGTTGAGATAAAGTGACTGGCCTAAGGTCACCCATCTGACTTTGTGTCTAAGGAGAGACTAGAACTCACCGTTTCCTGGTTTCTAGGCTGGTTTGTTAACTTCTATATCAGTCTGGCTTTATTGGCCTTTTCCTAGAAGACCTATTTAATACTCTCAGGATTTGCTGTATCAGAAGTCTGCTCTCTTTCAATTTTCTAAGTTTACTAGCAATAGTACCAGAAGCAGGCTAGTAAATACACATACTTCACAGATAGACTTGTCATAATTCATGGAAAATTTGCATTTTTAAGGCTCCCTCCCCACCCCAGTCCCCATTGTTAGAGGTAGTAAATGTTTGAATCAGGCACTTATCAATGTAAAGTTGGAACACAGTAATTCATTGTAAGGCAAACACTGTCAGGGTTCCAAGGAACACCCCCAATGAAATAAAACTCCAAGGCCTGAGGTTCTTCAAAGTTCCAATTTATTAGAGATGTCATGTTGGCACATCTGGGAAAACCCGAATCTGAAAGCTTCCAGGTTTTCCACACCCAGCTAACAGTTCACAGCTGTGCCCCACACCCACAAGTTCATCACATAGTTCAATCAACTCTTCACATTCAACTGGATACAATCTCCAGGCAGTCTCCAGTAGGTGTGCAGGCAAAAGTGTCCTTGAATACGGAACGTTGTTATAACTAGCTTTCTACTGCCCCAACAAAAAACCCCTCCCAATTTCCCAGGCTAAAATATGTGGCAGTTAGGAAGCAAAAAGGAAAACTGTCTTCCAATACTGACAACACACTTCAACCTACCTCAAAGATGAGAATGTGAAAGTAGGGTTGACCATTTAGTAACTTAGTTGAATTTATTAGCACCAATGGATTTTAGATTGCATAACACTGGATTGGCCAACCTTGAGTCCACATTAAGAATGTTAAGAGCTGAGCAGACTTCAGTTGTGTTGGCAGAACCAGAATGAAAAATATAACATTCAATTAGAACAACAGAAAGAAAAAAACGTGAAGCCTGTGGCTAGCCACATTAAAAAAAAGTCGAAACTACTCATAGCAATGTCAGAGAACTAATCACACCACTTAACCTTCCTACAATCTCTATATGAAGAATTTAAGCTGTAATGTTATGAACTGACAGAGTCTTAGAAGCAACAGAAAAGCCACTGATTCTTTGAAGAATTTCTGAAAGCTCCAAAGCTTTTTTGAAGTTGTCAGGTTCCATTCATTCTTTCAAAGCAAGTCACCCCTTCAATTTACAAATCTGTTTCACAGGGTAATTCCAGTGGAGCTTTCTCAGACTGACTAAGCCACCTGAAGCTGTAGAAGGCTAATGTTTATTCCCCATTGGAATGTATTTTTTGTCATCTTAGTTCTTTGCTCTTTTTTATGTGGCTCATTTTAAAAAAAAAAAAAACACACACACACAACCGCTGAGGGATTCAGGAGGTGGCATATCTCTAGGGAGAGGGACAGAGATGAAAATGTTCAGCACTTGGAAGCATTTTGTTAATGTACCTAGTTTACCTGTACACCCGTACACCAGTGGTGGGTTCCTCCCGGTTCGGGCCGGTTCTCCTGAGCCGGTAGCAGTGATGATATGACATCACCGAACTGGTCCTGCAAGCAGTTAAAAGCCTGGTAGACCAGTACCTCTGCTAAATCCTAAATAATTGTCACATGACCATCAAGCCACACCCACAAAATAAGCCACGCCCACAGAACCGGTAGTAAAAAAATGTAGAACCTACCCCTGCAGTACACACCACCCACTATCTGTATATACAGAAAATATGGTATTGCTATTGCTGTCAAAATTCAGAAATCTGGAGTTACTCTTGAGACTGCAAAAAAGTGGATAAAGAAGTCCAATGCAATCCAGAGATTGCCCTGTCTTAGCATATTCCTTTCCTCTTCTCTCAAATGCCCTTTTGTTCAAGGAGAAAAAGGAACAAAAAAATATACTTCTAAGTAAAACATTAGCAACTATTTTCAGATATTGTAATATGGAGTTCTTGGTGCTCCCTGAAGTTTAGTTTTTTCCTTGCAAGCATTTCATTACCCAACTAATAACCCTAACTTTTTTCATTCTAATTATAATAAATCATAAACATATTGTTTCATATATAACGATATTTCTACATTATTAACTAAAGTTATTGACATGCTATTGCTTAGATAACTTGAAGTGTTGGAAATAGAAAAAAAGATGAATGAATGTTGTACCAGAGACAAATTCCTCATGTGTCCAGTCACACTTGGCCAAAAGAGTATTCTATTCTATTCTATTCTGTTCTGTTCTGTTCTGTTCTGTTCTGTTCTGTTCTGTTCTGTTCTGTTCTGTTCTGTTCTGTTCT
>WNWU01000003.1:36782741-36878573 GCA_012654045.1 Ptyas mucosa | reverse complement strand
CTGTTCTGTTCTGTTCTGTTCTGTTCTGTTCTGTTCTGTTCTGTTCTATTCTATTCCATTCCATTCCATTCCATTCCATTCCATTCCATTCCATTCCATTCCATTCCATTCCATTCTGTCCAACCGTACTCAACCTGTAGTTCTCAATGGAACTGCATCTACATGGAGGGAAATTTGCAGTGGAGTACCCCACTGTTCTGTGTGTTTCTTATCCAATAAAGAGCTTATCCAATAAAGTTTCTTATCCAATAAAGAGCTGTGGTGTCTCAGTGGTTAGAATGCAGTATTGCAGGCTAATTCTGCTGACTGCCAGCAATTCGATTTTCATTGACTCAAGGTTGACTCAGCCTTCCAGCCTTCCGAGGTCGGTAAGATGAAGACCCAGATTGTGGAGGCAATATGTTGACTCTGTAAACCACTTCGAGAGGGATGTAAAGCATTGTGAAGCAATATATAAGTCTAAGTGCTATTGCTAGCTCTTAATGTGACTATCCTGTCAGATTATTCAGGTGGTTGTAGGCATGCAATGGATATGCTTGCACAATTTTATCTGACATTCAAAGATAAGCTGGTTGAGCCTAGTAAGAGTTTGTATGGGAGACTACCTAAGAAATCTAGAGCTGAAAGTTATACCAGGAAGCTAAAAAGTTCCCCAAGAAGATAATGCCAGACCCCTTTCACACAGTTGTCATCAATCAGGAATAACTTTGCCTTCTTTATCTATGCATGAAATACATTTCTTTGAGGCTCCACTTTTCCCATATGCATTTTCATACTCTAGGTAGAAGATTTAGTAATGCCAATGGGTAATATTTAAAATAAAATTTTAAAAACTGGAAAACTAGAGGGTTTTTTTTCCTTTAACATGCAGCCTTGGGAAAATACTGCCATCTGGTGGTCATTTGGTGGACAATTTCCTATACAGTATCCCAAAGAATAACTTGCTGTATCCTAGTAAATCAAATGCCATCATATGTCTGAAGAAATTTTCATTGTAGATCATGCTATTTAGGAAAGCATGAACTTTAATCAAGAAAAAAGTGGTGCTGTACATTTTAAAAAAGCAGTGCGGACAAAGAATGGCATGCTTATTTTTTTCTGAACTATCAGTTAATAACATATTCTAGTTTTATCATGGTTAGAGCAGGTTATGCTTTAATGGTAAATTACAGAATCCTTAATCAAGCATATGCATCATTGTAGCTATCCATAAATTAAATTTTTTAAAAAATATATATGGTATTTTATTATAAATGAGTTTGCATTATTCAAGGAGATAACAAAAATAGTTTAACTATATAAAAATTAAATACTGACACAAAGCAAAAAGTAAAATATAAAAAACAAGGAAAGGAAGAACTTCTGAGAGCACATTCCCTTTACCATCCCTAGTCACTAATCACTACTTAAGCATTTCTTCTTTTCTTGAAATATTGGACACTGTTGTTTATATTTATTTAAAATCACTTTATCTGATATTTTAATTAATCTCTTGTTTCTTAAAAACCATATTGCCAATATGTAAGCCTGCTTTGGTGTGTGATGCACTGAATGTAGATGAATGTCTGTAATGAATCTATACAGTCAATTTTTTTCATTGCTACACATTCTCTAATTTTGGTCTCCCATTCTTGAATATTAAATATGACTGAAGTAGACGAGCAACAATGCCAAAGCGAAGTTCTAATTCAACTCTTACCTGGAAGTAACCTTTGTTGAGAACTGGGATTTCTTCCATCTAAATCTGCTTAGTACTGGAGAATAAAGAAGATGCCAGTACATAATCAGTATTGTTTGGTTAAATTAAAATCTTGGTAAACAGAGCATGTCCAATTTGTTAGTATTGCCAGAATATCTGGGTCATGAAGTTAAATTATTTTCATCTGTTTTCTACCACCTACTAAACCCAAAAAGCATTGTTTTCTAAGTTTTAAAAGTATGTTTCTTATTACAGTTTAAGCAGAGAATCAGAGTAACTTTCTATTAAAAAATTAAAAGTATCACACACTAATTTGAAGGCCAACCTTCAATAGAAGCTGTTAGAGAGGTAAGTCTATTTGTTTATTATCAGCTTTCTGTCATAAAACTAAAGGTAACGTATATTTATATCTGACCATTGGCCAAATTTTGTTTGCTTATTTTCTTCAGAAATGTTGGTTCATTCTCTATCAAGCCATAGCTTTTAAAACATTTGAGTTCCATAAAAAATGAATAACGATTTGGAATTTAGCATTTCTATTTTTATATAACAATACTATACATTAGTATATGTTTCTTAAGTTTGACTATATTTTATATATAATTTTAATTTAGTCCCATCCGAAGATCTAGTCCCAGAAAAAAACTAACAGAATGTTTTTTATTCATTATCTATAACCTTATATCAGATGTGGTTGACAACATTCAAAAATTCTTCAGTGAGGAAAAGGAGTCCTGGAAAATATTGTATTTAATTGAAAAATGTGTCAAAATATGACAAATTCAAACTTTTTGCAATGACTTTATAGTTTGGGTCTCCAAAGTGTTCTTTGGGGACCCAAACTTTAATGATGTATTATGGTCTGTTTCAGCTGATTTAAATATATTGTATTACAATTAGAAGTGCATGCCAGTGTTTTAATAAGATTCAGCTCTAGCATTTCTGAAGAAACAGACATGGTTATGCCTTAAGCCACTGGCTGCAATAGATATATTCACATGAAAATGTCAGACCTGATCCACATATCCAAGCCCTCTTTGATAGTAGAATGATACTGAAACAGATGGTTTCCACAATGATTATACTGAGAAATATTATGATATGGTAAAGAGCAGTGCTTCCCAAATGGTGAGATGGTTTTTTTTCTTCAATAACATGAATAATCTTCAGGGGTGCATGAAGGATTATTGTTTGCTCATCAATAGCCAAAAACTGATAAACAATTTTAGCTGAATGATTAATTTAGAAAGCAAAACCTCAGCCTTTCCACCTGGGTAAAAATCAAAAAAAGAATATGATGCCTTGCCTATCCCAAATGTTCTACCCCAAGCATCAGAACAAGATTTAAAACACTGGTAGACAAATAGGCTTCAGTATCTATTCATCCTTCCTGCTGCCACTGTTACCTACAGTGGAAAGATTCATAATCTTTGCAACAGACTTTTTCTAAATAATAAATACCTGGGACCTTATCAGAATGTTTCACCAAAGGGGATTATGTCTGGCTAAGTGATGCAACACAAAAAGTAGTAACCAGGTCTTAATCTCTTTTTCTGATGAGCCTAAAATAAATGGAAATTTGAAAATCTAGGAATAAGAGCTTAATTCCTGAAACATTTGTATGGCTGCAAGGCCAAACGGAGCACAGAGTCAAACGGACTTCCCAGAGCTTGAATTGACTATATGAACTAATTGCTTCCTGCAAAGGCTCACATTTGCTCCTCTTTTATGTCTTATGGGAAGAGCCAATCATCTCTAAACCTTACTCCCGAATTGCCCTTTTTTTTCTTAGTTGTTCTTGCCTTCTGGCAGCTCTGAGCATGTGCACACTGGGAACAGGCTCACACTGTTCTTCTGCCTCGCTGATGTCAGATTCTGGCGGCTCCAGAGGCAGCACATAACCACCAGATGGCCCTGGGCCTCTCTCTGCCTCCAATGCAGAGCCTTCGTCCGAGCCTTCCCCAGACTCCAGGACTGGCCCATGTTCCTCCCCAACCTCCTCACTGTCCGAATCTGCTGCCAGCTCTGCTGGCTGCTGGCGGACCACAACAAGAGGGCTTGTTTCTGAATTAACATATAGTGAATAAAACTCCTTAGAAGAATTGGGATTGTCAAAATGAATAAATAGACTGATGCCATAACAATGCTTTTAGTTAGGATAAAACTAGTACAACTGGGCTTGCAATACTGGATAAAGGGAAAGATAGATGACTTTTGTGCACAATGTCTGACACTGCAATATACTGGTAGTCCTCAACTAATGTTCTGTCCCCTCCCTGCTTCAGAAGCCCAGACAAGCACACACACGAACAGAAGTGTTCAGAAGTTGTTTATTTACCATCCATAAACAACAAGCTGGCAGCGAGCCCGGGAGAGATAAAGACAGCTGTTGTTTTGAGTTGCCATGGCCAGTCCCTGATAAGGCGTTCCGGCAAGTCCGACAACAGACAGTCAGGTTAAAACTTTGTTCGTCACAAAAGCCAACAAGGTAAGGTCAGCTCCTTTTATACCTTGTGGGGCGTTGGCTTTGTGACTCATCACCTCGTGCTCGGCCCCACCCACTCCTTTGCTGAGCCCGTCTCTCTGATCGTCGCCACCTGGGATTAATCCACTCCCTCTCCTCATTAACGTCTGACTCAGAGGAGCTTTCTTCCACAGGGCTTTCAGCTGGGGCCTGGGGTGGTGCCAAACCAGACGGGCCAGGGGAGGGGGCCCTTGCCTCCTCCTCCTCTTCACTTTCGGAGGATTCTTCCTCCGGAGGTCCGGGCTCGGGAGCCGAAGACACAACAACTAATGACTAGTTGCTTAGAGACCACTCAAAGTTATGAAGGACCCACCACCAAAAGTTACTTAGAACCCAGATTTAACATTCTGATGATCACCACCACTCCGTCACCAGCACACATTAATAGCCATTTGCAATATCCTGCGCTCACAGGACTGCAATATTTTACTGGAAATCAACATTTACTCCTGGTCTCTGGAAAAAAATGCTCTGTCATGTCTCCGTCGGAGCCTGAATCTGCGGAGGAAGACGAGCCAGAGCTGGAGCCAAGGCAGCGGCTTTGTTGGCTTCAGAATAATGTGAGGAGGAGGAGGAGGCAGGCAGGCCAGCAGTGGGATGGCTTGCTAGCAGGAAAGAACAGGGCCAGGATGACCAACAGAGGGCAGGAGTGGAAATGAGGAGCGAAGGAGCTCAGGCAATGAGCAAGAACCATCCCCTTCTGATCTCCAAGCAAGGAGAGTGGAGAGGAGGTAGGACCAATGCAGGCCAACCAGACAACTCAGTAGGAGAACACCCTGCCTATCTTCACAAGGTACACCTGGGGATTGAGACCTAAGGAGACGCTGTGGGGAAAGGCATTTGTTGGGAACAAACGCTGAATTCATGGAGTTTTGTGTGCTATTGCTGATGTTTGGAGTTTCCTGGACTTCTTGCTTTATTTCTTGCTTCCTGAAACCACTGCCATCTTCCTTTGCTTCTTGGACTCATTCTCTTGCCCCACTGGATTTCTTACTTTGTAGCTGTTGTGCTCACAGCATTTTGCGGGACTACTTGCAGCCAGAGGCTGCTGGAGGTGTGTGTGTGTGTGTGTGATCACACAGTTCTGGGACTTGCCATAACATGGGAGCATTTGGGGTAAAGTTGGAGCAATATAGGGACGATTTGAGCTGACTGTGTTGCCTCTGTGCCTTGCCCTGGGTCATCACATGCCCGCTGCAGACAATAGGTTTGCTTTACAATTGCAGCACTCACTTTACAACTGTTGCATTCACTTAATGACTGCCACAGAAAGGTCATAAAATTGGATCGATCTCATGATTCTATCATAGTCATGTTTAGCAATTAAGCTAATGTTTAGTTAACCAATTTTGATTATTTTTTTAAAAAAGCATGAAAGAATTAGTCAAAACACTATGCTCATGTTTGTTCTGAAGAAGCTGTATTTGTGAAACAGATATTTTCTGAAGTACATCAAAGATTGCATTAATACACTAGCACGAAACGTGTTAAGAAAAAAAAAACAATTACCCATATATTATCTGCACAAAATCCAGTATAAAATGCCCACTGCTTCTAAATAAATAGATTATAGATCATTAATGTGCATAAATGTTTCCAAATCACACAAACAATCAAGAAAGTCATAATAGGCATAACTTTAATTTGTGCCTTGGAATCCTATCTGACATCTATCTAGTCATATCTTTTTAAGGCTGTAATTGAAGCATGTGCCATTGTGTCAGCCAACATTTAACGGACTTGCCTTATGAGCCAATCACAATACAACAATCTATTAAAATAACAGATATAAACTTCCATTGTTTACAAACAAATTTACTGGTTAGATATAGTGACTTATAATTGTGACTTTTATAAATGACATGACTTTTTGTGGCTTTTTAATTGTTTCTATCTTTATCTTTTTTATCATTTGTAAGTCACCTAGAGTTGGCTTATTGGTAAGATAATAAATAAATAAATAAATAAATAAATAAATAAATAAATAAATAAATAATGTTTAGGAAAAATGAAGGGCCAGGGACTCGCCTTAACATAATGAGATAATATGCAGAATGATGTGATGGGGAGGAAGTTAATCAAAATTATATGAATTGTGACCCTACTTGGACTGGGAGGCTCTCCTCACGGTCACTCATGCCCTTGTCACCTCACAGTAACATTATTGCAACACACTCTCCATGGGGCTACCCTTGAAAAGTGTTCGGAGATTACAGTTGGTCCAGAGTGTAGCCACGCAAGCTGTCGTGGGTGCACCTAGATACACCCACATTACACCAATTCTCCGCGAGCTGCACTGGCTCCCTATTGGTCTCCAGTCACAATTCAAGGTGTTGGTTATTACCTTTAAAGCCCTACATGGCTCAGGGCCAGGGTATCTTCGAGACCGCCTTCTACCACATAACTCCCAACGACCGGTAAGATCCTACAGAGTTGGTCTCCTCCAGGTCCCATCAGCTAAACAATGTCGGCTGGCGGGCCCGTGAGGGAGGGCCTTCTCTGTGGCTGCCCCAGCTCTCTGGAACCAGTTACCTCCTGAGGTCCGGACCATCCCCACCCTATTGGCCTTCCGAAAAGCAGTGAAGACCTGGCTTTTCCGGCAGGCTTGAGGCCGTTGATCTCACTCTTGCAATCCGGCGAGATCCAGCCATGAATGGTGTGAATGAGTTTTAATGTTTTTAATGTTTTTAATTTTTAAATGTTTTTTATAATGATTTTAAATGCATTGTGAGCCGCCCTGAGTCTTCGGAGAGGGGTGGCATACAAATTGAATGAATGAATGAATGAATGAATGAATGAATGAATGAATGAATAAATAAATAAATAAATAAATAAATAAATAAATAAATAGCTCTGCACAGAATTAAATTTAAGAAAACTCCATCTATCCAGTTTCGGATAAATCCAGCTTTAAACAAATAACTCTGCATCCTTCATTCCATCCTGCTCAGAAGCCTAGCTCTGTTCTCCAGATAAATTCTTCTGCAGGTAAAGAAAGGCAGCATGATTTGACTAGATTTCTTATGACTTGGAGACCGTTGTTAGATTTCTTATACAATAAGGAGAAAAATCAACTTTTGACTTTGAGATTTGAAGATTAGTCTGGATTCGACTAGAGAAATACTGCAGCTTTTTAAACAGAGAGATTTGTATTTAATAATTTACTACTTCTTAGATAAAATTAAGATAATGTGCATGATATTTTATGCACATTGGAGATTTTAGTAAATTGATTATTAGTATTTTAAGGTGTTTTGTATATTGGTGCTATTTGTTTAAACTAAGAAAGAGGTGGTTGTATCATTATTATAATCGCTGTACCAAAAGAAAGAAAGTGGTCATTTTTGTTACAAATTTGTTTGATATATTTTTGTCACTTTTAATTTTAATTTAATTCCCTTTCCCTTTTCTGTTAATTTGTATTTTAAAGTTTGATGTTGAAAATTAATAAAGACATTATTAAAAAAAGAAAAAATAAAGGCAGCACGGAGCAAGAGGGAACACAAATACGCTTCCACAGTTCCACAAACAACCTACTGGCTGTTTCACATATGGAACTAACCGTGGGATTTTTTACCCATAGGTTACTGAAACTTCGCTTACAACAGGGAACTCATCAACAATAGTTTATGATCCATAATGGCTTAATGGATGTTACACTAAATCCAAATCATATTGAACATATAATAGCATAGCAAGATGTTTGAAATTAATCATTGTGTTTTTCCTTAAATTTGCAAGATTTCTTTACATTACTAATGTATTTCTACATTCAGAAAAAAGCCTAATAATAGAAGACAATATTTTGGACCATTATTCTTCAAATCAGCCTCTTTGGAAAATAAAGTACTCTGATCCCAATCTAGCAAGGAAGCATCTACAGATATCTCTGCCTTCCTCTTATTGTTAATAGCAAGTTAGCAAACCTCTTCCGAGCACACATAAATGCAAAATATGCTATTCCTGCTAAAAAGCCAGCCAGAAGAGTTGTGCCAAAAACTTTGGGTGCCCTCTTCTTCGCTACTCGAAATGCTGTTGGAAGAACTGCTGAGATTAGTATGTTGTTGACATGTCCCAAAACCTTATGAAATGGTTGTCTCTTCAAGACACGCTCATAATAGGCTTCCAAGTTAGGCCGCTTTCCATTTCCCCAACTTCTCCTTGCTAGTCCAATGAACTTCAGCCGATGGAGTGTTACAGCAAGGGATACGTCAGCCAAGCTAAAGAATTCTCCACAGAGCCAAGGCTGATGTCCATTTTCTGATATCAAAAATAAAGACATAAATAATTAGAGACTAATAAAATGCAATATGATGCAAAGATTCCTCTATTGCATGCAATTAATATTCTTATTAAATGTGTGTAACCATTAGTTCTAGATTACTTGTTGCAATGGTTTGGTAAATAGGAACATGACTTGAAATAGCCTAGAGATTACTAAATGGAGGTATCGTTCAACATTGCAGAATCAAAAAAAAAAAAAATAAAGACAGAATGAGACTGCAAATAATATTTTACCTGGTGTTTCTTCATTTCTTCTTTGCAACTCAGTTTCAACCTGATCCAAAACTTTTTCCAACTCATCTAGTATTTTCTGTAAGTACTTTATGTTATCATGGTCCATCAATTTAGACTACAGGAAATAAATAGATTATATTTATATTACATTATATATAATAGCTTGCAAAAAATGATGATACATTCTCTTGAATATTGTGAATCTCAGCAAGCAATTGTAAGACTACTAAATGACACAAAATGACATGTATATAATCCCTTTTAAAATGGAATTATTCCAAGCAGAAAAACATGCAATAATAATATTTGCTATTTCATATTAATATCATACTCCAAGCAATCCTAGGATCCATTTTAACTAATTATACATATTCTGTTCTTACTTTGAGTCGTTTCTGCTTTGCTATATATGCATCTTGCAGATCTGGGTTTTCTTCAGCGAGTTTTTTTAATTCAGATTCAGTATTACCTATTTGGCCTTGCAAAACAGCAATAAGTCAGTTAAGGTTATCAATCATCACACTTTCAAGTAAATTAAGTAAACTTTATTATGTTAACAAGTTTTACTTCCTAACCAAATGTATGGATTTACAATATCTTGTGTGAACAGTTCAGTGAACTCTCATCTGTAATGCAGAATTAATCCTGATAGTCAACTAAAATTTATTTGACAAATGGTTTTTTAAAACACCATATGTTGCTTATTTCAGCAGGCTGAATTCAGCAAATTCAGAAATTTGGTAAAATCATTTAAATAAGAAAATTAAAATGAAATTGAACACCACAGATAACTAGGGCAGATAAAATTCTTGTACGTACTACGAATTCTGGTCGTGGCATATGCAGGAATCATGGAGTCTACTGCTAATTCAGGATGTAAAATGCAACCATGTGTATATGCATCCATAGGCAAGGAATCTAGGAGTTCTCTGTAGTGTTGAACCCTTGGATAATACATACTTCCTTCTTCTGGCATTAATTTTGGAGTCTTTTCTACAGAGAAGAATATCCAGAGATGAAAGTTAACCAAAAAAGTTTAAAAACGTTGGCTTATTTATAACCTCTTCCCAGAGGTGGGTTTCAGCAGGTTCTGACCAGTTCTGGAGAACAGGTAGCAGAAATTTTGAGTAGTTCGGAGAACCGGTAAATACCACCTCTGACTGGCCCCACCCTCATCTATTCTCTGCCTCCCGAGTCCCAGCTGATCGGGAGGAAATGGGATTTTGCAGTAACCTTCCCTTGTATTGGGGAGGGAATGGAGATTTTACAGTATCCTTTCCCTGGAGTTGGGTGGGAGTGGAGATTTTACAGTATCCTTCCCCTGCCGTGCCCACAAAGCCATGCCATGCCCACAAAGCTACACCCACAGAACCGGTAGTAAAAAAATTTGAAACCCACCACTGCCTCTTACCCACTTCAGCCCTTACATCTGAAAGTGAAAAATAAAAGAGATTTCGAATATGATCTGATTGTGGATAAAAGGCTGAATTAGTAAAGTCATTTTTTTTCAATAAGTTTTTTTATTTTATTCGCAACATTAAAACACAACTCAAAAAAGGGCGAAAAAATACAAGAACAAAGCAAAACAAGATATTAAAAATAAAATAAAATAAAAAATAAAACCAGCCAGTTTAACAAACCAGTTAAACTTCAAAGCTCTGTTAATAATCTGCAATTGTATCTACAGAAAAACTTATAATCTATCCTGAATCACCACAATCTTTATCTCTGGTCCTTCTGGAATCAAATATCCTTGATTAATGCTTAATGATAAAACTTTTCCTTAAAATTTTAACTGAGATCTTTCCCAAAGATAGCATCTCATTCACCCAAATCATAAACTCTGTTTTAAATATCTTTGCAGCATTTGTTGGTCTAAGAATCTTCATACAAGTTGGCATGCAGTGCCTCTTGAACTAATCAAGTTATAAGAGATTTGAGATAGGGGCTGATTTTTCTTTGCTTAAGTCATAATGAGAATTAGCAACCTTGAACCTCCTTCATGATAAAAGTAACATTTTCTTAATATACATAGACCTCAACTTACGACCACAATTGAGCTCAAAATTTCTGCTGCTAAATGAGTCATTTGTTAAGTGATCTTTGCTCTTGCGACAATCGTTAAGTGAATCAATGCAGTTGTTAAATTAGTAACTCGGTTATTAAGTGAATCTGACTTCCCCATTTACTTTGCTTGTCAGAAGGTCGCAAAAGGGGGTAACATGATCTCAGGACACTGCAACCATCATAAATATGAATCAGTTGCCAAGCATTTGACTTTTGATCATGTGACCATGGAGATGATGCAATGGTCATAAGTGTGAATAATGATCACAAGTCATTTTTTCCATGCCATTGTAACTTTGAACAGTCACTAAATGAACCATTGTAAGTCAAGAACTACCTATGGTATATATCTTTCATTAGTTTTGGGTCTTTAACTTCTGTCTCAGTAGAAATGAAATAAATTTTTCAGAAGCACCATATTTTAAGGACTGATTATAGAAAACTAGGGGAAGCTTCCTTCTTTGTTTTTAAAGCTGTAGAATGTGAATAAGAGACTTGTTAAGCTGCTTTTATTTCTTTCATCCTTGCTTTCATGCTCAGCTGGGTCCAAGAAGTTACAAGGTATATTAAGCCAACCTTTATTAAAGAAAGCAAATATCCCCTAGCTCCTGGGAGAAAAAAATTAATACAGGCTCCAGATCTGAGAAAGTGTAGAAGCTGATAAGTTCTACCCACTTTTGAATGAAACAGATTTTTAAGATCTTTTTTCACCAGGATTTAGCCTTGTTTTGGAACATATTTTGAATGTGTTCCACCATGTTGCACTATCAAAGGTGACTTTATCTGAACTTGGAAATTAAACAAGATCTCTTCTGGGAAGTACTTGGATAGGCGTCTGGGAAATCAAAACAGCCTAGAACCCTGGTGGCAAATCTATGGCATGTGTGCGAGAGGTGGCATGCAGAGCCCTCTCTGTGGGCACACGCGCCATCACCCAGTATAGAGTATGCCATAGGGCGGGTATCAGCAAGCTGCAGGCTCTTTCGTCCCTCTGCTGTGGCTCTCTGTTTGCTGGCCGCTCCAAGGAGAGAGCTGCCCTCAGACCACCCAGGCCCCCGCTGTGGGTGGAGAGAGGGAGACGGAGGGGGTGTCTCCCACCAGGATCCAGATTGGAGTTGCCATATTTTGCTTGGATCTCCAACATTTGGCTTTGCCTGCCAGCCTCCACTCCCCCTCCACAGACCAAGTGGTTGGATTCACATGACATGTGAAGCTGGGCAGGAAAGGATAGATAGATAGATAGATAGATAGATAGATAGATAGATAGATAGATAGATAGATAGATAGATAGGACAGAGAGAGAGAGACTTAGAGAAAGAGGGGGAGGGAAAGAGAGACAGATGGAAACAGAGGCAGAGAAAGAGAGAATGAGAAAGAGAGGAGGGAAAGAGAGGGAGAGAAACAGAGAGACAGAGAGAGGGGGAAGGGAGGGAGGAAAAGAGAGAGAGTGTAAGGGAAAGAGGGAAAGAGAGAAAAACAGAGAGAGTGGGGAGGGAAAGAGAGAGAGAAACAGAGAGACAGAGAAACAGAGATGAGGAGGGAGGGAGGAAAAGAGAGAGGGGAAGGGAAAAAGAGAGAGAAACAGAGAGAGAGGGAAAGAGAGAGAAACAGAGAAAAACAGAGAGAGAGAGAGGAAAAGAGAGAGAAAGGGAGGGAGGGAAGAGAGAGGGAGGGAGGGAAAGAGAAAAATGATATTACAAACGTTTTTCTTTTTTATTGTTGCTAAACGCAATATTTCAAAAGCGGAAAAAAATTAAAGGGCATAAAAGTGCAGTTATCATGTTTTTCTTAGAACAATTAGCTGAACTCTGCCTTGTTTATCATTATTTTAGGTAGTAAAACCTCAGTATTCAGGTTAAATTGTCGTATTGGCACTTTGCAATAAATAAGTGAGTTTTGGGTTGCAGTTTGGGCACTAGGTCTCTAAAAGGTTCGCCATCACTGGCCTAGAAGAAGACAATGGCAAACATATTTTGATACTTTTGCCAAATTCATGTCCGTATACTCATCAAGAGTTATTTATGATTTCGTAGCCCAGTAGCAAAGATAAGACAGAAGCAAGATAAATAGGGCCGTTTATCCTCTCAAAACTCTCAGCAGCTTTCAACTACTATTTCAATTCAATTCAGTACTTTCAATTGAATTAATATCTATTTATTTAAATTTGTTGTAGATGCCACTCCACTAAACTAATATTAGTACTTATGGTATCCTTTCAAGAGTCTCAATCAAATCTGGATAATTTTTTTTTGTTTGTACTTAGATGTCTGTCTCCCCAAGGTACAACTGATTCTGCTCAGGTGCAAGGAATATATTTTGCAGGAATCCATACTATTCTATGTTATCATTTAGCTCCATCCTCTTGAATACTCGTATCTAGAGTAACATATTCTTGATATGATTTTTGTTAACAGGATCATATAAGAAATAAAGAAATCCTTTAGCTTCCCAGATAGCCATTGCCATTTAATAATACTGGTCAAGGTAGATTCCTGTTTCTCTAGAAGAGTTGCTGATAAAAAGATTTATATGTGTCTATATCCCACTCCCAAAAATGTTTTCCTTTCGAAGTGTCTTTTCTATGTCTTGCAAGAATAAAGCTTAAAATTATGTATCTGTTCTGACAAATTTCTCAAACTGCAATTTATTTATCACATTTAGAAACCACCCATATCCCTCACAGAAGGACTCTGGGTGGTGTATAAATAAGACATAAAACATAAAATCTATACTATAAATAATCATTTCGTGCATAAATAAATTTCTATGAAATAAGATGTCCCAAAGATTCTTTTTCGAGAGGTAACTGGACTTTCTTGTTTTTCTTTAAAGACTTTTTGCTTCTTATCCAAGAAGCTTCTTCAGCTCTGTCTGGATGGTGGGAAATGAAAAGATTTATATTCCTTGCAGACAGCTGGTCATTTGCATTCTTTTTGAGAGAGGTTGAGGCCACAAGGATTTTTTAAAAGAAAGCAAATGACCAGCTGTCTGCAAGGAATATAAATCCTTCCATTTCCCACCATCCAGACAGAGCTGAAGAAGCCTCTTGGATAAGAAGCAAAAAGTCTTCAAAGAAAACCAAGAAAGTCCAGTTGCCTCTTGAAAAAGTACCTTTGGAACAACAGTGACCTGGATGAATGAGAATTTCCATAGCCATATGAAATAAATACACACCTTAAGGCTTTTAAAATACATATATATATAAATAACTTATTACCATTCACAAAAGTATCTTCAAGGTAGTCAATAATCTGAGTTGCATCACAAATTATGTTCTCTTTGTGAATGAGCACAGGGACTTCTCCTGATGCATTTAAACGCATAAACCAAGGCTCATTATGTTCACTCAATGGAAGGCTTACATCATGCTCTTCACATTTCAGCTCCTTTTCAGCAATCACCAGTCGTACCTGAAACAAATGGATGGGCTTTCCTGTTAAAAGATTATGGGTGCCCCATTTTTTTTAAAAAAGCATAGAGTTTATCACATAATGTATGGATTCAGAGCCAAACCTGGCCATAGAATCTCCAGAGTGCCCTATCGAACTTGGTCATGGGATGTTTGCTAATGGATATTGGGAGGTTATGATAATAAATAGCTATATAAAACATGCTGCTATTCCAGAGAAACAACAAGAAACCTGCAGGAACCATTTAATGTGAATATTAAATATCTGCTCTTCGTATGACACTTTTTTTCCTGTAAAATAAATTGACCTCACTTGGTTTTGTTATTGCCTATTTTTCATTCCTTTATCCTGGATTAGCCAAGCTCCAATTCTTAATGCACAAAATTTAACAATAGTGGGAAAGGGTCTGGGCCTGTTTATGAAGCTTCCTGGCTGGAGTATGCTATTCTTTCATTATTTTTGATTCCTTCTTCTCTCGGGCACCCACTCAGAGCTGCCTTTAATACAGTGCTTTGTCCCCACAGGGCAAATAGGCAGTCTTAAAGGCGGGGGGGGGGGGCTACATGGGCGGAGGGAGCTATCCAGGTTCTGAAATTCCTTTTAGCAAATGAGATACTCACCTTTTGGGAACTGAAGGACTGTGTCCAGTGATAGAGGATGAGTTTAGCCTCTGATTTGACCTCCACTTCAGCTGGGGGTGCTTTGTCGGCCATCTGGTCCTCCTTTTCTTCTGCCATTTCACGTTTTTCTTCCTGCTCAATTCACTGCTCCGAGATTCTGCCCATGAGATTTGATTTTTTTTCTCTCTCTCTCCCCTCTCTCTGTTACTGAGTCTGCTCCATAAACTGAGCATGCTCATTACTAGCAGATGAAGCTGCCTTCCTGATTTTGCCCTCACTCTCTGACAGGATTTCATGAAATGAAGCTGTTGAAAATCTTGGGTATTCAGGATCAACAGAGAGATAACTAAGCTACCTACCTAAATTCAAGAAAAAAATGTTTTTTTTCCCTGAATTTCTTCTCCAATTTGTAATAAATAAATATTCTAGATACATTTAATTAATTTAACTAAAATACAAAGCAGCTTCTTTGAACTCAGACAGGAATCCGAACTTAAATAATGCAGGATAATGGATTTCAATGTCTTCAACATTTCAATAGTATATTAATATCTGCCTCAAAATGTGTATGAGGTGCATGAATGTTATGTATTTCCCATGTTTTTCTTTTAGTTCAACTCACCTTCATACATAATTGTATTAACCTCCTGGGCATTTCACTGGCTCATAATTGTGTTCCATTGTAGTTAACTTTATGTTTGTTTCATAATGGTAGATGTGATACTTTCTGTTGTATTTAAAATGTATATTCTAACTTTTCCTCATCTCAGATTAAACATGTTTACTGGGGAATCTTCTTTCACTTTTATTCCCTTATGGTTGAAGCCAGACCTGAACATCTTAACCATGTTTTAGCATGATTATATGTTTAATTGGTTTTTAAAAAAATACAGACTGCTAATAGTACCATGGAAATGACAAATACATTTTTGGAATCTAAGTTAAGATCTGGACTACATAAACTGCAGTTTCCAAAGAATAAAAAATAATCATGCAAGCATCCAAATGAGGGTTACACATTTTCATGCTAGAACTACTAGTCTTCTTAAGATAATTTATAACAAAGATTGAAAAGTGTGATTAATGTGGGTAACATTGTTTAGAAAATTACATTTTTACAGTTTTGATTACAGAATAATAAATAAATAAATAATTCAAGTTGTAGAATAATGAATGAAAAGAGTCACTTAAAAGTAAGGAGATTTTATTAATAAATGAACACAGCAAAATAAATGTTTCTGGGAAAGTCACACTAATTCACACTTGAAAAATTCTTAATAAATTAAATTACTTAACTCTGAATGACCACAAGAGGTCTCCATAGTTCTAGAAATAATGAATATACACTTCCTCAAGTAAAAGGTTATATTGAGTTTATATTTTCTTATTATTAGGGCTGGTTGTACAGTGAGCCAGATGTTTTGACGGGATTTGGCATTTTTGTCCACCTATGGTATTCTTCCTAAGGACCTGGGATAGGCAGATGTTGTTGTTTGATGGTGTTAAAGCAGGATGTAAGCTGTTCCAAGTAAAAGTGCCTTTTGCAATTGACCGATGGTGACTTTGTCAATATTGATAGTGTTCAAGTGAATTGCTCCAATTGCTTTGGGATTACACCAAAGGCACCTACTTTGCTTTCTTTTGCTGCAGTCATTCTATTTTTATTTGCAGGTCTTTGTATTTAGTTATTTTTCATTTCTGTTCTGCTATCTCCAGGTATTGCCACACCCACTATCCAAATTGACAATTGTTAAATCTGGGGATTTATGTAGCAGGTACTTATTATGGCTGGTAGCACAGTCAGCCATATGTTTAGACTGAATTCAGCATCAGCATCATTATTGTTGTTGTTGTTGTTGTTGTTGTTCCCAGTGCAGATGTAACATAAGTGCTCAGTCAAACATATTTTCTTTTATATTTTTTAAAACTCTTTAGAGCAAAACTGCAGAGGATAAATGCATAAAAACAAAATGCACCTCAAACTTAACTATTTTTTCTACATGATAACAGTCAGGAATATCCCAGAGGGAGAAAAAGTTACCATTTGGGAATATAAATCTGATTATTCATAGCTGTTTATTACAGTATAAAGGGAAAAATACATAGAAATGAGCAATCTATATTTCTGAGACTAAACTGAAAACCATCATCAATACCAATTTGGTTCTCTATAAACCAAAGAAAGGGCAATGCTTATATAGGGCAAGCCCCAAACATTTTTTCATGGCTTCTAGATAAGGCCATCAAAAAATCTCAGCATTGTAGATTAGACTAAGAAGCTGAATTCAATGCCAAATTCAATGGAACTGATTTTTGAGTATGTCGGACCAACTGACCACAAGAGGGCAGTAGTTAGTAGTAGTAAATCGTTCAGGGTTAAACTCTGTGTCTCCTGTCTTTCACTCTGCCTGTTGTTTGTCTGAGACTGCTAATTTGAGGTCAGTCTTCTGCCTTTCTCCCTGACTACATGCTCTTGGACTTTCCTGGTAGCATGTAGCTAGCTAGGTGTGAGGCTTTGTCTATTACTATAATGTATAGGGTATGTATTTCCTCTAAATAAATCTCCCTTCTGTTATAAAGCATGCTTCACTAATTAATCTGGACTAGAAAAAGGAAAAGCACTTGCATATTAAGAGTCAGTTTGGTCCAGTGGTTAAGGCACCAGACTGGAAACCAAGTGATTGTGAGTTCTAGTCTTGCCTTAAACATGAAAGCCAGCTGGATAATTTTGAGTTACCGTAATCACTTTCTCACTCTCTCTGCCTAACCCTTGTCACAGGATAGTTGTGGGGAAAATAGCAGGAGGAAGGAGCGTATAGAGAGAGAGAAGGAAAGCACATTATTTTGACATTTTCATGAAATCCACCATAGATCAAATACTTTTTCTTTAATTTAAGAACCTCCCATCATGACAACCTGGCTGCTGAATTCAACCAATAAAGTGAAAAAGAAGTATTGGGATTCATTCATTTACTTATTCCTACCCTTCAAACCCACAAAAGTCTGCCTATCACTACTGCAAGTAAACTAAATGAACATATCCATTCCATTCCATTATAATTAGTCATGGGTTCACAAGTTTTATGACTAGAACTAGGCAACGGTTCAACATTGTTACAAAGCCTTTACTCACTTGCTTTGTAATCTGTACAAGTCATGTAAGGTTTTGTTATGTCGGCAATATGAGAGAGATATGTAAAACTGGAACATCTCAGATTCTTATCTGTTGCCTCTGTGGGTTGAAACTCATATCTGATTACTAGTACAAAATGTGGGTCATTATTTTTAATTAAAAGAGGAGAGAAAGAAATAGAGGCAGGTTTTTTTCCAATCTACTGTTGGAATACTTGGAATAAAAATAGTTAAGTATATAATATGGAATACTTTCAGTATATAAAATGCTTTAATTTTGTTTCCATTTCATTTCACCCTAATATTGATTATAAAGCATGATTTCAGATTCTGGCTGAATTTCATTCTATATATGTTCTTGGAGGAAACAAAATCATAACTAATCTGTCATAAATGTAAATCCCACCAATGTTAAACTGCCATTTTTGCTTGTACACATGGAAAAACTATGTACAAATGGTTGTGAACTATGGAAACTGAATGAAAAATAACCTATATAGAAGTTTAGGAAGAACATAGAGGGATTTTTCTGCTACTTCTGACAATTTAACAGCAGCAGCAATAGCAACAAAACTTTTACCAACTGTATGATATCCCTTTAGCAGTTAATAATCCTGTTCCAGCAAAATTAAGTATTTTATCTTCTTTTCCTTTCTACATAAATTTCATGCATCAAATATATTGTTCTGGCATATTTCATTTCCAGAATATAATTTTTTAGCTGTTCAAAGATGTGACAACTGCACACTGGGTCTCCTAATTTCCTATGGTATGCGTATATCTCTGCTCCCCTTCAGCTATTGATTTTATTCATGTTTTTTCAAACGTTCAGCTGTGATTGCATTTGCTAGCAGAGATAAAACAGCATTACCGGTGAGCAAGCATGAATTATCAGCAGGGGCAGAAAAAAAATTGAGATTTGAAGTAGTAGAAAAATAGCCACTGCAGTCACAAGTTCTGATTGCACTACTTTTTGGTGGGGGCTGATTCCCTGCTTCCCTGGGTTCCTTTCATAATGTTGTTGGTTATTTTGTTTGCTTTCTTGTCATGCATGGGTGATACTGGTTTGGCTACAAAATCAATAGCAGTCAACCATGAACACGGCAACTAGAGGGAACTGGAGGACAAGCAATCCAACCAAAGCTAAATTTCAATAAACTGCATCGATTTTTCTGGAAAGAGAATTAAGCCAACAGAAGTACTTAGCATGTTTCCAAAAATAAGGCCAAATTTTAGTTACTTTCTTGGTGTAACCTCACCCTACCTTTACACTTCACAAAACCTGATTTACATGATGATGGGAAATTCATTTACTCCAGCTATAGCTACAAACTCTGCCAGTCTATTTGGAACATCTGCCATTTACTTCTCACTGTTTTTCTCTCTCTTATTCTCTTTAATAATATTGCAAAATGAAAAAAGATGGACACTTATAACCTTCCCATGAAAAAAACCCCACATGAATTGGGTTTGTAAAGGCATTGCCTCAGTATGAATTCTATGGTGGAGTGAAGCATCCTTCCTTCTCACATTAATAGCTTGTATTTTATCTCATAAATCTATCATGTGTGTTTTAGCTACTTTAGGGCTATTTGTGATCATGAGTGATTTTTAATTGTGTATCCAAATTACAAAACAACATTCTCCCCAAATTAGACATAATGCATAAAATAAAAATGTTCTCTTTCTCCTTAAGATCAAGATTTATTATAAATACTCCTCTCTTAGAACCCGTATATCATTATATAGAGAGAAACAAATTTTCGCAGCAGAGCAATATTTTTTTCCACATGAAAAGCACTGAATATACTAAAGCTTCAATATTTAAAAGCAAAATTGCTGAATATGTGTATCAATTTACATGTCGGACACAATTACGTAAGTTACTTTAAATTCAAACAAAAATTATGTGGTGGGACATCAAAGAATTTACAATGCTTTTTTTAAAAGACCCATTCTACCCAGGAACGAATTGGGAGAAATATTTTTCACATACCATGCTTCAACCCACGGATGACTAATGCAGATTATCATTTTAACCAGTGTTCTGAGGTAAGTCAAACTTGGTTTTAAGTTGCAGAGAAATTTAAAAACTGTTTCTTTAGACCTAAGATTGTTGAAAGCTATTAAAAGAGGCTCAGTTTACCACCATTGTCATGCAAAAGAACTGAATAGAATTTAAACAGAGGCCATCCCACAAAGCGATCATAATAAGTTTTAAGAAAGGTGAAGGAACACTTCTGATCCTTGTGCTCTCATTTTTCAATTGGGAAAAAAATAAAAGTTTGCCCAGACATTATCCCGTGGATTAGTATCCTGTTCAAAAATAGCACCTCTTAAATGAAAAGTCAGAGCATGAGAGGAAAGGGTCCTGCTTTCGGAAGGCTCTGAAGTCACTCTCCTCTACCTACCCCAAATATCTCCCCTGGCAGCAACTACACCGGAGTATTTGGCATGCCTTCCAAAATGTTTGGACTTGAACAATGCCAGCCCTAAACAGGGCTGGAGCAGGGCTAAAATAGGTGGAGTCAGAACTTAAGAATGTCTCCTTGTACTGGCACAGAGTCTGTCTGGAAATCCTGCAGGAAGAAAAATTCATTTCTCTGGCTAAAAAGACGAGTCCCACTTCTGGTTAGGAGAAAATTGAAAATTCAAAAAGTCATTATTTTAATTATTTTAATTAGATTGAGTCATTCTGTATAGTATAGATTCAACTTTAGCTAAGTAAGAAATAACTTAGTTCTGGGGAGAAGGTTTGAATAATGTACTTTACCTAAGGAAAAAATCAAATCAAGGAAAAGTTAATATTTTTAATCATGATTGTTTTTTTAAAAAGGAACATTATTTTGTTATTATACACACTCACACACACACACATTGTGTATGTGTGTGTGTGTGTGTGTGTGTGTGTTTCTTAGAATTTGTGAGCAATCTGAAACCATGACCAAAATATGGATACCTGGTATTAAGTTTCTTCTTTAAAGAAAAGTTTAAATTAATCAGAAAGACAATTACAATGCCTACAACCAGAGGTGAAATCCAGCAGGTTCTGACAGGTTCTGGAGAACCGGTAGCAGAAATTTTGAGTAGTTCGGAGAATCAACAAATACTATCTCTGGCTGGCAGGGAATGGAGATTTTGCAATATCCTTCCCCGTGAGTGGGGTGGGAATGGAGATTTTGCAGTATCCTTCCACACCCACCAAGCCATGCCCACAGAACCGGTAGTAAAAAAAATTGAATTTCACCACTGCCTACAACAGAATTTTAATTGTCCGTTACATATTAGCAGGTCGATACCTTCAATAGGTCTGCTGCATATTGGCTGAAACAAATCCAGCCAACCCCTAAGTAGCAGCAAAACAAGAACTACTGCTTGCTCGGATTTTTTTGGGCATGGTATGGTAGAATTCAGCTTCTCCAAGGGCTGTTTTAGATAATCTTGAAAGGAATTCTAACTCAGAAATACCATGGTCTTGCTCTTCCATTTTGCATTATGCAAGGAGAGGCTCGTTGCTGTCAAGACCACAAATAACAGCCAGTTCTCATGTCAAAGATACTCTGTCCCCAAAACCCTGAGTCAGCTGCTCCCGTAATACCTAGCACCAAACAGCCCACAGCACTTTATGCTCCAGAGGCATCAGCCTCCTGTTTTGCTTGATGCCAACTTGGCTGGGAGGGCAGTTAAGCTTCTCTTAACCACAGTTCCATTTGCAACTGTTTTATCAAAGCCTTTGCATGCCTGGCAGCCAATGGCCCCACTGGGTACCGGGAATGTGATCTGGATCTCCAAGTGGAGGAGTTGCATGACCATATTTATGACTGTTGCTATTCTGGGGCAGCAGGTTGCTGCCTCTGCTCTCTTGGCAGCAGAAGCACATTGCCTGCCCCTTCGTCTTTCAACACTCACAGCCCACAGGAGAGAATGAAATAAAATGTACAGTTTACTCGAAGAAATACGGCTTGCATGCATCAGACTTTTTTTTTTAAAGTATCACAATTACAATGTAGTTCAACTTGATGTGGCAATAACTGTACAGTAATGCTACTCTCATATTTAGGCATGTTATACCTATACCTATTCCTCTCCCAGCCTGTTCCTATAAAATACAGTTAATCTCATGTATTGGTTCATACAAGTTCAAAGCTGGGTTGGCTTATCATCACCTACCATATCTTGGCTGGCTAGCAAATGTAGCAGACTGTATAAAGCAAGCATCAGCATGCTAGTTACACAGACTGCAAGTTCACAAGATGCTCCAAATATGGCAAAATCTCTGCACTCCTGTATCCCTATCAGAATTTGGATAGATGATTGACAGATAGATAGATAGATAGATAGATAGATAGATAGATAGATAGATAGAGAGATAGATACAGGCAGATAGACAGACAGACAGACAGACAGACAGACAGACAGACAGACAGACCACAGACAATCCATTCTACACAAGAAAGTTACAGTGGATTATAGTTTATAGTAGATTAATGTTGGAATATGTGGGGTTGCCATATTAATTTCTAAATTTCAGGGCTTTCCATGTTCAAGGCTTATGATGCTGATAAAAATAGTCATCACCTACTTTTGTGTTCAGACAAAATATATAAAGCAATTTACATTAACAGGAGATGTTATTTAGATTATGGGAGATAATAATTTCCCAGTTACCCATCAGAAATTATACCATGCTTGGAATACTGTGTCCACTTCTGAACATTATACAGGAAGTCTTTGTCTAGTGACACAATTGGGACCAGCAAATTGGTCATTAAGAAAAGTGGTTGCTAAATGAAGCTGCAACTGTATTTATGATCTTACTTCAGTTTTCCTTTGCTTTACAGACTTTACAAAAGTCAATAAATATGAGGATTTCTTTTAAAGTTATTTTTTCATTGTTGTCATAACTATGAACAGTTGCTAAACGAGACACTCACTAAACCTGTATTTTAAAAGGAACATGGAGAAAGCGGAGTGGATTCAGAAATCTATCAGGATAGTAAAAGGTCTAAAAACCAGGCTCTGCAAGACATAATTAAGAAGATGGACATGTTTAAATGTCTATGGAGATTCTCAGTCATACAGGTCAAGGTTGTCCCAAAAGTGCTTTTTCAAGAGGCAACTGGACTTTCTGATTTTCCTTTGAAGATGGTTTGCTTCTCATCCAAGAAGCTTCTTCAGCTGAAAAAGCTTCTTGGATGAGAAGTGAAACGTCTTCAAAGAAAAAACCAGAAAGTCCAGTTGCCTCTTGAAAAAGCACCTTTGGACATGTTTAGCTTTCAAAAGAGAAGACTGCAGGGAGATATGATACTTTGAAGGGTGTGTGTGTGTGTGTGTGTGTGTGTGTTTACACTTTAATTGGAGAAACATATGGTGCCAAGAAAGAACTACCATGAATCCATGTAATGTATTGCTAGTTATAACAAGAATAGAAAACTGATGATACACCAGATGTTGCTAAATTATACACCCAGCATTCCTAAAAAAAATTGTGGGTAATGGCAAGAATGCTGAGAGCTATCTTTCAGCAATATCTGGAGAGACTGAGATTGTCAATCATGTCCCTACACCAATTAAATTGTAATATTTCCTGAATCAGTTCCTATCGCTCACTCGCACTCACCTCACAGGATTCTTGTGAGAATAAAAGAACCAAAGTCATTGCTTGAGCTTCATAAGAAGAAAATGGGCATTTATATAGCACACCCACTGAAACATAGACATGATAAAAATAACCACTGAAAAACATGTATAGGCAAGTTAATGCAATTAAACACCAGTCCTGTGGAAATAGTTGCATTAGACTTAATATATATACTGATGCATCTGAAAAATGTGATAATTTTTCCTACCAATCAATTCCTTCTTTTTAAAGGTTTTTATAAAAAGAATTACCATTAGCACATTACTATAACCTGAATCCAAATAGTGAGTTTGAAGTCTTCTATCTTAGGCATCTCATTTCAGCCTGCTCTGGTAAGTTATTCATCCTATTTATTGTCAGCTGTGGAAAGCTATGATATAGATAAAATAACTGATAAATACATATATTAGAATTTGCCTAAAATCCACCTGCAAGAAAACCAAGAATTGAACTGCTGTTTAGATATATATTTCTAGTTCAGGGGTCTGCAAAAAGCCATTTGGACCTGTATCCCACAGAAAAGAAAACACCGGGAGCCACAAAACCCTTCCTGTGCCTGACTATTTCTTGAGCGGCCACAAAACTAGCATATGTAGTTGAATTAAATGTTCTGTTTTCTTCTGAAACTTTTTTTTTCTTGGATTTATCCATGGTTCGCCTACCAGGGGTTGAAAAGCTTAATAAATCACGTGCTGGTGGATGTCGCAAATTGGCGGTTGTGACGCATATTTTGAGTGACATGGAGCTGCAGCAGAGGGGCGAAAGAGCCACATGCGGCTCCAGAGCCACAGGTTGCTGATCCCTGTTCTAGTTTAACTTCTGAGACACTATTCATTAAGAAAATTCCAGTTAACAATTTGCCTATCAGAAATACAGGTACTCCTTGACTTATAACAGTTCATTTAGTGACTGTTCAAAGTTATAACAGCATTAAGAAAAGTGACTTATGACTGTTTTTCATATGACCATTGCAGCATCCCCATGGTCACATGATTAAAATTCAGAAATTTGGCAACTGACTCATATTTATGACAGTGGCAGTGTCCTGAGGTCATGTCACCTTTTGAGAGGTTCTGACAAGCAAAGTCAATAGGGAAACCAAATTCATTTAACAACCATGTTATTAACAACTGCAGTGATTCACTTAACATTGGTAAGAAAAATAAAACAGGGCAAACTCACTTAACAAATATCTTGCTTAGCAATAGAAATTTGGGCCTCAATTGTGGTTGTACGTTGAGGACTACTGTATATGCTTATAGAGGATACTGTATTTCCAGAGTTCAAAATTGTTGCATCTGGCTTCTTTGTTCTAAGAAAAGTACCTCTAGGACAGTGGTTCAGGGGTGAAATCCCCCCGGTTTGGACTGGATCACCCAATCCGGTAGCGATGGAGGTGGGTAGTTCGGAGAACGGGTAGCAAAATTCCCCCCATAGCTGACCCACACAATCATCAGAGGCTTTTTCTTTTAATTTTTAAAAGCATTTTTTCTACAACATCTTCAGCCGAAAAAATGCTTTTAAAAGTTTTTTTTTAAAAAGCCTCTGAAGATCGTGCGGCTCAGCTGGGATCGTCAGAGGCTTTTAAAAGCATTTTTTCTACAATCTCTTCAGAGGTTGTAGAAAAAATGCTTTTAAAAGCCTCTGACAATCCCAGCTGAGTTGCCTGATTGGCAGAGGCTTTTTTTCTTTTAAAAGCCTCTGACAATCCAAGCTGAGTTGCCTAATCAGCAGAGGTCTCAGCTGGGATCGTCAGAGCCTTTTGAAAGCATTTTTTTACAACCTTTTCGCCAAAAAAGTTGTAGAAAAAATGGTTTTAAAAGAAAAAAAATTGGCCACGCCCACCCAGTCACATTACCCCACCACCACCAAGCCACGCCCACAGAACCGGTAATAACAAATTTTAGATTTCACCACTGCAGTGGTGTCAAACTTGATTTCATTGTGGGCTACATCAGAGTTGTGTTTGACCTCGGGGAGGTCAGGGTGGGCATGGGCGTCACTCATGCCAGAGGCGCCTGTGAGGCCAGAGCGCTCTGCCAGCGAAAACAGGCTCCTGAGTTCCATTTTTGGCTGCAACAGCTTCCTGCAACCCTGTGCCAGTGAAAATGGAGCTCAGGACGGCTGTGAGCGGCCCTCCTGAGCTTTGTTTTCACTGGCAGAGGCACTGCAAGCCGGTCCTTTGCTGTTTCCAGGGCAGTCCCGCGGGTCAGATCTAAGCACCCTGTGGGCCAGATCTAGCCCCCGGGCCTTGAGTTTGACACCCCTGCTCTAGGATAAAGCAAATTATGTGCCTACCGAAAATATAGCATTTTTATTCTTCTATAAAAGTGGTCAGAACTGATATAACTAAATCCTATATTTTCAGGATTATCTTTAACTTCCCAAATGAGCTAAGATTGGAATAGAGGATTTTCTCACAACTCGCTCTGCTGGCAAGGCAAGCATCAGCTCTCATTGTTATTCTTCAGTATCTGCCTGAACAGATACAGCTGTAATTCCATTCTATGTGCTGTAGTTTCACCCTGGACCCCATGATTTCTCCTTGGGGATAGCAGATGGACATTCCATCTGATTGTCATTCCACTTATGGATCTGTCATGTATTTGCCATCCCGCTCCAAATGCTCAATCCTGCTGGTTCCTATGACAACCTACATATCTTTCTATTGTTTCTCCAAGGCTCCCTTCCTGTAGTTTTTATTTCTATTTTTCTCCTTGCCTGTCAAACTTACTTCCTACTTTTCCTTTCGGCATGCCACTGCCTCCACCATTCTTCTATTGTTCTATATAATCCATTGCTCTAACTAGACAACCCTTCTCATCTGCAGAAATTCCACTTCAAAGCTGTGTTTTCTCTGACTTCTGTAGAAAACCTTACACCCCAGGAAGGAAGTACCCCTGGGAAAGGCAAGTTGTTTATTTGGTGTTGGCCAAAAGCCATACCCATTGGAGTAAAGGCCTTGTACATATAGAATTCTGTCCTCCCTATTTATTTCTATTGCTTTTCAGGTTTGGTGGGAGCCACGCTGTTGCTATTTTTTCATTCCTTTTTGCGCTAAAAGTAGATTTGGACTGAGACAAGGCTCACAGCTTTATTTCTTATAGCTATAGAAGTTGTGGCAGCACATAAGTTCTTCAGATTTTATCTTCACTAAAATATTATAAAGGTAGGCTAGGTAGAAAAGGATTCCGCCCAAGGGCAATGAAATGTTTATCAAGACTAAGCAAATATTTCAAACAAGTTATCATAATAGTTCAACATTCAACAGATGCAGATGTCCTTAACAGTTTACTTCCGGGATGGACCTGAATAATTTCTGCCTGTGCATGGAACAAAGATAATAGCAACTCTGCCTACCTGAAACAAGTCCGCTCTGATCTCCACATAGAGCAAAATGAAGTAAGAATGAGCTACACAATGTATACATTTGCAGAATCTTCACGTGTGTTTGTGCGTAAGAGAGATTTTTAATCCTACACTGTAAGAATATACATCTAATTCCATAACTCTAAGTACCTAGCAAGTTTCCAGCAATAGCCAGCCTCATTGGCTTTGTAGTCCTCGGCTCACAAAGGCAGATTTGGCTACTGTTTTGCACCCAGAGAATTAAAACCGTCCTATCTCATCCACAATCTGAAGCAATTCAGTCTTACAATTTTGTAATTTTGGAAATCAACTATAAGCAACATCCCCCAAGGAAGACTTGTTCAAAAACAAATGCAGGAAAGGGAAAAGAAACTCTGCTCATGCTCAGAGAAAGAAGCCTAAGAGGTTTGCCGAACGTTTTCCTAACTCAGGGCTCTGAGACGGCCAAATACCCAGGTGGGGGCCAGTCCACCTCGGGGGTTTCAGGTGGCCAAAAGGCTGCGCAAGCGTATTTCCCGACTTCGCCCCCCTCTCTTTCATACACACTCAACACACACACACACACACACAGCCACAGCTTCGCCCTCTCTAAGGCCAGATGGCAACTCCAGGGACCGGAGCTGGCGAGCTTTTGCTTTCGAGTTCCCGGAACCAGCCTTTTCTCACGCGCCTCCTGAGACACCTGCCCCTGCGGGCTCCGCCTCGCTCGGCGCGCCTCCTGCTCGTTTCCTTCGCCCGGGGTAGAGCCGGACGGCGAGGGCTGAGGACGGGAGGAGGGGACGGGCAAGGAGGGGAGGAGCAGAGCCGAGGGCGGGAGTCAGTGCCGAGCCGAAGATCGCTGAGTGGGACGGAGCCGCGGCATTTGTCGCGGGCACCTTGGCAGGGAACGCAGCGCGCGGCGGCGGCGGCAGCAGCAGCGCGAGGTGGCGAAGGAGTAATCTCGGCCCGGGCGCGCCCCGCTCCCCCTGAATGACGGGCGGCAGGTTCGACTTCGACGATGGCGGCACCTATTGCGGCGGCTGGGAGGACGGCAAAGCCCACGGGCACGGCATTTGCACCGGGCCCAAAGGGCAGGGCGAGTACGCGGGTTCATGGGCGCACGGCTTCGAGGTGGTGGGTACTTACACCTGGCCCAGCGGCAACACCTACCACGGGTACTGGGCGCAGGGCAAACGCCACGGGCTGGGCGTGGAGACGAAGGGCAAATGGATGTACCGGGGCGAGTGGTCGCATGGCTTCAAGGGCCGCTACGGCGTGCGCCAGAGCCTCACCAGCCCTGCCCGCTACGAGGGCACCTGGAGCAACGGGCTGCAGGACGGTTACGGCGTCGAGACCTACGGGGACGGAGGTGAGTGGGTGAGCTGAGGAGCGGCCGCTAGGGGGCGCCCGGGGCCGGCGCACATTTGGGGCGTGCAAAGCGCTGCTCTTCCACACGGGCGTGTGCAACCGCGGGGCTCAAGAGTGTGAAGGTGCGCTCAGTTCAGCAGGTAATGCGTTTGGTTTCTCTTGCTTTCAGTTTTATTTTATTTTATTTTTTTAGGGGGGAAAAAAAGTCTCATCTGCTACGAATAAGCGCATTCAAATGAATTCTTGGAGACCTGTAGTTCGCAAAGAAATGTTGTATACACTCCCTGCTTGGAATAAACTTTTGTCAATCGATAAGGCAGTTGCGAAGAAATACAAACGGGCTCCAACGATAGCAAAGCCGGGGATTTAATAACAGCACTGAGCATCAGTCACAGATCTTTTACACTTTGGTAGAGGTATTCTGGCATCATTTTACTTTTTTCCCTGTGGTTAAAACTATTGAGAGTCAAAAATATTAGCTTGACAACTAGAAATTTAGCAGGAATTTCCAAGGTACTTTATCCCACTTTCTCCCTGAGCAGTATTTCCATTAGTAGAACTAAATGTGGCTACTCTGATTTCAGTTTGGAATTTCACTTAAGTCATCCTCAGGAACACTTGCCAAAGAATTTCTGAGTTATTAAGCTGCACTGTAAGCGCAAAATTTTCTCACAGTTAATTACAAAAGTTGGTATCTTTGCTCTTAATTTTCCTTAGAGGAAATTGTGAGAAATTTATTGCTCTGGCTATTATTGATAGAATATTGATAACACAAGCCATACTTGTGTTATCACAAGTCATATTGATTTCAATAAAAATAGCTTCGATGTAGAGTCCACACAACCAGCCAACTTTTTTAGGGTGAGATAACACACAGCAGAGCTGCCAACTATACATTTATCTTTAGTGTAAATAGTGAAAAAATTGAAGCGAGTGTAAATAGTGAAAAAATTGAAGCGAGCACACCATCACCATTTCAATAAAAATATAAAAGTAAGGGTAAAAGAAATGGAAGCCATTGGAGCCAATTAGAGTTAAAATAAATTATAAAAAGGAATTTATTGCCTGATATTTCTAGCTGATCAACTATCAACATTAGTTGATCGGCTAGAAATCTACTAACCTGTTGGAGTTAAGCTTCAGTAGACTTGCCTTAATATGGTATATTACAATATCCTGATCGTATTGATTCACTGTTTCTGCTATGCTGAAAGAAGTAATATGGGTTTTATAAGCACGTTGATGGCACCCGACTGTAAAACTTCAGCTAATCCCACTGAACGTTTCCATGTAGATACTGAAGATCTAGAAATATAAATTAGGTTACAGTTCTTTTCTCAATACATGACAGGGTATGCAGGGCCCTGTTATTCAGGTCTGAAATCAAATGGGTTCAGATATTTTTTCATACAGATATGAAGTTGTGAATGCATGACATTTTTTCAGGTATTTAGTGTAGTAGGAGATAATTGAAATCAGTCTATATGGTTAACATCGGGAATTAAGGGGGGTTTAATTAGGAATCTTTAGGACTGTCTCATGTTTTTTTCCCCTTTTTCTATTAAATGACATTTAACAGGGAGAATAGAAATATATCTGCAATATTCTCTTTGTTATTTATCAGTAGTTTTAATACTACTTTCTTTAAATGAACAGGACATTTTATATGGAATTAATTAATTAGAAATATTAATAAAAATGTTAGAGTGCAATTCTCTGGTTACTTGCTTCCCCATCGCAGAACAGCACTGGATTGTGAGTCGTCGTCCCCCCACCCACCCCTGAGATAAGGCTATATCTAGGTAGAAAAGTAAAAGTCTCACCTTCACACCTGTCTCTTTATGGTTTAAAAGGAGCAGTCGGGACCATTAAGCAGTGGATAGGATGAAGAAACCTGCAACACAGAAAGTTGTAAATACTTTAAGTACTGTACTTGCCCCAAACCTGCTAAAAATTTGAAATGGTAGGAAGACTGGGGGAGCACAGAATGTGATCAGAACACACAATGTACAGTATCAATCTTTTCCCACAATAATTTTCATCTAGCAGGACAGAGACAATATTAGTGAAAAGGGTTACAATTCTGATCTTCATTTACACATACAGAATGTATAGAATTGTGCTTGAATGTTCTCTTGGATATCATGAATTAATTCCTTGTTAAAATGTATATAAACTATGATAAACCCAGATAAAAAATTGTCATATGCTTTGTCCTGTTAAGAGTTGAGGATAATTTTAGCATGTCGGCCATTGATGTAAAATGTTTTCTCTGTAGGCTTACTTGTAGTGAGTCTTGCATGTTTTTATTATAAAAATTCTTTAAAATAATTATTTTATATTAGGTATATGACAAAAACAATATTCTTGGGCTTGATGATATCCAGTCCTAATCCTAGGACTTTATTCTAGAAGAAAAAATGTTTGCAATTAATGTTTCAATTTCTTCTGACTTCAAAGTGAACATTGTAAGGATATCAAACAAGCATCTTCAGGCGAGAGTACATCTTGTTCAGATAATTCTTTCAACGACACCCTCTATTTATGTCATTTGAACACTAGTCACTGTTTGGCTTGTTTCCAATGACAACATTTATCGGAGGCTATAGAACCATTCTTGACATATTCTAACCTAAAGATATTTTACTAATGTTGTGTGTTACAAGTATTAATCTCACAGTCATCTCACACTTAAGGAAAGACAAAATAAAAATACGTATGTAAATAAAACATAGGAATATTTATTTTGTGTAGGCAATTAATATTCCATAAATAATGTACAATAAATGTACTTTGCAAGTATATTGGATATACTTTATATCCAAATCTATTTAGAGAAAAAAACGTATTTTGAAAGCTATCTTATTCTGTCTTGGCACTCTGTGTGATGACCAAATGCTATGCAACTTCTTACTCAGATGAAAGACCCATTTATAGCTTAACAGCTCAGTTCTCTGAGTGTTTGCTGGTACATAACTGTCCAGATGGTACTTTTTGTGAGTGTGTGCATATGTAGTGAACTTCTTACAGCATTTACTTAAGAGGCATTGCAGCCCGTTCTTTTATTTCATTCATATCCAAGGATCAATGCTTCTGATTTTGAAGACCCGGAAAATATAGATATATACATATTTTTCAGCCATGATCCCAATGTTTATAGCTATGTATCTTTTAAACATGATTTCAAATTAAGTCATATTCAATATATCCGGTAATTAATAAGCTGTCCTTTAAAATGTTTTAAGATTTTTAAAAATACGTTGAATGTTCATATCTCACAGCCCTACTCTAGTTTCTTAAGACATTCTTAATATATTTCACGAGGCTTGTTTCAAGTAAATGGGCAGAGAATTATAGCTTCTTAGTTTAAAAGGTCATTGTCCAGTTCAATATTGATTGATTGATTATATGCCAACAAGTTGTTTTTAACTCTTAATGGCCACATATATTTTTTCCGTGACACTTGATCCCCAACCTGGTCCTTCAGTCTTCCAGTGGTACATCCATTGTCCCTGTAATTGTGTCCATCTCCTTTGCTGCTGGTAATTTCTTTTTCCTTCTAACTTTCCCAGCATCGTAAACTTTTTGAGAGCACTGTCTTTGCAGTCTTATATATTACTTTATACAAAATCTTACAAAGCAATATAATTTACAGTATTGAATTACCAAGTATTTTTATATAGCAATAGCACTTAGATTTATACACAGCTTTAGAGTGATTTACAGCCCTCTCTAAGTGGTTTACAGAGCCAGCATATTGCTCCCAACAATCTGGGTCCTCATTTTCCCAACATTGGAAGAATGGAAGGCTGAGTCAAACTTTAGCCAGTGAGATTCAAACTGCCAAACCACTGGGCAGTTGGCAGTCAGCAGAAGTAGCCTGCAGTACTGCATTTTAACCACTGTGTCACCATGGCTCTTATATATAGGAGTTTTTTTATTGTTGTGTGCTGTTAAATATGAGATTCAGCTGTGGGAAATGTTTGGTAGAAAGCTGCCTATGGATAATAACTTTATCTAAGTCATTCATCAAAAAGTACAATGAACAACATTTCAACCATGTCAATATTAACTGTAAAAACTACCAAAAAATCCAGATGCTAAAATGTATGCTTGAATTCCTTAAAATTATTTCTATAGGTTCATGCTTGTGATTGTCTGCAGGTGCTGTCTTAAAATACTTGTGCTGAAAAATACAAAAGTTGAATCTTGTGGACTGCTGATGAATACATTTGAATAAAAGTTTCAAGTATTTATTTATTTCATTCATTATTTTTCTTTGACAAGGTACATACCAGGGACAATGGACAGGAGGGATGAGACACGGCTATGGTATGCGGCAAAGTGTTCCTTATGGCATGGCGACTGTGATCCGTTCACCCCTCCGGACATCTCTAGCTTCACTCCGTAGTGAGCAGAGCAATGGCACTGTTCTACATGATATCACTGCAGACAGTCCTGCTGGAACTAGAGGAGGGTTTGTGTTGAATTTTCACAGTGATCCCGATAGTGTTGGTAGTAAGAAAAAAGGCCTATTCAGAAGAGGATCTCTTCTTGGTAGTATAAAACTTAGAAAATCTGAATCAAAATCATCAATATCTAGCAAACGTAGCTCTGTCAGGAGTGATGCTGCCATGAGCAGGATTAGTTCTAGTGATGCCAATTCTACCATTAGTTTTGGAGATATGGACTGTGATTATTCTCCAGTAGAAGACCATGTTGATGCTACCACCACAGAAACCTATATGGGTGAATGGAAGAATGACAAGCGTAATGGCTTTGGTATTAGTGAGCGTTCAAATGGTATGAAATATGAAGGCGAGTGGCTAAACAACAAGAGACATGGGTATGGATGTACTATGCTTCCTGATGGCACCAAGGAAGAGGGAAAGTATAAAAACAATGTTTTGGTCCGTGGAATAAGGAAGCAGCTTATACCAATAAGGAACACAAAAACTAAAGAAAAAGTGGAGAGAGCGCTTGAAGGTGCCCAGCGTGCAGCTGCCATGGCTAGAACTAAAGTGGAAATTGCAACCTCCAGGTAGGTTCATTCTTGGCTTTAATGACACAGACTAGAAAGATCTTGATAGCTAGGAATGATAGCTTATGCTTTTTTGCGTGGAACTTATTTGGTTCAATCAAATTGGATATCAAAGTAAAAAGGAAAGGGGGTCAAAATGTTTAAGCTGGACAATCATGCTGAAATGAGGTTGCACAATATTGACAGCATTGATTGTTGACACTCTAGAATGTATAAATCTATTTAGAAACTAAGTCATGTGTATTTTTCCCCTGCACTGGTTCTTGGCACAATTTCTTTTTCTGACTAAACCTGCAATTGACACTAAAGATAAAGGGCGTATCTGCTAACTTGATTAAAGGCTTTTTCTCTTGAGCATTCTCTTAAGCTTCCCTAGCCTGTGTTCTTTGAAGGATTCTGAAGATTGATGTGAATTAGACTGATTTTAGGAATTATGCGGGATGTACTAGTTATGTGAAATCAGAATACATTTTTTTTGACAACCATGTAATTTGTCATGTGAGCATTTTGGATACTTAAGTAAAGCATGACATTTATTTTTAATTTTATACTTTTGTTAGCAGCTTTGGCAATAATTGTGCTGAAAGTAGGATACAAAGGCAAATGCAAAGATTTAAATTCAGATTCTTGGCCTTTTGGCTAAGATCAAATGTAGTGTAGATTTAATCACAATTAGAGCCCTCAAAATCAGTGGAATGTCTAGTCTTTTTAAAGCTTTTTGAGTATTTTCTGGTAGCTCATATTGGTCAAGTCACAGTTTTTGAATACCGATAATTGCTACTTTGATGTGGTAAATGTGTTTTTTCCTCAATATCTTCTCTTGCAGGGTAACTTTTGCATTATGTTAACATGAATGTAAAACCTATTAATGGGAAGATAAACCTTTCAAACAGGTTTAGGAAACTGTGACTTGTTCAGATGTATTTGGGAAGTTATACAGAAAATTCAGGAAAATCAGTATTGGCATTTGTAATCTTGGCAAAAAACATTCTGCAGTATAGATTGTAAGGATATGTTTATGGTACCTATGTAAAATGATTTTGTGCAACTTAGCCCTGACATTTAGATTAAATAAACTCCATTGGCTATACTTTTTAAGTGTGGCTTCACTATATATGTAGCAGGTTTGAATCAGGAAGATTCCTATTTAAATGACAGGATTTAGCACAGGTATAAGTAAATTTAACCTGTAAAAATCAACTTTAAATTTGCATCTAGAGATTGAATGTACATGATTATATAAATACTGTTGCACGATAGCTTGATTTTATAAATAAGTGCTTGGTAACATTACTTGCTTGCACAGTATTGCATAGATAGAGGGACCTTCACACAGTTTCATGTTGTGTACCTTTCCCAGATTAGAAGGCTCTTCACTCAGTCACTCATTCTTTGGTCATCTCCTGAGTGGATTACTGTAGTAAATTCTACATGGGGCTGTCCTTGAAGAACATCAAGAAGCTTTAGTTGATCCAGAATGCACAGCATTGGCAATTTTGCTGTGTTTCGCTTTGATCATGTTACACCTTCGGTTGCATAAGTTCCACTGACTTCAAGTTTTTTCTAGATGCAATTCAAGGTGCTAATTATTACCTGCATGGTGTGGGATCAAGGTGTTTGAGGGATTGCCTTAATCCAGTTTTTTCTACCTGTGCCATTACATTGGGTCAGGATCAAGCCCATGCTAGGATGTGGTGTGTTGTATTACTCAGCTAGGAATGGTGTTTCCTGATTTTGTTAATTTAGCCAGGTATTTATATTGTATTGTAATTCTTGTTAGTCATCAGGAATTGCATATAAATTTATATAAAAAATAAAGTTAAAATTAATTAATTAATTAAATATAAATAGCTAATGTGTTCAAGAATCATAGTATCTTTATTAGGTGACAGATGAATCATGCACCCTTTTTTCCTGACCAAGGGTAGTGTGGGCTTGTATTTAGAAATTTCTATTTTTAAAAAATACACTTATTTTGTTAATTTTTAAATATTCATAATTATCAATTGGTATGTGAAAGTCAGTTTCATATGCAATTTGCTAGATCACTTCTAACTTAGAACTATGTTCAAAGCCTAATCTTTTTCACTCATACTTCCTGGCATCTTAAAAAAACCCAAAAAGGTGTCAAAATGAAACTAGTAGCTTTCCTCTGAAAAGTATGTTTTCATCATGTGAATGATAGTTTGTACTCAGAGAGGGGTTTAATTCATCTGTGCAAAGCACAGTTGTTACATATGATCTTCAGTCACCAAAAAAATGTAGTCCTAGAGACACACTGCTCTTTTTTCTTTGTTGGCCAGCTGATCAGTATGAGCAAACATTCCTCGGGAATTTGGTTGCTGGACGAGGGGGAGGCAGTTTGCTGCCGTTCATAGCATAAAATCAAGCACTATATGATCATTTGCCTGGTGGGGATCATATTACTGGTTTCCTGCCATGAATGGCATCAGGGTATCAGCACTCTACAGTGCTGGAAAGAAAGGAATTGAATTAGATCTCTGTGAAGAAGTGTTATGTTTGAGATGGGGAATGTTTGAACATTTACAACTTCTGATAACCAACCTGGTATCTATTATGGCTCTCAGAATTGAAAATGCCCCTCCTCACGTTCCAAATGAAAAGATTCTAAGAAATTCCATTTTAAGAAACAGATACAGGTAATCCTCGACTTACAACAGTTCATTTAGTGACCATTCAAAGTTACAATGTCTCTGAAAAAAGTGACTTATGACAATTTTTCATACTTACGATCGTGGCAGCATCCCTATGGTTACATGATCAACATTCAGAAGCTTGGCAACAGGTTCATATTTATGATGGTTGCAATGTTCTGGGGTCATGTGATCACCTTTTGCAATATTCTGACAAGCAAAGTCAGTGAGGAATCCAGACTGACCTAACAACCATGTTACTAACTGAACAAATGTAATGATTCACTTAACTGTGGCAAGAAAAGTCATAAAATTGGGCGAACTCACTTAACTTCTCATTTTTTCACCTGGCAACATAAATTTTGGGCTCAATTGTGGTCATAACTCGAGGACTATCTGTATTGAGAAACATCGTAAGAAGCAATAAGTATTAACAAGCTCTATAATGCTACAGTATGAAAATCAACAAAAACTTAGTAGAGTATGGGGGAAATGGTGTTGATCTGGGAAAATAAGCAGGATTGACCTGATTTGAATGTGGATTTTAGACTTTGTCAGAAAACCAGTTTGGTTGGCTAGACAGGGAAGTCAATACATTCTGGAAGAAGATTGCAACATATCATTTCCATATCATCCTTAAAAGCTGTGTGTAGGGATCACGCTCAACATGTAGGCAAATATAATACGTTAAACAGAAATAGAATGAATAAAAATGACTGAGCTCAATGCAGATTAAACATTGCTGTGTCTGCCCATTGTGAATCTCAGTTTTTTTATATATAATTTCAAGTGAGAAATAAGAAGGGGATGAAATAGAAATCATTTTCCCCCACTGGATTTTTAAATGGACAAACTTAAAGCAGATACATGAATAAGCTCTTCTTTTTCTGACTCCGATCAATTTGAACCATTCTTAATGTGGAATATAAAGACAAAAAAGAGTAAATCAACCAGTCAATTTAAAAAGCTATTAAAAAGCAGAAACTAAAAGAGTAGATATAAAATTAATTAGGAGACCGTATAAAATTAATTTGAAGGCCACAGTGCGACAATAAAAAAAAGATTAAAACGACATAAGAATTGCACAGCGCTTTGTCTGGTATTAAAGGAACAATAAAATAAACACAAGATGAAATTTGCTTGGGAGCAGATTCTAAAACTGGAATCTAAAACATATTTTAAGGTTTTGGCTTTCATTCTAAAGTGAATCAAGAAAAGACAGTGACTTTTAAATGTAGCAGATTTGCACCATACTTTGGAATTCCCTTTTGAAAGAAGCGAAGTATTTTCTATTTTTATAGAAGGGGGTTTTTTTAATCAATTGTCTTCTAACACAGTAGTTTGTACTGTATATGGAAGAAAGGTTTTTCTTTTGTGTCCTAATCACGGTGAATTAGTAACTAAGCAGTGCAGAAGCTGGTAGTTATAAAGGCCATTTGCTAAGACATTTGTCGGTTTCAACACTTCATGCCAAGACCTTTTCTCAAGGAATTTTGGGTGGTCAGCTCTTCATGTACATCTGCTTTTGCCACACAGATCAGCCCCCACATGCCTGCCTTTAAAGTGGATGCTGCAAGTGCTTACTTATATTACTGGCACTGTATTAATAGAGCCTAAATCGCACTGAGAGCTATTGCGTATAGATAGCAAACCCAGATTTTCTCTAAAGAAAAGCTTATCTGAAAAAGAGCATATGAAGCAGAAAAGCAAAGGTGTGGAAAGGGTTTCTTAATTTTCGTCTGCCAGTTTTTCACTTTAATTTGGCCCACTCCAGCTTCCCCACAAGTTGTGTACTTGCTGCATAATTACATATGCACATTTGCCTGGTGGGAACAACATACTCATTCACTGTTAATCTGGCTGCACTAGATAAAGACACACCAGACTTACGTTTATGGTGTGACTAGATATCAGTGTTTGGATGTAGGTTAAAGTAGGACTAATGTTTATACTAGCTAGTGAAAGAAGACATGACTGAGAAAATCCAGTCATGATCATAAATTCAGTGGCAATTGGAGATCTGCAGAAACTAGCTTTGTGAGAAAAGAAGGAGGAGCCTTATATATGTGTCCTTTAAGCCTGGTTTATGTGGATTGTACAGTTTCAGTGGAATTAGAGGAAGATATGGGTCTTAAAGCAGCTTGGGACACAATGATAGGCCTCTTATATAAATCAGAGGGTACAGTGATGCTTTATTATTGGCATGTTATACCAGCAATACTTAGAGTAAATTTAATTTATGACGGACCATATAACTGGCTTAAGTGAAGGTGCCCATGCTTTTAAGGAAGCATTCACAAAAATAAAATGAGTCATAGCCATTTCTGTCCTTGTTCGTGGAAACTATACATTTCTTAATTAGCCTTTTTAGCTTGTCTCCACAAAGCTACATCCTCCTGAAAAAAATTACTTATGACTGTCTTTCACAGTTACAACCTTTCAGCATCCTCATGATCATGTGATCAAAATCCAGATGCTCGGCAACTGGTTCATATTTATGATCGTTGCTGTGTCCCAAGGTCATGTGATTTCTCTCTTGAATCCTTCTGACAAGAAAAGTCAGTGGAAAGACAGATTTAATTAACAGTGAGGTTACTTATCTATCAACTGCAGTGATTTACTTAACAACTGAGGCAAGAAAGGTTGTAAAATGGGGCAAAATTCATTTAACAAATGTCTCACTTAACAACAAAATTTTGGGCTCAGTTGTGATCATAAGCCGAGGACTACCTGTAGCTTGTTGTGCATCAAAGTGGTGCCTATATCTTTTCGAAAATGATACTAATGTCAGCTGAGGAGATGAGCTTGTAATGCTGCTTGCTCTCTTGGTGTTCAACAAATGCAAGAGGAGTACAATAGTGTAACATAATGGCCATGCATAAACATACTTAATCTAAGCAGCCATTGTGAGGATAGGCAAGTTCTAGTAACACTGGAATTGGGTATGTAGTGGACCAGGGGTGCCAAACTCAGGTTCACATGATGTATCGTGACTTTTTCCCCCTTCGCTAACCAGGCATGGGTGTGGCCAGTGCATGACGCATCCAACCCATGGGCCACAAGTTTTACACCCCTATAGTAGACCATTTATGAAGAGTGACTAGAAGCACCAAAGATGCCTTCCAATCCTGGTCCAGTCTAAGCCAGGTACAGTCACTGCATTATTCTCCTCCCAATGCCTCTCCACCTGTTGTTGTTTTTTTCTTGGTTCCAGGATAGTCAAAAAGACTACATTTTGTAGCTATCAGAAAATGTGGTAATTATAAGGATTTGTGATTTTTTTTTTAAATGGCAAAAAAGGACGAAGGAGACAGGTGGAGGAAGAAAACTATTTTAACAACTCAGGGAAGGAAAAGTGAATGAGTAGAGAAGAGTTGGAATATCACATAACTAGTACCAGAATTGGTTGCAAAATCAGCATCCTTGGCAGTCTCATAGTAATCATGGACATTATTTTGTTATTAATAAGACAGATGAACTATCAAACAAGTTCACTTTGCAATTTGGCACACTTTATTTTCAAATTACTTGTAGGACAAATATTTGGACAGCAAAAATACAAATGGACTTTTATGAGTTATCTGTATCTTTTTATTATGTGGAATTTTACAATCCATACATCATAACATTAACCAAGCTGCTCATAATAACTATCTGTATATATTTATTTAGTGATTTCTGCAGAAGAAAATATCACTTGCTTTCTTTTCAGGGATTTAAAAAGTTTTCAATTACTTATAGGAGTTAGTTGTGGACAAATTTCAGTATTCTCCACCATTTTGTTTGAGACCTATTTCATACTCTTCCTTCAATGACTGTTAGTAGTTCACTCTGCCGAATGATGTGAATTTATGCGCAGAGCACAGAGCAAAAAACTTTCCACTATGGATTAAGCTGGCAAGATAGTTTTATTTGACGCAAGAAACTAAACTGGTCACTTTTTCAAGAGTAGTGCCAAACAAATTATTAAAATGCTTTACTTATTATAGTTGCAGTATGAACATTATGCAGAGCAATAGCATTCAACTAGTACTGATGTTATTAATACAGCTTTGCCTGATTTTGTAAACCATGCTAGCACATTTAACACAGTGCATCTAGGACATTACAATGTCAAGAACAAGCAAACATGTAAAAAAATTCAGTTCTTGAATGATCTATAAACAAAGTCGTGAAAGATTTGTTGATTTTTATCCATGAATTTGTGGGATTAAATAGTTAAAATAGAATTCTATCCAAATTCTAGCATTGTTACAGGACAATGAGTTGATTTTTTAATGTGACTAGTAGTCACATACCTCAGAAATCTGACTCTATATTGTACTTAATATATTCACATTTTAGCAATAGGACAGACTATAAATTTGAATAATGTTATTCAAGAACTCACAGCTCTGCTTTTTATTCTTACTTTGTGCAAAATAACATTATCAAACCATTAGCCTTAATGGTTTAAGGATTTTTAATGCTTTTTCCATTAATGTCTTTAGACAAACCGAACTCATTATTTATTATTTGCTTTCTTTTTTCTCTTTGCTTTCCAATTACATACATTTCAGAGATATAATGGGATTATTATACTAACATGTGTTAAAACAGTTCTTAATCTCCACTCTGAAAGTCAGTTTAAAGTTTTGAAATTTCAAGATTATGTTAAGGGATAGCCATATGCATATTGGTGACTTAACACTTTTCATAGTGTAAGGGTTTATTTTCTTTCTGGTGTTTCTTCCATCCAAAACTACAACATTGTATGTCATATATTTGCAAGGGTTTGCGGCAGCTGAAATTCAGTTCCCAAAAAGTGTTGCAGAGCAAGGTGAGGCACAAATTAATACCTGTCTGTAAATCTTTAAAAGTAGTGAGTCTTTTCATAGGATCCACAATGACAAAAGGGTTGGAATTACACAGTACAGTAGCTATTTGAAGAAGGAACAAAGATTGGAGAAGGAATGGAATGGATTATTTTAAGAAAAAATGTAACCATTTTTGTACAAATGTAACCAAGAAAAAATGCATGGAACCATAAATAGGAACATTCTATATTGTAACATTTGATGGCAAGTCCCTGCTGCTTTTGAGTCACACAAATTACTTTTATGCAGGTATGATCAAATTTAAATAATCAAAATTAAAGACAGTTTTTCACTCACAAACAGGGAGTTAATTAGCATATTACTCTAAACTTCTTTACTCAACCTTCTGGGGGTATAATATTACATTATACCAAAGTCCATGTGATTAGTTTGTGGTGACTCACTTATAAATGGAATTCAGCTCTGCAGTAAAAAGAGTTAAATATGCATGGATTTGGTGGGGAAATGATTAAAACAATTGTTCAATATAACAATATTTTGGTTATCCAAGAATTATTTAGATTCTAGTCACAAGCCTTCTGGATTTTTGTGAACCATCCTTTAAGATGTAGAATCTGTGAATGCCATAACAAGGTAGGACACAGGGAAGATATTGGATGTCACAGTCCCTATTTAATGTTAATAGGTGAATTAATTGTTATAAAATAACTTAAAATAAATTATAAACAACATCCTTTGATACTGTGGATTTAGCCACAGTATTCTGCCAGTACTTGTCTTCCTAGCTCTAAATATATTGACAACCTGTTTCTCTCCCATTTTGCTAGATTGGCATTCTGAGCTCTTTGTCTATTTTCACAAAACCATCTCTCCTCAATTTCTTCCTCACTCTGCAGTACAGACTGAAAGGAGGTGCCCTGCTTGCAATGCTTTGATTGGCAGTCCTCACACTCAGTTGGCATAGGACCCAGTCTGAACTATGTCCAGATTTACTGATTTTGATCATTTCCATCCTAAGCACTCATGATGGCTAACAATAATTAAAACATAAAAAGAATTTTTAAAAAATTAAAGTACAGGTTAAAATTAATTCAAAATACAAACCCTAAATCGTTTAACAATTAAAGGCCAGATGAAAAAAGATATTTTCTAAACTTTCACGGCAAATGCGGTTCCTGGGGAATATGAATTTACTATGAAGAACTTTCACCTTGATTTCATAAACTCCTTCTGTTGATTCAGGGATTGGAGCAATATGAAACAATAAAGTACCAATAGGAGAGAGAATACATGTAGCTCAGAGTTGAACACTAGAGTTCTTGTGTTCTTTGAGCTTGGTTCTTTACAGACATTTTATTACCCTCCCAAGCAGGTGGTATCTTCAGTGGTAGAAGGGATTCAAAAGAGTTAATAAAAAAGTTTAAAAGGAAACAAAAAGGCCACAATACCTCCCAGATAATCAGTATACACAGATAAGTAAGGATTAACACCTGGATTAAAACCAGAAAAACAGTCAAGCGGTAAACAATAGCCTAATCAAGGAACCAAGGAGAAAAGAATATGAAATGTATGCAAAGCAAATAGACAAGCTCAGAGAGCACCAAGGATTCTGCGGAAACAATATAGGTATATATAAGTACAACATTTTCTCTAAATACATTTCTACCATTTTCCAGGTCTACTTTGATTTCATTCCTTTGGGGGCCTCTTTCTCAAAAAAAGAAGGAAAGGAGTGTTTCATTTAGCAGTAACATTGATTTTGATGTAATTATGCAACATACCACTATGTAGATCAAACAGAATTAGAAATGGGATCTTCTCATTTGACATATACTTAACATCCTGGTTTATTACAAGAGAAATTGTGCTGTTTTAGAAAAAGCTAATTGTACATAAATGTGTGGTGTTTAGTCATTACCATACTTTGCTTTTTACTGTTTTGATTAATGATTTGTTTGCATTTTATTGTATTACTAAAATGTATAAACATTTATTGCTTTGGGGAAATAATAAAAAATTTAATAAGGCAAAATATAAATAGTTATAAAAATATATTCAAAACCTGTTATCAGACCTACTTATAAATAAAATTAGATAAAAATGGAAGCATTGCTTCACTGTTTACTGTGGGTTTTCTCTTAATACTCTCTTAGTATTTCTCTTTTTACATAGAGTTGGTAAATTCCCTGTGGATAAAAGGAGGAAATGAGTGCCAGATAAAGTTCTGATGTGTGTGAAAAATAAACACATCATATTTCACATGCATTTGTATAAATTTACATTTGTTCTATGCAGAATTTAGAAATCCCTTTCATAAACAGAGCTGGGCCATTTTTATTATAAGATTAATTTTCCTCCAGGTTTTTTTGCATTTTTCTGCAAAGTAAGGTTATTTGCTACATGATTATAATTCCAAATTTAGGAAGAGAAAGAAAATAATATTCCAACTGTTAACTAAATTCAAAATTTGAAAGTGAGACAATTAAAGGGTTGTTAAAAAATAAGAAAAGCTAGGGTTAGGTGTTTGAGAGACCTTAAATTTATGCATTTTAAGGATGATTGTAGTGAAAAGCCTTAATTTGTCCTTTTTTAGTGAACAAATCAAATACATTTTCATTCTTTGTCCTACCAGTTAAAGGGTTTTTGTTTTTCTAGTGCTTAATATGTTTATCTATAAACTGAAAATTAAACAGAACCTGTAGTTTGTTTCCCCAGCATTGAAACAGTTTACTGGCTATGGGTCATTGAGAAGTCTTATTAAACAGCCAATTTCATTCATTTCCCTATCAGTCCGTGACAGGAATATAACGTATTAGATAACAGTAACCCATCATTTTTGCTGGCTAGGCATTTATCAGAGTGCCATGTTAAGAATATTGCTTGCTACACCTAAAACATACTTTGCATTTTTAAAATAAACAAAAAATGCTGCCTTTTAAAAATATAATAATCTTATAGGTTTTTTCAATTAAAATGGCTTTATTTTATTTTTATTCAATTGTAAATTCAAATTTAAAAGTTTCTTTTTCAACAAATAAATCTTGTTGCTAGACCAGACTGAAAACCTATAGAAATCTCTTGTATATGTTTTATCCTGCAGATGCCCTGAAATAACTAGACCACATATTCTAACAGTAAAATTCTCAGTAATGATTAAATCAGAATACACAGAGTTCTCTTATTCATTGTACCCACCACTATAATACAAAGCAAATCTCACACGGGGCCATCTGATGCCGTTACTTCATTCCTGGGAATCTGAGGCTGTAGTCAGCGGCTTGTACTGAAAACACTGGGAGTCTTTGTAAGAATGACTTTGTTCAGTAGTCAAGAACGCTTTTGTTGTAGCTGGTTGTATACCATCACAGTTTTATTATATGGTCTTAACTGACAAGGTAAATGTTCTTTTTTAGGATGACTAAATAGCCAGTCTTTCCCCTGTTAAAAACAAGTATTTCACAGGTAAGTGAAGCAATTCAATCTGTACTGAAATTAGAATATTCTTGATAATAGATCACTTTGGTCTAGTGGTTATACCCCCAGGTTAGAGACCAGAAGACTGGGAGTTCTAGATCTGCCTTAAACCATGAAAGCTGGGATGTGACTTTTGACCAGTCACTCTCTCTCAGTCCAACACACCCCACAGAGTTGTTGTTGTGGGGAAAATAGGATGAGGAAGGAGAACTAGTTTTATTCAGTGCCTTGAATTATGTATAAAAACAAAGGTCAAAGAATAAATAAAAATTGGTATTTCAGAAGTTTCAGATTTTAAGGCAGTGCAATTGTTCAGATGAATCATATACTTATTCACTGACACATGGACAAGAGGGAGAAATCTTTTTCCAAAAGTCAGTACATGATGTCAGTAAATGAAGCTTCTTCCCACTTAACAGTGATTCTCAAACAGTTATTTTCCCTGCTTGGAGGCTTAATCAGCAGATTGAATGGGGAGACCCCATGGGCCAGAAGGGTAAAAATAGTCCACTCTAGATATAGTGCCTTTATGTACTATTCCAGGAGGACATACTAGTTTTATTTAACAGATAAAAAAGAAATGGTAAAAAAAAGCTATGACTAAATTTGTTAGACAAGATCAATATTAAAAGGCTTTCAGATATGCATTATGATTATGTACATAGCTTACGTTCTGACTCCATTTTAGAAATTATGACTATTCATAAACTATTAATAAGGACCCTTTTTAGAAATATTACTTGGGGGCATACCTTTCGTATTTATTTATATCTAGGCTTATGTCCCATCTTTCTTCTTGAAATGAACATGAAATGTGAATTACAGTCCAGAATAGCGAACCAGTAAAGGTCCAGAGAAAAAGAGATGTTGACCAATTTGTTTAAAGATACAGATTGGAGTCAAATTTACTTGGCTATGGGAATGCATTCCATATTCCTATTTATTCCCACAAATATGTACTCAATTGTTGGCTGAGCAGAAGAGATAAATTGGAAAGATACCTATGGGAAATACTTTCAAACCTTGCATCTTGATAGTGACCTCATTTTAAAAAGTACCTGGGAAGACAATGATAACTTCTTGAATGTAGTTAGGGAAAGCTTTTCTTAGACAGCTCTCTCTCCGAATTTTGAAATTTCATTTAGATCAAAACAATATTCCATGATTTCACTTCTAATCTTTTAATGTTGTAATTATTCACAAACTAATGTCAAATTCCACTGGTTTCTGCTGGGTTTGTGCTTTTCTTTCCCCAATGTAGTGTCTTTCCAGGGCATATAATATTTTCATATATATATAGAGAGAGAGGGGGGGGGGAGAGAGAGAGAGAGAGAGAGCGGGAGGGAGAGAGAGAGAGAGAGAGAACATTGTAGCTTTTATAATTTTACAGTTTAAGAGTGTTTCTCTTGTAGTTTTGAAGACTAGGTTTTTATATTTACATCTCTTTGGATTCATTAGCTGCCTTGATGATCTTTTCACAAGAGTATCCAAAGCTTACAATAATAACATTTTGCAGTCCTACATTCTGATTGCTTTACTGTATTATTTTATTATCACAACAATAAACATTCCAACACTTATTGTATTAAGGGTAAAATTGGCCAGATGAGGAGTACAGAGTGCATATATACCTATGTAGAACTTTTAATTGTGAATAATATTAGATAGAGAAATGTTGAACAATGCCTTTGAATTTCTAAGATGTGAAAACTTCGGAATACAAATAATTGAGACAGGCATAAGCATCACTTTTTTAAAAACCCTGACCTTAAAATACCAGTACTACAAACTGGTTTTCTGTTCTCTGGTAGCAGAATGTTGTAAACATCGCCACTCTGCTAATGGTAGCACAAAAAAGAATGAAAGCTTATGAAAGGTTTCTTTATTCAAAATGTGCACAATTACAATGAGAGTATTGATTCTGTGGGTATTACTTAACATCTTTTTCTGAATGTATGTGATCAGTTGTCAACATAGCACTGAAATGCTTAATTTGAGTTCTTCTAATATGACAAATAATCTATGAATATTTGTAAAGAAGTGTGCTTATTAATATTTTATAAATAGTCATCATTCCAAAATGAAGACAGAACTAAGATGTGTACATAATCATAAAACATATCTAGAAGCCTCTTAATATTTATCTTGCCTAACAAATTTAGCCACAGCTTTTTTACTTCTTTTTTTTTTTAATCAGTTACATAAAACAGCAGTCCACAACCTTTCCGGCTCTGCGGACTGGCAGGGGGAGAGGGGAGGCCTCTGCGTAAGTGGCAGGCCTCAGAAATTTTAAAAGTAAAGAATGTTAAATCTTGGAAGTTAGTTAAAAGTACTTTCATTTCATACATTTGTCACCTAATACTCACATCGTATAACGGTCAAAAGTTGTGTATTTGCTATTTTTAGTCTATTAAATGTTTAATGTTTAAGTCTACCTTGAATTATAACCATAATTTGAAATTTTATGATTATCAAAAAGCTGGACACTAGAATGGACTAAGGATTCCAGATGGAAAAAGGGGAAAAGAACGACACCAATCACTATATCATTAGAAATATTACCAGATTTTTGAAGAATGGGGTCAGATATTAGTAACTACAATATAAGAAATGTCAGTACTAATGTTTGCTTTTGTAGATAGACTATACCTATAATGTATTAAATTTGATACTGAAATATAAAAAACTGGATAATAAAAAAATGTGGATTACAAAACGGGTTTTTTTTGTCTTATGTTTTCTTTCTTTCTTTGTACTTTTTATTCATTCTATTTTCCAAGCTTTATTTGTGTTCGCTTTTACTGCTGTAATTAAAATCTTTAATAAAAGTTATGCTAAAACAGTATGTATTGATTAGGACAGCAGACTCAAGAGGGAAAAATATTATTTTAAAGATGAATGTGAAGAATATTAAATCTAGGAAGTTAGTTTTTACTACAAAGCTTTTTTTTTGTCTTTTGTATATAAAGCTTCTTTAAAAATAAATAAATCCAAATGAAGCTTTGGAAGGTGTAATACAGTTAATTTAAAATTATCAAATTGTTGAGTAATTAAAGCAATTTGAAATATACCTTGCTAGGTAGTGTCTTGTATAATTAAGTGGCCTATCATATTAGAATACATGCCTATATTTGCATGTACCATGTTAATACACGTTAAAAGAATTTTCATTTTTTTCTGTACTCTGCATATATACAGCAGACACTAGCTTTCCATACATACTGAAAGGCAATTGCCTCATTTAATCAGTGTAACATATGAAGAGTACTTATTTTTATAAATTTTCAAATATATATTTGTATACTTATGAGCAATGCTTATTTTGTTTAGCAAAGCAGCTTAAAATATAGAGAATATTTTAATAGCATGATAATAGGATTCGTGTCTTCTACATATGTATAGGAGCAGAAAAATAAGAGGCATGATGATAATATATCTTAATAAGCTGGTCTATAAATAGATCTTTTGCCTGTGAATTATCCCTTTGTTCTTCCTTTTGACACAAAATCAAATCTGGAAATGTTCAATTAATTATAGCTTCTGCATTTCATCCAAATGGCAAAACTATGATTGCTAGGCTAGGGACTTGCCAGGATATTATTTCATGTGCAATTTAAGATCTAAACCTGGTAATTGTAGGTTCCCAATTTGGATAAAATGGGAAACCATAATTAATTAGAGGCTTCCTTGTTGGTTTCTTAGTATGGTAAAGGGGCCACATGTGTTGACAAAGGTATAATTTAAATTTTGTTTCGTTAGATCAAGCTTTGATTATCAAAACATGGCCAAAGAAAACTAGATTTCTTGCTGCTTGCTGGCCACCGTCCACTAATAAAACCCTGCATGAGTCTGTAGCCGAAAAAAAATTGCAAAATAATAAAACTTCCACACTTAATACTCTATTGTGTTCTTTTCATTTAGATCTGTGTTTCTCAACATTGGCAATTTTTCAGATATGTGGACCAACCCATGCTGGTTGGGGAATTCAGGATGTTGAAGTCTATACATCTTAAAATTACCAAGATTAAGAAATATTGCTTTAATAATTATTTCTAATTATTTCAAAGGTTGCCTAGATGAAGGCAGCTCTTATATCTATCAGTCTCGGCACTATGGAAATTTCTTAAGTGATTAAAAAGTATGTGATAGTAGTAATCTCTAGGTTCCTGTCTGAATTAATTCCATAAGTACATTTTGCATAGACCTGGATAAGAATCAGGGAAGGTTTCTTTTCTTTATGTTCAACCTCACGCCTTCCATTTGCTGCAAGTTATTGAGAAAGAATTTTGTGGAATTGTTCTTTGGAAATGGCGACTATTCATTTTCATCCATATAAAGTCTCTAAAGCCTTCAAATTTCCATTCAAAATCCATGTTACTCAGTGGGTGATTTGGGATCAATTATTAGTACAAACTATCTGTCCTGACTATTATTCGGGTATAAAATATGGTGAATTTGATTAAATGTATTTCAGTTTAAAATGTGTGTGAGTTCAGATAAAATGTGATGAGTTCCAAGATCATTTTCTTGAGACTTCAGAAGCAAAACAAGATGCAAATGTAATGTAATAGCAATATTTTTGCATCTTCACAGATAATCACTGTGTGTACTATACACTTGCCTATTGTATAACTCCATGATGGCGAACCATAGCGAACCACAGCTAGCATGCAAAGCCCTCTCGGCAGGCACACAAGCCATCGCCCAGCTCAGCTCCACTGTGTGTGTGCGCCTCCCACTGGCCAGCTGATTTTTGGGATGTACGGGGGTCGCGCACATGCATGGAGTCGGGCTCGCACACACATGCATGGGAAGCAGGGTGGAGTGCAGGGGGGTACGGTGTGCCCCCCAGTCCGTTTTTGGCCCAGGAGGCTGCAGCGAGGCCTGCTAGGCCAAAAATGGGCGGGAGGGCTGTGTGCGTATTCGTGGAGGAGCATGGGGGTGTTGCGTGCACATGCATGGGGGCGGGGAGGAGCATGGGGGTCATGCACACATGCACAGGGGGCGCATTGGTGGGTGCCGACACACACGTGCACTGTCTCTCTCTCATGCGCTTTCGGCACACAAAAAGAAAAAGGTTAGCCATCACTGGTATAACCTATTCATCAATTAAAATTCAGGTAGTCCTCAACTTACAACAGTTTGTTTAGTGACCATTGAAAGTTACAACAACACTGAAAAATGTGACTTAAGACTCTTTTTCACAGTTACGACTTGCAGCTTCCCTCTGATCATGTGGACAAAATTCAGATGCTTGGCAACTGGTTCATATTTATGATCGTTGCTGTGTCCCAAGGTGATATGATCACTTTTTTCTTACCTTTGTTAAATGTTATGTACCAGTTGATACCTTCTTGCTATATATTCATATTAGATATTAGAAATTTTTAATTTTTTATAACCTGTCCAGTTCAGTTTTATTCAAACTTTGTTGAACTAAAAACTCGGAAAAATCAATATATAAATCCAGCCCACAAGTCTTCTAAAGGAAATGTATCTTTCAGGAATACCTTATATCTTGGGAATCCATAATGCAATATGTTATTTTAAAAAAATAGGGATGCATCTTGAATTGCTAATCGCTTTTTATTAACTTTTGTAAAGAGCAAATTCAGAATAAGTTTCTTCTATTAACCCCACTTTTTGGCTAACTTTTTTTTTTTTGCTTGAGGCTGAATAATAAATAGTGTTGCCTTCCAATCAAATGTTGTAAGAGCCAGGAGTCATCAATTTAGCTTAACCCAAAGCAGACAACCCCGTGTCTTCTCCTTGGCCCTTGGGAATAAAAAAGCAAATAAAGAGGGGTCATTTTTCAGGTATTCAGAATTAGTAAGACCAAGTGAGATAATATTAAGCACTTCTGATGAAGTGATTGATGTATTATGCTGTAATAAACATCAATCCTCAAGTACAAAAACTTAGAGTGAGCTAATAATAAGAACCTCACATTTCCAGGAGCAGAGTTCCAGAAGAAAGGAACAAGCTGTCTTCTTGAATCTGTTTTCCAATTAATTCTGATTGAGAATCTCCCTTAAATTTTAAATGCATCTCATCTGGATTACACCAATATTGATTTTGATTCATACTAAGCTAAAATTGCTGTGTTATTATTTTTTTCTTATGATGCTTGTTAATTGTGTGGCTTACTAAGTTAAAATTGAGATATTTGTTTTCTTACATTTGTAAAAGATATAACTTAATATTTCTTACATTATACATGAGATCCTGCTTTATTTTTATTATGGTTGGTGTCACAATCAGCCAGATGTTTAGATTGGATCTGATATTGTTTTCCATCAATCAAGTCCTTCCCAAGAACCTGGATTAAGCAGATGTTGTTTGATGGCATTAGAGATACCATCAATGGATATAAGATAATTACCACCACCCAGAAGGCCTAAATAATACATGTGGGAAAATGCTTTCAGGCCTACTGGGAATTGTCAGAGATGATGAAATACCAGTATATAGAAACATTATCAAGGATTTGTTCTGTAATGACATAGAATTGTTTGTTTTAGAAAATTTATATTGTCGCCTGTTCACACATGGTGACTCAATGAGGCTTACACAGATATAAAAACGATATAAAAGAAATAAAAACAATAAAAAGAAAAATAATAAATTAATAAAATAATAAAATAATAGTCCCCCACCCTAGTAACAACACATATTCATACAATCCCAAAGTGGGACTCCATCCCACTCTGGGTTCCCCAGGCCCATTGACAGAACCATGTCTTCGGCGCCTTCCAAAAGAGTGTTAGAGTGGGGGCCGGTCTAATGTCTGGAGTCATCATGGAGAAGGTCCTTCTATAATTAATTAATTATAAAATATAGAAGACTATATTTACAAATAAAACCACTGAGATTAGCATTTTTTATTTTATTTTAATCAGCAGTCTCCCAACTGCTTGTTTTATGTTATTGACCACAGTTGGGACTAACAGTGTTGTTTTGGTGATCACTAAGCGAAACCATAATTGTGCTTATAAACTTTTTCAGTTTTCCTTTACTTCATACAGTTACCATAATTAATTCTGTCTTGGATAAGGTAAAGCCAACTTACAATTCTGCATTGAGCTCTGCTATGATTGTATTCAGCCTTCAAGTAGAACATATTCAGAACTTAAACTCTGATATTGAGACAACTGCTCAGTTCATTGTTTTCTTCTCAGTTCAAGATTTGTATTAATATATTACAGGCAGAAATCACAGCATGTTATGTCATGTGTTCCACTAATGTGCTGGTGATTTTTTTTTAATATCATGCTCAGGTTATATAATTATTAGAGTGAAACTGTTAAAATGGGTATAGAAATGACTATAATGCTCTTCTTTTCACTTCCTGTCTTAAAAGATAGATAGTTGCTATGATGCTTGCTATTTCCATCTCATCAGATCTAATCTAGTTTTCCACATCAACTAAATCACTGAACATTGTGCTTATTTATGGATATGCTTTGGATCCAGGTTGAATTGGGCCACTTTGGTGACATAATGTGACACTCCACATTATGAAGTGGAAGTTCCTCCAAACAACAAAAGCCAACACAAAGACTATCAACAAAGGTTTGTGAACTATTCAGGGCTTCAGAAAGGCAAACAACCTAGCTGAAGGAATTTTATTTTTTGGCTTTGCGTTTCTTCCCATATATTAAAAATGTTAGAATGGTGGAAAAAGAGCAGTTACTGAATGATAAACTTATAATTTAATCGCAGACAATTGTGTATCAGAACTGTTCAATCAGTTCATTGGGAAAAGAAACATTATTTGGTTATAATCGGGTGAAATGCTCCCGGTTCGGACCGGATCGCCTGATCCGGTAGCAATGGAGGCAGGTGGTTTGGAGAACCGGTAGCAAAAATCCCTGCCCCCCTCCCCCATGCCCAGCTGAGCCGCACAATCATCAGAGGTGTTTTTTTACTTTTAAAAGCATTTTTTCTACAACCTCTTCGGCCGAAAAAATGCTTTTAAAAGTAAAAAAAAAAAGCCTCTGATGATCGTGCGGCTCAGCTGGGATCATCAAAGGCTTTTAAAAGAAAAAAATCATTTTTTTCTTTTAAATGCCTCTGACGATCCAAGCCGAGTTGCTTGATTGTCAGAGGCATTTAAAAGAAAAAAAGTCTCTGCCGATCAGGCAACTCACCTGGGATCGTCAGAGCCTTTTGAAAGCATTTTTTATAACCCCTTTGCCGAAGAGGTTGTAAAAAAATGGTTTTAAAAGTAAAAAAAAAAAGGCCACGCCCACCCAGTCACATTACCCCACACACACCAAGCCATGCCCACAGAACCGGTAGCAACAAATTTTAGATTTCACCACTGGTTATAATACTACAGTATGTTCTTGATTCTGTGAAAGTTATATCTCCAGTTGGTGATGATGCAGTTGGTTTGGATTCACACATTACTAGTGGAAGAAAGGTGGACACAGAGGCAGAGTTATAACTACACATATCCCCCTGAACATTCCCTTCCAACCTCCTTCAAAACAAAGGAGGAGGAGTTGGTATCCATTAGTGGTTTTTAGAGCAGATATACACTTTCACCTTAACCACAGTATACTTCAGTCCTTGATATACAACCATAGTTGGGACTAGAATTTCAGCTGTCAGGCACGCTGGTTGAGAAGTGAGTTATACCTGATTTTACAACCCTTTTTGCTACAGTTGTTAAGAGAATCACTGCAGTTCAGTGGTGGGTTGCTCCTGGTTCGGTCTGGTTCTATAGAACCGGTAGTAAAACCGGCGGGAGGCTCCACCCACCTGCCACAACGTCATCATGGGTGATCTGCGCATGCGCACAATGCGCATGCTCCCATTGAGAACCAGTAGTAAAAGTAAGTAGAACCCACCCCTGCTGCAGTTGCTAAGTGAATCACACAGTCATTAAGTGAATCTGATGTCCCCCATTGACTTTGCTTGCTGGAAGTGATCTGGGAAAATTACAAATGGTGATCACATGATCCCAGGATGTTGTAACTGTCATAAATACATGCCAGTTGCTAAGGGTCAAATTCTGATTACAGTACATGACTATGGGGATGTTACCACAATCATAACTAAGGACCAGTCGTAAGTCATTTTTTTTCTAAATGAATGGTTCTAAGCCAAGGACCACCTGTAGATCACACTGCAAGAAGGACTATGTTTATAATGTATTGCTTTAATATATAGAAGGGGGTGCAAAAGCAAACAAGCAAAAGAAGAAAAAAACAAAACTATAATACAATTCAAGAACAACTTAGCTTTTAAACATATTGTTAAACTTTGATAAACGTATCAAATAATACAGGTAGTCCGTGACTTATGACCATTTGTTCAGCAACTGTTCAAAATTATGATAGCACTGAATGAAGAGACTTACAACCCCTGCCCAAAGTTCCAACTATTGCAGTAGTCCTGCAGTCATGTCTGATTAAAATTCTGACATTTGGCACCATGCCTGCCTTTACGGCCATGGAAATGCTACATCTCCCCCTTACACCATGAGCTGCGAAATGTGCCAAGGGCCAGAAGGCATTGGCCAGCTGAACCCAACAGCCTGCAGACCTCCTCCCTTTCCAAGAGACCTGGGCTTTCTCCCTGTCCCACCATGTCTAGAAAGCTAGGCTAGGTGCAGTGGTGCATGGGCCTCCTACATTCCCTCCCTGTCGTTCTCAAGAGTTCTGGGCCTTCTCCAGTGGTGGGTTTCAAAAATTTTTACTACCGGTTCTGTGGGTGTAGCTTGGTGGGCGTGGCAGGGGAATGATACTATAAAATCTCCATTCCCACCCCACTCCAGGGGGAGGATACTGCAAAATGCCCATTCCCACCCCAGTCCAGGGGAAGGATACTGCAAAATTCCCATTTCCTCCTGATCAGCTGGGACTTGGGAGGCAGAGAATAGATGGGGGTGGGGCCTGTCAGAATTTTTATTACCAGTTCTCCGAACTATACAAGATTTCTGCTACTGATTCTCCAGAACTGGTCAGAACCTGCTGAAACCCACCTCTGGCCTTGTCCCTGTCCTGCCACACCCTGGCCCCCTTAATCTTCCCTTTCCTTTCAGATGCTGGTAGACAAGCAAGGCTCAGCTATAAAGCTAGTAAAGTCAATCTTCCTCAAGGCTGGCCAGTAACAGAAAGTCAGCCAGTAAAGTGCTGGTCCACGAACCTGGGGTTGTGGACCTCTGCCTTAAAAGTATCCCCTCAAATAATTGTGGTCATTAAAGCTCTGAAGCACTTTGTTTTTTAAGACAAAAAAATATTTGCAAGGTTGTTTACATAGCCTGTCTGCAACTATTTAAACCATGCATGCATCAACTCCCAGAAAGCTGGCTGGGGAATTCTGGGAGTTGAAGTCCTCCAGGCTTAAAGTTGCCAAGGTTGGAGACCCTTGGTCTAAAATGCATCTTATTCTACCCCCTTTTGCGCTCTTCCCCTAGCGCGAATGCCGTTCACACACATGAGAGTCAGAGAGAGAGAGAGAAAGGGCGAGGGTCATAGGTATCCGGTGGCTCCATCACGTATGGACAGCCCCTTAATATTCAGGGCATGCACAATTGCTCGCTTGTTTTGAAAAAGCAACAATCCCCACATACACACACACACACGCACACTTTCCCAACCACAGCCTGACAAGTTCGCCCTTTTGCAATTCTTTGCAGCGGTGGCTGGAAAGGAGGGGCGTTTTTCTTTAGGAGCTCTCGTTCAGCTCAGCTCCTGGGCGCAGAGAGGCGGCAGCTCCTCACATTGCAGGGGAACTGGACGCCCGCCGCCTGAAACGCGGCTCTGATTATTGCATTGGGGAATCTGGGCAGCGGTGGCTGGAAAGGAGGGGCGTTTTTCTTTAGGAGTTCTCGTTCGGCTTGCTCGGCTCCTGGGCACAGAGCGCTTAGGCGGCAGCTCCTCACATTGCAGGGGAGTGAAATCATTGTGGCCATTGCCTGCCCTAAGCTGCCTGCTGGGCGGCCAGAGGGGTGACCAGCTGCAAATCATGGTACCCGCCTTGTTCCCCGAAGCTGCCAGGCAGATTCCCCCCCAGACCGTTCCAAAATGCTGGTAGGCAGAGGTAAAATACTTTTTTCCTTGTTTCCCCCCCCCCACCCCCAAATTAAGGTGCATCTTATACTCCGGTGCGTCTTATACACTGAAAAATACGGTAGATGCTAATCATATACATAATGCGTGAGATGTGATATTATATTGGATGGATGGACGGACGGACAGACGGACGGATGGATGGATGGATGGATGGATAGACGATTTTGTCTTTCTTTAAATGAGGTTTTTATTGTTGCATTGGATAAAATATTAAATCTGTAAGTTCTTTTTTAAAATATGTCATAAATTTCAAACTGTGTTTAAAATAAACAATTTGCCTCTCCACCTTGTAGGATCATGAAAAGTACCTTGGAAAGTTTCATAAATCCCCAGTCTTGTGAGTTCATTTATATAACACTTATTTACAAAGTTACTTATTAATGGCCACTTTCCTTCACCATCCTTCCAACTCAAGAACTAAATACTATTATTCTTTTCTAGATGGTAGTTGCCATAAAATAGTTTCAATATGTTGCCAGTTAAGGGTTGAGCAGTGAATTTTTTAAAGGTATGTAATGATTTATGAAAAGGAAATGCTTTGAAAACAGGATTTAAGCAAAATATTAGCTACATAAAGTTTTGTAGTTAACAGCTACTGGAAAATCTGATATCAGTTTGACTTCTCTTTTTTCCTCTTCTAAAGTTTATTCTGTAATTTTTCTATATACTATGAGTTGATACTTACAATGTATATATCCAAACTCAAGGCACATGTTTTAGGGGCTGAACAGGTCATTTTATACTAAGTAGCAGTAGCAACTTTTCATCCTTTCCCGGTTTGAATCTGTCTTTTCTCAAGTATTATTTAATTACCTTAAGAAATCTTTGCAACTCAGACTTAGTAAATATTTTCAGTTGTCTCAATATAAACCTTGTTTGTTGTTTTGTTATTTTATTTTTAGGATCAATATATGAGCAAATTAATCTGTTGCGAGGCCGCCCACTAGAGAGGTCTCAATAGAGATGGTTCTCAACAGTTTTGATCTGCTGTTCAATATATATTTAGTCATCATATAGAAAACAAATTCCATATGAAAGGAAGAAAAAATACAAATTAAAGTTTTCACAGTTTATCATGGCAGTTTTTCTGGGTACAAATAATCAGGTGAGAGAGAAGCTGAGGTGATAGGTGGAGGAGAGGATAACTGTTACAGAGCAAGAATGAGCTGGAAGAGAAAAATAATTATAGGGGCAGTTGCAAAGTTGAAGCTTTATCTGAGAGAAAAACACAAGTCATAAAACGTACAGTGTCCCTCTACAAAAGGTTCAAAATTGCTTCATTAGCAGGGGATGGGGTCTATTAATGAAATGGAACAGTTGTAAAAGGGAGAAATTGTATCTTGTGTACTAATATAGTTCATATATATGTATGTAAGAGAATATGTTTGTATTTAAGGGTGGTTTGCATGTGTGATATACTTGTGCAGGAATATGTGCCTATGCATGGAAAAATTCTGTGTATGTATGTGGAAGTTATATGTGCAATAAAGTTTGTATTTGTATGTACATATAAATGTGCCTGCACATGCCCTGACACTTTAATTTCCAAGCTCCAAATGGTTGCCTTTCCTTCACAGTTTTACAGTAGATCCTTTCAGGCAAAAAAATCAAGGCATGGTTTCATGTCATAACATAAATGTAACAGATACCAAACTTTGAATCAGGACCCTCAATCAAAATAAAATTATGTTTTTAAAAAATCCATTTTTTCAAAATAATAAAATATTCCTGACAGATCATCCAGTAATTCCTCCTTTGTCATATCTTCACCTTTCCTAAATTCTATTAGGATATTTTCCTCTTCATTATCATTAGTGTGTTGATACTTGATGTGATATCCAAGAAATTTCAAAGAATATTTAAATGACTGGCAAAGAAACTACTGTATATACTCGAATATAAGCCGAGTTTTTCAGCCCGTTTTTCAGCCTGAAAAACGGCCCCTTATATTCGGGTCACGAAAAAAATGCCTTTTTCCCTGCAACCGTTTTGGCTCCCGGGGTTGCAGGGAGGCTTCCTAAAGCCAAAATGGGGTGTGTGGGGGGGGGTGCGGCGCCCCTCCCCCGCACCCCTTTTTGGCTGTAGGGGTCAGGGAGGCTTGCACCGGCAGCGCCTTCTGCTCCTCTTTTGCCCCTCAGCGGCTCCCAGCAACTGAGCAGAGAGGCAGCCGATGCCTAACGAGCGGAAGCCAAAGCACCACCGCGGCATGTTGCTGGGAGTTGCTGGGAGTCGCTGAGGGGCAAAAGAGGAGCAGAAGGCGCTGCTGGCGAGCAAGCGAGCAGCCAGCCATGCCGGGGACGCTTTGGCCGCCGGGCCCGCCTGCCGCGGCTGGAGTTCGCCACTCACCGAATTTGGCCTCGGTCGCAGCCCGGCTCCAGTGCTGAAGAGGGTCGGTGCCAGGCGATGAAGAAGAGCAGAAGCAGCTGCTGCCAGGCAAGAGGGAGCCGAACGACCGCATGGTCATGTGTGGCCCATGGCAAGTGCCCGCAGCTGCCTGGTACTGGCCCCGAATACCAGCGCCGTCCCTCGCCCGCCTCAGCTGCCCGCTCTTTCCTTCCCCCCACAGGCGCCTCCTCCCTTTCCTCGCCCCGAATGGCCGTCGGGTGAGGCTGCTCCGGTTGCCGTGAGGCTGCCCGAAGCGTTCCTTTCCGAGGGTCTTCTCGGCACCCGCGCCTCAAATTCAGTTCAGCCGGGGGAGGGAAGCGGGGAGTTGAGGCGGGGTGGGGGACCTGCGCCCCTCTCCCTCTCCCTCTCCCACATCGGAAAGGAACTTTCCGCTTCAGCTCCCCGCTTCCAAGAAGCCCCTCGGAAAGGAACGCTTCAGGCAGCCTCGCCCGCCGGCCGTTCAGGGCGAGGAAAGGGAGGAGGAAAAAAAGGGGCGAGAAAAAAGGATGACTTTGGATGTTGCTGGGAGTTGCTCCGAGCGCGGAGTTAGCATCTCCCTTGCTCTTCCAGTGGAGGCTCTCACCCTTTCCCAGCTTTCTCGCCTGTTAAAACTTTGGGAAACTTTTTTCTCACCCCATTCTTTTTCAGCGAACGCTTCCCCTCCGCGCTCGGAGCAACTCCCAGCAACTCCCAGCAAGAGAAGAGAAGGCAGCGGGCGGGGTTAGGGTTAGGGGAAGCATTCTCTGAAAAAGAAACTTTGGGAAACTTTTTTCTCGCCCCTTTTTTTCCTCCTCCCTTTCCTTGCCCCAAACGGCCGGCGGGCGAGGCTGCCCAAAGCGTTCCTTTCCGAGGGGCTTCTCGGGAGCGGGGAGCTGAAGTGGAAAGTTTCTTTCCGATGTGGGAGAGGGAGAGGGGCGCAGGTCCCCCACCCCGCCTCAACTCCCCGCTTCCCTCCCCCGGCTGAACTGAATTTGAGGCGCGGGTGCTGAGAAGCCCCTCGGAAAGGAACGCTTCGGGCAGCCTTGTGGCTACCAGAGCAGCCTCACCCACCGGCCGTTCGGGGCGAGGAAAGGGAGGAGAAAAAAAAGGGGGCGAGAAAAGTTTCCCAAAGTTTCTTCTCCTCTCGCCCCCCACCCTCTGGGCTTCTGGCTTTCCCCCCCACACTCAGCCTTCCCCCCCCCTCCGCACATTCATGCACACATACACACTCACCGACACACGCAGCCACACACCTGCACACGCACGGCTGGGCTAGCCAGCATTAAACAGAGTCAGATGTTCTCCGGAGCTGAGCAGATCTGCAAGGGAATCTGCTTTGGGATCCCCTCGGGCTGTTCCTGTCACTTTCTATAACTAAAACTTGGGGGGTGGGGAAGTCCCTGCTGGGATGAAGGAAAGAAAAGAAGGAAGGAAAAAATGAAGGAAAGAATGAAGAAGGAAAGAAGGAAGGAAAGAAAAGAAGGAAGGAAGGCAAGAAAGAAAGAAGGAAAGAAGGAAAGAAAAAAAGGAAGAAAGAAGGCAAGAAGGAAGGAAGAAAGAAGGAAGGAAAGAAGAAAGAAAGATTTCTTTCGTTCTTCTTTCGTTCTTTCGCCTTCCTGCCTTCCTGCCTTCCTTCCCCTTCTTCCCAACAGGGACTCCCCCCCACTCCCCAAAGTTTTTAGTTGGTTTCAAAGAATTCAACAGCTGGAATGCAAGCGGAGGGGAGGGGAGAGAGAAAGAGAGAATGAGAGAGGCAGAGTGGGGGAGAGAGAGAGAAAGAGTGGAGAGAGAAAGAGAATGAGAAAGAGTGGGAGTGACAAGATAGGGCAAAAAAAAAGGACTACCCAGAGAGCTGAAAAGGGTGATTTCTGACAGGTCCTCGCACTTTTGACCGGTCTTTTTTTATTTTGAAATTTAACAGTATTTAGTAGCATTTCCCACTCTCGGCTTATACTCGAGTCAATAAGTTTTCCCACTTTTGGGGGGTAAAATTGGGGGGGTCGGCTTATATTCGGGTCGGCTTATACTCGAGTATATACGGTATACTGACACAATAATTTCTATACCTGCCAAATATTTCTTGAAGAAAATTTTAAAGAAGTCAAAAATCTATAATATGTGGAAAAGAAAGTCCTAAACAATGTTGAAATATATCAGAAAATGAAGAAACTGTATAATATTATAACACGGAAATTATTGTTAAAGTAAAAATACAACTGATGGAGTGCATGCTGCTCTGTAAACTTGGTTGTTTTCTTGCTGTTACCTAGTTTGGTAATGATCTGCAAGAAAACAATTAAACTCGGAGAGTGCCAAGGACCCCGCAGTTCCACCCCGAGCTACAAATATTATCTTCTGTCAATTCAAATGATAAATTAAGAGATAGAAAACAACCTGGACAGGAGTTACTATTGGATTTAGAAAAGGTTTCTAAAGCTTGAAGAAACCTTTGTGCTGGAAAAAATAATGAATGGAAATTCAATCCTATTACAACAACTTGATAAAATAAAGTTTAAGACAGTTAGAGGCAAAGGGAAGGAACATAAAGTCAATCTATTTTATCAATGTTAAAATAAGAGTTATCTGAAAATTATGTATCTTAAGAACAGCATTTATACTTTTTCTTATTTCAACAATTAAACATAGAAGTGGTAGTATCATGGTTTGGGAATACTTTGCTGCCTCAGAACCTAGGTGACTTGCCAAAATTGAGGAAAACATGAATTCTGATTTGTATGTGAGAATTCAACAGCAGTATATCATGTTCCATAGACTTTCTTAGATGGTATCTATTAGTCAGTTTTGAGCGTCTAGTGACCATGGTTTAAACAACATATCTTTCTGACTCTTCACCGGCAGCTCTGGCTAGCATCTTCAGAGGCAAAATAACCTGCTATGCAGACTGCAGGCTGATTGGCTCCTATCTTTATAGTTATGTGACCTGACTTTTAATTGTCTATAGTTAAGGTCATTTCTGATTGGTGCAGGTTGTTCAGAGCTGATCCTAATTGGTCATTTTTGTGGCATTTGTTCTTAATTGGTCCTTCATTTGTGCCAACTTCTGGTTGGTTATTTTTGAACTACTGATTATTGATTGGTTCTTTGTTTGCCTACAATTACTAATCAACCACAATCCATACAAAAATGTATGAACATTTTTTTTGTCGACTGGAGTATTTGCCTAATTTTTCCACTATATTTTAGCCTTTGTGCAATTTTTTTAATAAATAATTTTAAATAACTACAAGCCATACTGCTGTCTGTGATATAAACAGAAGATACTGAAAACTAACTAGGAGAAAGAGTCAGGATAACAACTAAATTTAAATTTTATTTTATTATAATTGCATTACATAAATACACTTAACAAGTTTATCTGTCTATCTCTTTTTTTAATCATCACATTTTACATTCTTTTAAGGCAACTTTAGTGATGATCTAACAGCCACTTGGGAGTGGGGTAGGTCATATGTAGCCTATTCTAAACAGTTTATCCCCTCCTTGACCTAAGTAACTTGAAGAGATTAAGTTCAGACCCAATTGTATGGTACTCCATTATTCAATCCTAACTGTTAGAAAAATAGCATACTACAATGTGGCTATTGTTACCTTCCAATTTTTCCTCTGTTAATGACACATATCAACTAATTCAACATATTGAAAAGAATTTCAGTAGCTTTGAATGCCAGCTCTATTTTAAAAAGTGAACACTGGAGAGATTCTTTTTATAAAAAAGTATAGTTAGATTCATAACTGTGATGACAGAAACAGCACATTCTTATTCCATCTGTTAGTCACTTTCTCTACAAAGATGTGACACACGAAGATCTGAAAAATGTCCCCATGTGTAGGAGTTTGCCATTAGCAGAAGGATAAACCATGCATAGGAACACAGTGCTAGCAATTTCCTCTTTGGTACTGCTAGGGTTAGAAAGCAAGACCAAGCATTGTATCTTGCACCATGATGTTATATTGCTTACCCTCTCACCCATTTCTCAAATGCTTGCTTGTCCCAAGAAGAGACAATTACGCCCTGTAGTAATATTGTACGTGGAAAGCAAGGATCAAATCATCCAAAACATTTTGTCATGGAGTCTTACTTTTTTCATACGGATAGTCTTCAACATACGACTATAATGATTTAGCAACCATTCAGAGTCACAATGGGACTTATAAACCCGTGCCTGAGGTTACAGTTGTTGCAGCATCCTGCAGTCATGTGATCAAATTTTGGGTGTTTGGCGGCCCACCTGCACTTACAACTGCAGGTGCGTTTCAACTCCACATACTTACCTATCTCCCCATCTGTGCCCTTTACACTTCTTGTCACTCTGTGCGCCACCACCCCAGCTGGACCTTTTCTACGATTTTCTTTCTTCCAGTGCTTATGAGGCATGCCCAGACTAGCTACTGGGACACGCTTGGAGCTGGGTTTATGCTGCAAAAAAACCAAAAACAAATCCCAGAGCTGTTGCATGCCAAAAAAAGCCCCTTTGCAAAGTGTTCCTAGGTAAGGCTGGATTTTGCACTCCACAAAAGAGGAGGAAGAGGAGAAGGAGAAGAATTCGACATTTTTTGTCAAAGCTCAGTGTGACCGAGGAGGTTTGGTAAATGTTAGCATACCATGGATCTAGGGTTCCTTTTGAATTATTTTTTTCATAGTCAAAGCCCAGCCCAGTTTGATTCAGCAGCCAGGCCAAACCGGGTACACCTCATCAACAGCAGGAGCAAGAAGATGATGAAGGTCAACCAGGACAACAAAGTAGCAGGGGTCTTGGGGTACAGGATGGCAAGGGTGACTGCAGCTTCCCAGGGCATTCCAAGCAGTCCCAGAGCTACTCTGTTTCCCTGAAAATAAGACCCAACCAGAAAATAAGTCCTAGCATGATTTTTTAGGAGGCTCGTAATATAAGCCCTACCCTCAAAATAAGCCCCAGGTAAGATTGTCAGCCAGATGGGTGCATTTACTACTGTATTTCCCCCAAAATAAGATCTAAACAGAAAATAAGCCCTAATGCGTCTTATGGAGCAAAAAGTTATATAAGACCCAGTCTTATTTTCAAGGAAACATGGTACGTAATTCAGGGTTGCCAAAAGGGCAGAGGTGGAGGATGCATGAATACACATACAATGCATATTTGTTGATCCAAAGTATGCTAAGCAGCTAGAATCTTTTAGGAGGCACAGATGTACGTATGCACAGTTCAATCTTAAAATGGAGGGATATATAATATGTAAAATATTTAATAGAAATTGCTTGTAAATTGTTTGTGAAACGTTTAAAACAGCAGATCTATTTCAGTTTAAATTCATGGAATTTGTATAAGGAAAAAATATAAATTAACTGGCAATTATGATAATTATGATGAATGTTTTTCAAGATTAACTTTTACCCTGAATTTATCAAAGAAGAAAATGAAATGTCTAGGTGGAAGTTAAAGGTGTTCTTGTCAGTATAAAAAAGTAAAGGCATTTTGTTTTGCTGTATGCAGACTTTGGAATTTTCTGGTTAGGAGGATTTATCTGCCTCTGCATGTTAACTCCCAAATGCAGCATTAAGACAAAGTCTCCTTTAAGCCAATCTTGATAGCAATACGGGAGTAGAAGAATAATTTCTCAACTTCCTCATCTTCCTCTTGCTCCCTGTCTTTCTCATCATCATCATTATTTATTTACCAATCTGTTCCTTGGAGGTTTTCTATCAGGCTTAACCCAAGTTGCTTTCAAATCAGAAAATTTAGGCAGTATTATTATTTTCTATTTATTAATGCCTTATTAAAGGCTGGGGTTTATTTCTTAATCTAATCAGATTAAAACAGAATAAGAAGACTAGCAGAAAAGAAAATTCCAGATGAAGTAATTGAAGAAATTGTGGCATACAGTAATTCCTAGAAACTAGAGCTGTATATTTAAAAAACTGGAATAATACTTGTGTTACCATGCATGAATAGAAATAGATTAATGTGTAGGAGTTTTTCTAATAATACTGGGTAACCCTGGTGAAACTTAATTATTTTTACATGTTTTTTACACATCCACATGCATGGATGTGCTCTGTGGTAAATTGTGCTGTGAAACACACACACTTTGTCTATTATTTTCCTGTGATATTACCTGCCCCTATCTTCACATTTTATTTCTGACAGTTATTACTCCCACATCAGTATACTTCTTTCTTAATTGCTCATGTTTAAGCAATAGATAAAGAATATCAGAATGACTGAGATAATAGTAATCGTTACAAGGTTGAATAAGTTTCTGAAATTCATTCATCTTTTTTGTATGCTAGCTGTTTTGCTTCATTTCTTTTTTAAACAGACATGCAAGTACTTATAGCAAAGATTAATTTGGTCACTAATCTTTTAATATTTTATGTAAAATATTTTGATAAAAGGATTATATCATCTCAATAGATTTTATATTACCCTGTTTTTTTTCTTAAAATAACAATAAACCTTATTTAATTTATGGTTTGCCCTTAGAAATCAATGCAGCTGCTGACAGTATTCATATTAATTAGATAAATCAGTAAACTTCGTGGTTTTTTGTTTTCCGGAAGTAGAGATTCCTTTTTTTTTAATGTAACTTTTTATTACTTTTTATACGGAAGTAGATTCCTGTGTGGTACTGAAAGATCCTCAATATTTGACTTCTTTGTTTTCCATTGAGCTGTACCACTCTGGCAACAAGTTTGCGAAAAAATAAATCCTTTGATCCACAAGATCCATATATGCATCCAACATGCTGTCAAAGTAGCTGAAAACATTGGCAATCCCTCTACTACAGGCTGTCAAACTCGCGGCCTGCAGGCTGGGTGTGTCACGCGCTGACCACGCCCACACCTGGCATAGAGAGGGGGGGAAGTCCTGATACATCATGTGATGCTGCTGTGACAACGCGAGTTTGACACCCCCGTTCTACTACCAGGGATCTCTTGCTTTATTCTTTCATTTAAATACATCCCTAGTAAAAATGTTAATTTTATTCATCTTCAACACTATTACTAGATATAACTTCTATATCATGCTTATATCACATGAACCAAGATGAGTTTCTTTTAAGTACAGAAGGCTTATGCAAAATGTATTAATCGGGTTGTTTGGTTGTGATAATGTGACCTATGCTGGGAAAGGGACAGAAATAGTTTAGTCTGTTGCTCCTGTTTGATCTCACAGCAGCTTTTAGTATCATCATTGTCAGTGCTTTGAGATAGGCCATACCAGGGAATCAGTTCCACAAGCTTGACAGGAACTACTATATGTTTATTGATATAGGCAATTGTAGCTGCTGTCTCTGCATAGTTTCTTTAAGGTCATCTCTAAAACTTTTACCACAGTATTTTCCTGGTTTGGCTCCAGAGATTTTGAATATTTGTAGCACTTTTATGTAGTGGTTCCACTCTTAATTTCAGATAGAGCTATTTCCAAAGAATAGAGTTGAAAGATTATAGGCCAGCCCCTAACAATTTTAATGTGAGACAGACCAAGAAAATGCATTGTCTCTGATGGAATTTCATATCTAAAAACTAGTGAGGTTACTAGAGAATTTCTGAAAGACATAGCATACTATTTTTTTCTAATATAGGCATTCTAGAAGGCTGTGCATGGTTTTGAGTGCTCTGGTGGACTGGATAATGACTATTAATCTAAAATGAATTTGATAAGGCAGAAAAGCTGGGATTACATTGCTCTAGACATTAACCGTCAATTGAATCCAGGTGACACATGTGGTTGAGCATCTGCTGTCTACTTCTATGTAGACAGCAGATGCTAGATCATGATGATTCATTCATCCATGCATTGGGAACTTCAAGATTGGATTACTGTAATTATTATTGGGGTAAGGCTTAGTTGAGACACGTCCAGAAGTTACAGTTGGTACACAGTACAGTGACTGAGACACTAACAAGTATACCATAGTTTACACAGAATTTATTCATCTAAAAGATATGTCTGGCTGACAGTCTCTTACCAAACCCAATTTGATATATAGGAATTAATTAGTATACGAAGCCCTGAACATCTTAAGACAAGTTACCGTGACAAAGTTTCCAGTTACATCAACTCAAAGGCAGGGATCTACAGTCTTCAGAAGAACACCCACTCTCATGTTGTGGCCTATGAATTGCTGCTTGGCATCACTGCAGACGTGGTTAATTTAAAAGGTCCTCCCCTTTGCAGGAAACCAGTCCTCAATGAAAGCTTAACATTACCCCTAATGTTTAATCTGCAAAATGCTATTTTTTCATTTTCTGGGTTTGATATTTAATACACTATTATTTAATATACTGTAAATCTTTTTCCAGGAAAAAGGACTTGAAGACCCTTACTTGTTAGTTTTATTTTAACTGCTATATAGAAATGGACCAGAAGACATTTGTTGGGCCATGTGAAGAATTTGCAGGACATCTAAATAAAATGGCTCACAGCTGGACATCAGTTGAGCAGGACTAGCAAGATAATGTGGGCCACCTCTTGCAGTTTTCAAAAATGAATTTGAATCTCTGCTATTTTGAAGCTTGGATCCCTGTTTTTCATGGTTGTTGAAAGCCTTTACGAGATAGGCTGAGTTTTGGTGGTAGTAAATGGTTCTCTGAAGATGTACTTTTGTCTGCCTGAATCTGACCACTTCGATTCTTATGTATCAGCAGAAAAGAAATGCTGTACTAACTGCATACCAGAACTTTGTCATTTCCCCCTAATGTTTTCCCCCAAAACTAAAAACTTCAAACATCTGGAGCCTTTAGCAAATATTGCTAAAGTAGATTTCCCAGCACTCTCCTCATTATTGATTATTTGAGCCAGAAAGTTGTCATTCAGCTACAACTGGAGGGTCATAGGTACCCTATCTTTACAATATTCAATTTACTTATGTCAAAATTAATTCAAACATCAGATTGTTTTAACTGTATTTAACTGTATATTCTGTTACCGGAAATAGTAAGAAATGAGCTGAGGTGCGTTGTGCAAGAATTTCAAAATTATTTAACACCAGCAGCCTTTATAGGATGCCTAAATATACATGTATAATCTCTTTCCCAGAAGTAGGGATGTTCCTGTACCAGAACACTTATGCTCAAGAACATTTCTATGTCCCCTACAGAACTGCACATGCAAGAGCTAAAGCAGATGCTGCAGAACAAGCCTCCCAGTCTGCTCGTCAGGAATGTGATGTTGCTAGAGCAGTTGCCAGAGAACTATCTCCGGGTTTCTATCAACCAGGTGACAGAAGGAATCTTTGCTTTATTTACATAGTACAATGCATTATATGGCTTTTAAAAATTCATGAATGAATAGCTTTGAGATAATGTCATCTTTGTATTACAGAAAGTTATGGTAACTTTTATATCTTTTGTGCCTTTACAAGTTATTTGTGAGAGAAAATACTTAACACTTTAGTATATTGCTAATGCACTAGCCATCCCTGTGTCAATATAATCCTGGCCACCAATCAGTCAATCAGCTCAAAGAAAGACGGGGATTTTCGGAGACGTTTCAGTTCTTTGCAACAGCTCACCCCTACAACCAGCAGCTTTCAGAGCACATCGTATGTTAATAAGATCTGGTAGTTCCTTTTCTGAATCCTGGCAGTTCCCTACATTTCCTAACTGTAGCTAAGCAACATCCTCTTCTTGGGCTAAAATGTCCTGAAAGTCAATATTGTAGGAAAATATACTTGTACACTATTCTAGTGGAAAAGAGCTTAAAGCAAGATTTCTGACATTTAATGGCCAATCACAGGCTAAATCTACACAACTAAAAATAAAAAAAGGGAGCTATAAAGCCTAGACCTGTCTGGAGAAAAAAAATTCTGGTAAGAGGAGACACAACTGTCCTCAATTCTGCATTCTATGAGTCATTCTTCCCCTCTTTAATGCAGCACTGGTTTACTTTGGACTGGAATCTGGGCATCAGTTTCCCCCAATCTGATACCTTTCTGAGCTGTCCTGCTAAATTCCCATCCATCCAGCATGAGTAGGGAACATCAGGTTAGGAACAACTGTTGTATCCACTGCAAGATTGATAGTCTTTGTAAAATATAGTTTAGTTTTAAGACTTTTATTTGTTTATTTTTAATTTAAGTGCAGAATTCAGTTACCTTTTGAGTCAAATATAGTGTATCCTTTGTTAAGGCTGAAATTGTGAGCTTTCTCTCACATTAGTTACTTTGAGGAAACCCTTCACAGATAAAACCATATTTACTTCTTGCCATTTTCGTCTTTTACTGTTTGTTTTGTGATATATATTTTTGCAAAATATCTTGAGAATTTCAGCTGAATGTGCTATAACAGAAAAAAATGTGTAACTGAAATAAGCAAACATAACGTATTTTTGATTACAGTTATGAGCATGTACATTTTGTCTATAAATGGTAATAAATTCAAATTTAAGAGAATATATATAGCTCGGAGTTGCACTGTGGAGTCCTTACTGTGCTCTGTACTTTCAGATATTTCATTACTTGACTGGATAACATAGGTCCAAAAGTTAGGGCTAGGTAGTCCTCAACTGATAACCATTTGTTTAGTGACCATTAAAAGTTACAATGGAAGTGAAAGAGTGACTTATTATTGGTTCTCGCACTTACGATCGTTGCAACAGGATCAAAATTCAGATATTTGGCAACTGGAATATATTTATGATGGTCGCAACATCCTGGAATCATGTAATTGCCATTTGTGACCTTCCCAGCTGGCTTCTGACAAGCAAAGTCAATGGGGAAGCCAGAATCATTGAATAACTGCATGATTCACTTAACAACTGTACTGACTCACTTAACATAAAAGATCATTAAACTGGGCGCAAATCGCTTACGAACTACCTTACTTAGCAACAGAGATTCTGGTCCCAATTACGGTTATAAGTTGAGGAGTACATATAATGGAATGTCTGCAAACAACCAAATCGGATGGCCAATCAATCAATCAGAATAGAGCTAGAAGGCACCTTGGAGGTCTTCTAGTCCAACCCCTGCTCAGGCGGGAGATCCTATACCATTTCAGATAGGTGGCTTCCAGTCTTTTCTTAAAAACTGCCTGTGATGATCTACAACCTACACCTTCTGAAGGCAAGCTGTTCCATTTGTTAATTGTCCTCACTATTAGGAAGTTTCTCCTTAATTCCAGGTTGCTTCTCTCCTTAATTAGTTTACATCTATTGTTTCTTGTCTTGCCTTTTGGGTGCTTTGAAAATAAATTGACCCCCCTTCTTTGTGGCAGTCCCTCAAATACTGGAATACTGCTATCATGTCACCCCAGTTCTTCTTTTCTCTAGACTGGCCATAGCCAAATCCTTCAATTGTTCTTCATATGTTTTTGTCTCCAGATCATTAATCACCTTAGATGCTCTTCTTTGCACTTTTTCCAAAGTCTCAGCATCTTTTTTGTACTGTGCTGACCAAAACTAGATGCAGTGTTCCAGGTGTGGTCTTACTAAGGATTTATAAAGCGTACTAATACTTCACATGATTTTGATTCTATGCCTCTTTTTATATAACCAAGGATTGTGTTAGCTTTTTTGGCTGCTGCCGCACACTGATGGCTCATATTTAAGTGATTGTCCACTAGGATTCCAAGGTCCATCTCACAGTTACTCGGAGAGAGTTACTGTGAGACAAGGTCACAATTATATCATTATAATTAATAACTATTATAAATTATAAGCTCACAATTATGTTATTATTACTACCGTGTTTCTCCAAAAAGACGACCCACCTTGAAAAGAAGCCCTATCAGGTTTTTGAGCGCATGCGATCAAATTAAGCCTCACCCACAAAATTAGCCCTAATTAAGACCCCGCCCACCCCAGGGTGCAGGGTGTGGGGCGAGGCACATGGGTAAAAAAATAAGCTAGGGTGGAGATGGGGGGGTGGAGCTGCCCTACTTACCAGGCCTCACACACCCTGACACCTGCCTTGCCTTCTTCTGCGGCCGCTTCTTCTGTAGCTGCTTGCTGCCACTTGAACGCATCGCCCTGGCCATTGTTTCACCGTCAGATGCCTGCCGGAAGGCATCTGCAGCCGATAACAGAGCTCTGGATCGATCCAGAGCTCTATTATTGGCTGCAGAGGGCTTTCCGGAAGAAGTGGGCCAGCAGCAGGCTCCTGCTGGGCAGGGCTGTCGGTGCCACTGCCGCGAGATGAGTCAATAATTAGAAACCTCCAAAAAAGAAGGCCTAGCCATTTTTGGGGGGATCAAAAGAAAATAAGACCCGGCCTTCTTTTTGGAGAAACACAGGTATTAATTATATTATAATTATTATAAATTATTCTCTATCTTGTGTTTTAAAAAGTAACAACCTAGATTTTTATAAATGCATATACTTTTATTTATTTTACTTTATTCAATATGACTCAGGTATTTTGTTACCATTTTTGCCAATTAACTGTCATTGTACAAAGTTGTGAGAGCAGATCTACCTTAGGCTCAGCAGAAATAACTCATAAACATTGGATTTTCAGCCAGCACAACTCCCCAAATGTTCTATAGTTCAACAGGAACAACAAAAGAGGGAATCATTCTTTAAAGCCCATTGGTTTAAGTTTCAAATAAATTTAGTCTCAAAATGTTCATAACCCTAACTTTTAAAAACATGCTAGGTCAAAGCACTCCTATATGGCCATGTTAATGTGTGCTTTTCCAGCCTGAGTCAACAAAAAAGATATAATTGTATGAGTTGTACGGTCCAACGGTCAGGCTCTAATCTGCTACAGTACAGAAAAGTTATTTGTAAGAGTTTCTTTCCTTACAGGTGTATTGCAGAACAATTTAAGATCAGATGGATTTTCCCAAGTTCATTTTTCTCTCTCAGTCAGCATCACCACCCAGTGGAAAAAACTATCACTAATCACTCTCCTTAATATGTGGTGGGGCAGGGCAGACCTAGGCAAGCACAGGTGACTGCTTAGAAATGAGGTTTAACCACCTGCCAAGTTACCCAAGTCAAAGGTGCTCTGGAAGAGTTGCTAGTTAAATCCATGTCCAAATCTAGCCAGCTGATGCATAATTGAAGATGATCTGTCAGCCATAATTTCATTGACATTGGAAGATTACCAATAACCTATCTTAAAAGTATATATTTTAGACCGTATAATTAGGAAAGAATCCTATAATGCACTTGATCTGCTAGTTCTCCAGAACAGACTTTAAATGTAGGAGAAGGGGCAATTCCATCAACAGAATGACTTAGATGGATTCAATCCAATAATTTCTAACAATTAACTAACAGCTAGCCTTTTAAACTCTTCTATCTTATGCTGCATTTTAGTGAATTTCAAAGGTTTGTATCTTTTTTAAATAAAACTTTATTTCTGACGATCGCAAAAATAAATGGAATATAAAATAATATCCAAATTAAAACCAAACCAGAAAAGAAAATATAGTCCCTTAAAAGCTCTTTAAATGGAATTTGACACACAAATACCATCTCTGGCTGGTCCCATAGTGAGGTGGGAATGGAGATTTGCAATATCCTTCCCCCAGGAGTGGGAAGGGAATGGGGATTTTGCAGCATCCTTCCCCTAGGAGTGGGGAGGGAATGGAGATTTTGCAGTATGCTTCCCCCAGGAGTGCGGAGGGAATGGGGATTTGCAGTATCCTTCCCCTGGAGTGGGGTGGGAATGGAGATTTTGCAGTATCCTTCTCCTGCCATGTCTACCAAGCCACAGAACCGGTAGTAAAAAAATTTGGATTTCACCACTGGATCTAACCAGCTGCTCAGCTCAACCCACATCTTAGCCTGATACCTGGGAGAAGTCCCAGCTCTTTTCAGCATTTCTTCCATCTTCTGCCACATATTGTGTGCATTTTTTTTCTCCTTAGGGTCTTCCAGGACAGTGTTAGATTTTATAGGTTATACTGATGGTTTCTCTGGGACTGGCAGCTCAGCATATCTGGAGAACACCTGGAAACATTGTATTTGGCAGAATATAATAATACTGCACTTTTCAAAACCTGCTGTTATATTGATACTAATAGATTCAGGAACAGGGAGAATTGCTCTGAAAATACACACTTCAGTTTGATGTATGAATGCTGGACATTTTTTGCCACCTATATTGGTGTATCATAGTGCTACACAGCAATGGTGGATTTTAAATATTTTTACTACCGGTTCTGTGGGTGTGGCTTGGTGGGCGTGGCATGGCTTGGTGGGCACGGCAAGGGAAGGATACTGTAAAATCTCCATTTCCACCCCACTCCAGGGGAAGGATACTACAAAATCCCCATCTCCTTCCGATCAGCTGGGACTTGGGAGGCAGAGAATAGATGAGTGCGGGGCCGGTCAGAATTTTTACTATCGGTTCTCCAAACTACTCAAAATTTCAACTACCGGTTCTCCAGTACTGGTCAGAACCTGCTGAAACCCACCTCTGCTACACGGTGTCTTTATATTTTTAGAACAAATTTTTGTCCAGTTTTAAATTAGCCACTTATAGGACAAAATTAGTTTATAGCTGGGGCGGGTTTTTTGCAGTGCATAGTGGGTATGTATATCATGACATATAAACTGAATAAATAGCACAACACTAAGTGTTCAATAAAGACACAAACTCTGTAAGATAAAAGAATGCTGCTTAGCTAATCTGGGTGTTTGTGAATGTGCCCATACACACACTCACACATGCCATTGCAGAAATGCATAGCATAGGGTTTAATTAGAAGTGAATTTTGATTAAATGCCAGTGAAATTCACAAAACCTCTAAAAACCAGAGACAGATTGTTAGTAGTACCAAAATAATACCTCCTATATTGCTTTTATTATACAAAGGTAGGAGAGACTGGGAATGTTAATGCTTTTAATAAGCAAAAAGAAAAATAGAAATAAATAGCAATTGGGTGAAAGCAAGAAGCTTAAATTAATCAAAATTAATGCTGTGAAACCAATTTAGAGGTGATAGGAGTCAGCACATTAGATGAGAAACCTGATCCTCCACCCATCAAAGTTAACTGCCAAACACTGCAGGTTCAGCCCATGTAATTGAAATGTGATACAAGTGCAAAAGTGTTAATGCTATTTTAGGCTGTGTATGGAAAAGCAGAACGTCATGGAGAAGCAAAGTGATAGTCCCTTCTTTGCATATGTCTGCATTGGATATTGGCAATTGCTGTACTGAAAAGATAGAGAGAAGGTGAAAGGAATTAAAAGAAATAGTAATGGTATAAGTGAGATTTCATTCTGGAAGCTGCTTTGGAAAAATGATCTTGCAGCCTGCATTGCCTTGCAGAAGTTACATGTTTCAAATAGTGGAAAATTTAAATTTCCACTGATAATGTAACAATTTTGATTGTTCACAGTTAACTATTTTAAAAATTAACTTTTATTTCTGATATAATAATTGACATATATGGACTTACTTGTTAAATAGTATCAGTGTGAATTATTTATTTTTTACCCTATTTAGAAAGCATCCATCTCCTCACAGAGTGAATGTAATTTACTCACATGGATATGTAGTGGCAGTTATTTAAGTTCAGAAATACAAATTGTGATATAAAATTCTAAATACTATATACTTTACTGACACAGATCAGGAAACAAATAATTTTGGTAGTGTATTTCATTATCAGTAGCAGTCTTTATTGAAAGAAAAGCACAAATATGAAAATACTTATAACCAAATTTATCTTTTCTTACAATAATAAGAAAATGTGGAAATCTTTCCTTCTTAAGGAAAATAATTCGCAATTACAAAACAGAAACTAAAAATAACAATTTCAAAGTATTACTAGGATATTATTCCTATTATGGATTTTTGCATTTTTATTGTGGGCATTATGAGTATCTTTTGTGACGTGGCCAAAAAGAGGATTTCCAGTAAGAAATCCAATAGATTTCCTTCTTGTTGCTTCAATAATTGAGTACTTCTCAAGTTATTGTTGGTTTGTTTTTAATTTCAGGTCCTGATTATATTAAGCAGCGATTTCAGGAAGGAGAAATTAAGGAAAAATCAGAAGAAAAAGCTCAGGAAAATCCTCCTACACCAAAAGAATCTCCTCATTTCTATCGAAAGGGCACTACACCTCCTGGGAGTCCAGAAGAAAGCCATAAGCATAGCTCAGCCTCCTCTACCAAGCCTTCTCCTGCAGAACAAGGAAGGAAACAGAATTCCACCCCAGAAGACAGACTCATTCAAGAAAAAAAGAATTTAATAAGTGAAAACATTGTACCAGTAGTCCACAAACCTGTTGTTTCTAAAGCACCTGCTGTGAAAGAGGAAATGATAGCCAAACACCACCAAAAGTTGTCACCTCGCAACAATCCCAAAAGCAAAGAAAATGGAGAGTTGCACGATCATTACCATGGGTATTATGTGAAAACTAATCCAACACTGTATCCATATGAGATTGGGGAAGACGAGGACCATAGCAACCCATCATCTTCAGCAGTTAAACCAGCAGCATCAGCTCAGAAGCCAAGCCCCACCAGAGCTGGGAATCAATTAGAAGCCAAAGAATCATTAAAGAAATCGGAATCCTTTGCACCAAAGAATCCAGCTATTAATGACTTCCCTTCAATGGAAAATGAAATCAGTTTGGTAGGTATGGTAGATTGAAAACACTATAAGGAATGGTTAAAGAATGTTTAGTCTATAAGCAAAAGTCGCCACGGCCAACTTGCTACAGGACAACTCACCACGGGACAACTCACCATGGGATAATTCAGTGCTGTATTAATTGATTAATTCAGTCACTTTCATTATTGGTGACCACATTTTCATCTAAATTATTGTAACTCTTGCATTTTTGGATTGACTTTATTTTATTATTATTGGCCACGGTTCTGTTGAAATTAATTTAACTTTTGTATTTGTTGAGTTGTCCTGCATTGAGTTGGCTGCAGTGAATTGGCCATGATAGGAGATATTTGTAGCCTTCAAATATTTGTAGGGTTGTTATATAGAAAAGGAAGTGGGCAGAACCAGTGAGTTAAAACTTCAAGGAATATTAAAATTTCAGGCTATGTATCAGGAAATTCCTGATTATGTGAAATATCAGTCAGTGGAAAAAGTTGCTGCATGAGCTAAGAATTAAAGTGACATATCCTTACTTGGAGGTCTTCAAACAGCCTGGAGTTACTCTAATACATTGTGCCCAGACAGAATTTCTCTCTGCACCAAAGAGAATCAGTACAGTCTTGAGTTTCTTTCTTGTTCCATCTTCCCTTCCTGGGCTAAATTAATCTTTATTTAACCACTATTGCATTCCTTCTTCAAGGTTAGCTGCTTATTCGTCTATATTGTCAGGGTTGTAAAAAGAAAATCTTACCAGAAACATAATCACAAAGTTCACTAACTAAAACAAGGGAAATAAAGTCTTAGTAAATGTGAAATGTTTGGGAATAAAGTATTTTGATTGATTAAAAAAATGAACTGTTTGGACTCAGTCAAACAAAATATATTTGGAGAAAAATCCATGAAGCATTTGACAAAAGAACACGTTGCCAGCCATTAAACTTGAGGGTAGCTTTATTATTCTTTTGTGGTTTGTGACAGTAAATGGCAGAGGAACTATGGTGTAGATGGAAAATAGATTCAATTAAATATCAAAGTATTCTAAGAGGAGGAAATTGAAAGTGGCAAAGTTTAGATATTTCAGTAAACTATGATCTAAATAACCATAAAGAACTACCAGGAAAAAAGGGCTTGGGAATGAGTTTCACGGTTCTCAGACTTGAATATTATTTTTAAAAATCTGTGAGCAGATTTCAGATATAACAGTGCATGAAAGGAAACCTATGAATATTTTAGGGCTAGAAATGTTTTGCTTTCCCATTTCCTCCTTGCAGAAAAAAGAGATTGGAGAAAAGGGGATTACAAGATAATAAGCAGGTATACATTGGGGAACATAATGAAGTGCTTCAGTGTTTTGAATTTTTAAAGGTATAAAATACCTTTACAGAGGTGGTCTTCAACTTACAACCATTCAACTAGCAACTATTTAAAGTTATAATAGTGCTGAAAAAAGTTACTTATGACTGATCCTTGTACTTACAACTGTTACAGTGTTTCCACGGCCATATGACCATCATCTGGACACTGGGACACTAGTTCACATTTACCTTGGTTGTAGCATCCCAGGATCACGTGATCACTATTTGTGAGCAACATCAATGAGAAAATCAGCAAGAAAGGTCACAAATCACAATTACGGATTGTAAAATCAAGTGTGGTCACATGATGCCTCATATAACAACTGCACCCCTTAATAATGAATTTTCTGGCCCCAGACATTAGTCAAGAACTACCTGTAATAGTTAAAATACACATGTTGTTTAATGAGCTTAGGAGTTATTAGCCATGCTAATAAAGATAAAAAGAGGGGGGACAGAGAGAGAGAAACATACATACATATGCATATTTTGCCAAAGGTTATTCTCAGACTTGAACAGCATTGTGAAAATAATATTTATGCACATGTGTCATAAATAAGCTTTTCTAAATACAAGATACCAGTTTAGTAGAATAATTGAATTATTGTATGTACGTTTGTGTTGGCAACCTGAATGTAATGATTTTACTAAGAAGAGTGAAAAAAACCCCAAGGATTTTGAACTAGCTGTCAAAGAGACTTATATGATTTGCTATATAGATAATCTAGAGAGAGCTGTATATTTGGGTTTGCTTGCTTACCTCCTTTTTGAAAAATTAAAAGACCATAAGTGTTATAGCTTTGCTTATTTCAAGAAAAGGAGAATTTCAGTATTTAGTGCATAATGGGCATATCTGTCACAAACACCAATTACATTATTTTCAACAATTCATATCCACTCATTATCTCGTTGATGCAGAGTTTTTTTACAAGGCTGTTTGCAATTTTTTTTTTGAAGACCATTTCAGCTGTAGGAAGAAAGCAATTATCTTTGTCCTACCTCTTCCTAGACCACTTCAGTAAAAAAAAAAGTCTATCCTCAGCAGAAAGAATGGCAAAAAAACCCCATCCCACTGGAGATAAAATCCAATGAGCTGTGATATTTATAAAATACGAAGAGCTTTCTTTCTCTCTCCTCCTCCCTCCCTCTCTATCTCTCTCCCTCTCTCCCCCTCCCTCCTTTTCTCCCTCTGTAAATAAAATTACCAGTAACTAGGCTTGAATGAAGAGAACTATCTAATAAGTTAGACCCGTGATGCCTAACCTATGGCACGCATACCACAGGTGGCACGTGTAACCATATCAGTGGGCACGCGAGCTCAGTTCCGGCACGCATGCGCGCACCAGCCAGTTGATTTCTGGCTTTTTGGGCCTACCAGAAGCAGGGAAACAGGCTGTTTCCTGCCTCTGGGAGCGGGGGAAGCCTGTTTTTCTTTCTCACCTGGCTGCAGATCCTCTCTATGAGTCTAGGGAGGGCGAAAACAGCCTTCCCCACCCCCTCAGAGGTCCTCCGGAGGCCAGAAACAGCCCGTTTCTCAACTTCCAGTTGGACAGGAAGTGACTTTTTTGCTGTCCCCAGCCTCCAGAGACTCCTAGAGAGGCTCTGGAGGCTGGGGACAGCAAAAAAATCACTTTCTGTCCAACCGGAAGTTGGGAAATAGGCCATTTCAGGCCTCTGAGGGGGTGGGGAAGGCTGTTTTCGCCATCCCTAGACTCATAGAGAGGATCTGGAGCCAGGTGAGAAAGAAAAATGGGCCTACAGGGCCATCATGTTCCAAGGGGGGGGTCACGCATGCATGTGTGGGGGTGGGGCGCATAGAATTATGGGTGTGGGCACATGCATGCATGAACCTCCCCGCCCCGCCCCCTCCTGGCAGCGATGGCAAAAAGGTTAGCCATCACCGAGTTAGACCATTGCAACTAATCCTTCCAGCCCACAGTATTACTAGAAGAGATCTTTCAAAGGCTAACTCCTTATTTCGATTACTAATGCAGATCATTGAGAAATTTATTAATGTAATAAAAATATGTTTGTTGATTTAAAGAACCCATATGATATTGAAAATTATGTACATATGTGGAATGGAAAGCTGATTAATGCATATAGAAAGAACAGTAAATAATGAAAAGTAAATGAAATGCTTAGCAAAAGATTCAATAATGAGCAATGATTGATAAAAGTATCTGTAAAGCCGTTATAGTTGTCTGAAATATTTACTGATAATTGCATAAAGAATGCTTCTGATCATGTTAGGGGTACATCAGTAGGGAATATGAATAGATATGTCCTTTTATATGCAGATGACTCCAGCTTGTGGGTTGAGAATCTGAATGATTTTCAGAAAATATTAGACAATCTGATGGACAAAAATATGGCTCTGAAATTCATGTATCCAAAACCAGAATAATTATGTTTGACAGGAGAAAATGCTGTGAATAATTCCAAGTTATATATACATGGTAAAAAATGATGGCAGACAGATGGGAAGCATATAACTTAAATAAATAAATAAATAGTTTACATTTGTAAAAATGTTCAATAAAGATGGAAAAATGAGGAATTACTGTACCCTAAAGAAATTAAAATGGCTGTGTATAAGAATAAATTCTTTTCTATTTAGAAATGAAAGATCCGTACATAAAACTTAAAAGTTGAATGCAGTAGGAATCTGGTACTTGAGGTTGCAGTAACAGAAAAGATAGGATCAAGAATGAATGGGTCCTGGATTAATGTGGTTTGAATGAATGACCAGTATAAAATGGCATGCTGAGATGATTTGGTCATATCAAAAGAATGGATGAGGATCCAGTTGCAAAACAAATGCATGACAGAAGAGGAACAGGAAGACAATGGAAATCATAGGTAGATTTAATATCCTCTAAAAGACAGAAATCAGAAGTGGAAAAGGCTCCATCTGAAGGAGCTTATGAATGTCATGGAAGTTATGGCTACATAGATAGAATGAATGATGTTAGTATAAACTAATTTTACCTGTTTTTCCCCTTGTCTCATGCCTTTAATTTCTTTATCTTAACTAGTTCTTACTTCTTTTTTGCATTCTGCATAATGTTACTTTTCTTGAAAGAGAACAGCATGATGTACGTATTTCAGAGCCCAGATATACAAAGATCAAAAAAAGAGATGAGATGAGCATAGCCCTTCAGAGCCTTCCCCTTCATTGTACTTCATAAATAGTGAGATTCTGTTCATAAAATACACCTGCAACTAAAATCAGCAAGAAAACTTTTTTTTCTTAACTGGCCCTCTTTTAATACGTACAATAGTTCCTACCAGCCAACATATCGTAATGCCCATTAGAAAAAAAAGAGTTAAATGCTGTATTTTTCTCCTTTGTACACCTTACTCTTACTGTTATACAAGGACAATTCTCCAGCCATGAATAAAGCTTTTCTATTATAGCTTCCTTATAAACACCTGCTCCAATCAGTCACTGAAAGGAGAGACTAATTCTGCCTTTTTCTATTTTAAGCCATGGCTGATCACTAAGCCCTTATTTATGGTGCTTCACCCTAAAGCATTCTGGAGTCACACTGTTAATGTTTTAAAAAACACAAGTTGAGCTGCACTTCGGATTTTATTATAGAGCACTCTGTTTGCAGTTTGTTATTGTTTAAAGCACCTCCAATTATATGAGTGTCTTTATCTGTTCTTCCTGATGTGTGAAGCATTCCTTTTATTTTTCTTCTTGATTTACGTGGTTATATTACTATTTCAGCTGAATCAAAGGGCTCTCAAACTTTTTTGAAGCAAATGTCATACTTGAGCAATTCACCACAGGCCACATTTGGAAATATAGGAAGAGTAAAACAAAGAAGGAAACAATGAGGAAATTACTAAATTTGAATTTGCTCTAGCAAGGCAAGAGCTTAATTAAATATAATTAAATTATAATTAAATTCATTAAAGCATGGATGGTATTGCTTCCCTTGTTTTTAATTTTCTTTTAATAATGTAGTTCGGAGTTTTAGACAAGCCTCACCCAAGACTTTTAGGAGCCTCATATCAATCCTTTACTATCATCAGCAGTACTGACATTATGTACTAGGAATCTGACAAAAATTACCATTAAAAGAGAATGTCTATGGCTCAGGATTGAATTGTAGAATCCCTGGGGCTCTCTGAGCTGGGTTGTTTGCTTGTTCACATTTCATTACCCAACTAGGTAACATCAACAAACAGCAAACTCTAAACTTTCACTGACATTATGTAGTTGATTAATAAAATGTCCATAAGCAAATAGCAAAATTCAGAGAGCATCAAAAAATAACCATCTTTATACCCTCAAGCAGGGGTCATGGTTAATGCTGAGTTGAGGTTGAAACATGTATTACGGATATCATTAAATGCAATAGAGACTGATTTATATTTTGCCAAAACCAGTTAGGCTTATGGCAGCTTATAAAACACACTTAAAATATAATATACCAATAAAATGTCTACTGTATAATAACATACAGATAGGTCCTCAATGTACAACCACAACTGAGCCCAACATTTCTGTTGCTAAATGATACAGTTGTTAAGTGAGTTTTGCTCCATTTTATGACCTTTCTTGTCATAATTGTTAAGTGAATCATTGTAGTTACTAATTTAGTAAGTATTAGTAAAATTAGATGTTAAGTAAATCTGGCTTTCTCATTGACTTTGCTTGTCAGAAGGTCACAAAAAGTGACTGTATGATACCAGGACACTGCAGCCATCATAAATATGAGCCAGTTGTCAAAAATCTGAATTTTGATCACTTGACCATACATCACATTTTTCAGTGCCTTTCTAACATTGAATGGCCACTAAATGAACTGTTGTAAGGTGAGGACTACCTGTAACACTAAAATCTCCATAACCAAATAACAGTAATCAATAACAAGTACTGTCCTAAATGAATGAATGAATTTCATCATTTTATCAGAACTATAATATGAAACACCATTCTTCAAAAGAATTTGGTTTGTGCTATGGAGATGTCTGTGCCAGTGTCAGCTATTTTTATGAATAGCATGAGAGTATTTCATAACAATGAAATGGTTAACATGAGTACAATCTGGAAAAGCAGAGATATTGATATAAATACAAAAAGCAGGCTAGTTAGAGCAGTAGTCTTCCCTATATGATGGATGGGTATGAAGATGGACACTAAGAATGGCTGATCGAAAAAGAATTGATGCCTTTGAACTCTGGTGCTGGCGTAAATTATTGCATATACTATGGACAGCCAGAGTAACTACCAGAGAGATGTTAAAATTGTATAAAACTGGACATGTCATTAGACGCTAAAATCATAAAATGACATCTGATATATTTTGGCCATGTCATGTGTGCAAATTTGTTGGAGAAGGCAATGATGTTAATGGAACAAGAAGAAGGGGCAAGGAAAGAACATGCCAGCTTGATAACATCATATCTGATACAAAATTGAACATCAACAATTGAGAAGTTGTGCTTGACAGGGTAGCATGGAGAGCACTTGCCTATAAAGTTGTCAAGAGTCGGATACAACTAAATGGTTAAAATAACGACAACAATTGTATAACAAACACCAGAATAACAGAAATGAAAGTTATATAATACTTAGTCCTTTGAAGCTATTTCTGTTAATTGTAATGAAACTACATTGTATTTGTAACATAAGTTCTTCGGAATTCAAAACTATGTTAGAACAAATGTCAGTGTTGTGAAGGAATTCAGGTACTTTAGATAACATACCTGAAATAAGAATTTTCTTTCTCTTCAGAAATAAATTTATGACCAGAATTGCAGTCTGTCCACTTGCAGAATTGCAGAATGTTAAATGTGATAAGTATATAAGTACAGTAAGCTTCCCTTCCCACTGTCTTTTCTTCTAAGCTCTCATTGACATCTCAGTTTGTTGGATATAGGTGCCTTCCCTATCTGATGCCATCTGAATGTGTTGCTGAGTAAGGATTATGGAGTTGAAGTTCAACAAGTTTGGTTGGGAACAAATTGGGGGAAATTGGACTACTTTATTAAGAGCTGCCAGTTGAGAAGGCCAACATTTAGTTATGAGACGTGCCTTCTCCAAAATCTTTTGTTTTTATATTTGTAGAGATTAATAGTTTGATGTTGATAGACATAAAAGCATCTGGGAATCACACCTTTATTTACATCTACAATTTAAACTGTTTGAAGTTTTAGAGCTATTCATTCTTTTCACAGCATTTCCTGATTTCTCAAGGAAAAAAATTAATTCAGATGACAGTATCAATCATTTACTTTATATACATGTAACAAAGATATTATAGCTTTTTGGACATCTCAGAAAATAAATGTAATGTGAATTTTTAAACAGGAGCAAGGTCTTTCGATTTCAAAATATTTCATTTTTCAAAGGTTTCATAAGGTCCATAACAAGTGTTTTAATTCTGTCATTATGATATAATTTGACGCATTTTATTTACTTTGCAAGTGTAATCACATCTATTTCTTTCCATTTTTTTAGGGTCCTAATTCAATCATGATTGTCATGGTAATGCTCTTGAATATTGGCTTAGCCATTCTTTTTGTCCATTTCCTAACTTGATTGGAATTAAGAAAGGTAAGAATGCTCTTGTACTTCCCATACAGAAATTCTACCCTTTCCCAACATTTTTCCATTTTAAAATGATTTGTAAACTTTCATGTCTCCCCAATTTAATTTTGGCTATGCCTGAATGTGATTCAACATAGTTACTTAATGATATAACTGTTTTGATCCTTCAGTGAAGTCATGACAACTAGTGGCGTAAGCCCACAGTTCTCAGCAGTTGTGTCATCAGCCTTTTTAATGGCACGAGTCATGTTCAGACACAGGGAAGGAGGCATGGAATTAGGATGGGACACGAGAAATGTGGAAACTTGGAAAATTCAGCCCAAGGGCTTTTGAGGTCCTCTGAAAGCTGAAGCAAGCAGCCACTGTTGGGGGAAAAAAATCATCATCATACACACCAGCTTTCTGAAGCACTCCAACAAATAAAGTGTGTTGGTTACTCCATCTGTTTGAACAGAGAGTGTAACTAAACTGGAAATGTACGGAGCTGCACTTTTGTTGATGGAACCGAACAGCTGCCTTACTATTTTGCTGTCTGATGTTTTTGGTGGGGGAGATGGGAAAGTGACTGCCAGAGGAATGTGTTCAGAGGATTCTGTTGCTGTGGAAGAGATTCCAGTATTCACTCCTATCTCATTAGAAGAAATAGTTAGCAGCATCACTCACCAGTCTTATTCCATTACCTGCTGCTTTTAAAATCTCTGCCATTTTCTGGGAGATTGCATTTCATTTGCTTATGCATGATTTCTGCTCACTTGCTATTTATTTAAAGCCTTTGTACAGCAGTAATATAATAATGTTGACCATCCTGGAAAACTTCACTGGTTTTTAACCTGTATTGGAGAAAATAAATAAAACCCGTGTTATAAACACAGTGAGAATATTTCTATATAGTATTTATTTCAAAATACAAGATAGAAAAGTCATTTTTCAGGATTAGCAGGCAATACACTATGATGAACTTTAAGCCATAGTTTATATCTTCCTGGTGATGACTAGCAAGTCGAATTATTTAAAATGCTGTAGGGTTTATCAAGCTATAACAGCATGCTGAATTAGCAAAGTGGGAGACTTTGAGAAGCGTTTTGCCAGTTAGTCAGCAATGTGAGATTTTGCCCAGTTGCGTTCAAATTCTACTAGGATTAAAGCCTTGCCTGATTATACAGTGAAACCTGTTAATTCAACTTATCATACATAACCATTTTTAAAGATTATACTTCATGTTGAATACATTCAGGTAGAGCATTTAAATCTTTAACAATGACTATCAGCTTGATGCCTTTAATGTTGCTAAACAAAGTCTGTCATCTTACCTCAGCCACTCAAAACTTAAGCCTCAAATTTTAATTTGATTCTTTGTGTCAGTTAGATGTACAGTCCTTTGTTTTGATGATGTGATCCATGTTTTACGCTCCCCACCGAAATAAATGTAGTAAAGGAGCATGCTTATTTATTTATCAGAAAACTGTACACGGTGTGATCATTTGGAAAGTCAGCATTTTTATTTGAAATAAAATTAGGACTTGGTTTTCTTTTATTTTTAGCTCTTAGAAATTATGCTTTTCAATAGATATTTAATCCTATTGTATATTATTATTAATGATTATTATTACTAATACTATTATTTGCATGGTTTAGTAGAAAGGTTTCTCATAATTACATTAGTTATCACAAAAGACAGCCCATTCTAACTGAAATGGTTTGGAATAATTCTCAAAAATTGGAGCTGCTTAGTGCAGGAAAATAATATAGTGGCATTTTTTGCAGAAATGGGTTGACAGTCCTGTATTTTGACCAGTATGGAATTGAGAAGAACACAAAAAGGCAGCAAATGAAATGTAACAACTATATTTTTTTAAAGAAGAAAAACATAGTTTACTTATAAGTTTAGAAAAATATTTCTTTATTAAAAATCAGAACATTAAATTTTAACAAGCCTTATGTAAACATGCTTATCTACAACAGGCCCCAATTAAGTTGTTGATTATGCTAATTTTGTAACACAATATTACATGTGTATTTAAAAATCCAAAAAGTATGGCTTTTGAAAATTTATAAATTAAACATGTTGTTTCTGTTTATAAATATGATTTATAAGCTTTTTTAAGAGTAAAGCTCCAATAAAAAATTGTTAGTATTTTTCTAAAATGTGCATTGCTGTATTTTACATAAAAGGTTATTTATAGTTGGTTGTAATATTGTACACTACATTTTGGACATCTTATAATCCTGCCAATGTATTTAAATATGTCACTTTGTCTATTTAAAATTTCTTGCTGTGAATGAACTCTTTTATCTAATGAGCTGCTTTATTTATAATTTCTGGAAACCAAAATGGATAATGTACAGTTTTCATAACTGTATTTGCTCTAATTAAAGAATAGTATTGGTTACAAATGTATAGATGTCCTTTATTCTCTCTCTCTCTCCGTCTCTCTCTCTCTCTCTCTCTCTCTCTCTCTCTCTTTATAGCCAGTTAATGTTTCCTGCATTTTCCTTGCTTTTTTTAAAAAGGAAAACACATAAATAGTTTACAAATAAAACACATCTATCTTACAAGTTCAGCTTTATTTTGGTTATATAGACAATATGTTATATTAGGTTCCCTTAGAAATCAATATACAAAGGGACAGAAATACAGACTTTTATAATGCTATTTTCCAAAATATAATGCTATCTTTCTGACAACTTGGTCGATTATAGACTACATTATACATTCATTTTATATAGCCCTATCCTATTGTTTTATAATAGGATAGGGCCTTATAAAATATCTTCCTCCTTTTCAAGATGGGACACAGTAACACCCGGAGTCAGCACCCGGAATGAGAAGAGAAAAATGTATTGTTATCCTAGACCAGGGGTGTTAAACTCGATTTCATTGAGGGCCGCATCAGGATTGTGTTTGACCTTGGGGGGCCTGGGTGGGCATGGCCAGGGTGGGCATGGTCATATCAATGTCATTCATGTCGGTCCGCCTGTGGTGGGCTCCAGAGCAGAGGGCTCCCGAGCTCCATTTTCATCTGCAATGGCCCCCCCGCGACCCTCTGCCAGTGAAAATGGAGCTCTGGAGGGCCGCATGTGGCAGAGGCACCACGAGCTGGTCCTTCGCTGTTTCCAGGATGGCCCACAAGCCAGATCTAAGCACCCTGAGGGCCTTGAGTTTGACACCCCACTGTCCTAGACAAATGAAATGTGCTATAGGCCAGTAGAGCCTCCAGAGAACTTCATTCTGTGTTGGAGATACACCAAAATTAATAGGTGTATTAATCAAGGAGATTCTTGAGCAGATAAATAAATTGCCTTCTGATGGCAGTCAAGCAGTGGAGGAAGATTCTGTTTAGGAAAGAGTTTTATTGCTCTTCTTAATCAAAGCACAACACTGAGATCTGCTGATGTGACTGTATCTAAGAAAACTAGGCTGAATATTTTCCTTAATGAGTTTTATTCTTAAAAAGGCCGAAGAACAAGGCTCAACCTTTCCCTTCAGCAGTTCTGATCTATATCAGCCCTTTCTGGGCTTATGCTAGAATAAAATTGCATTCTTGTATGGGTTGTATTTTACAGCACCTCTCCTTTCCCTGAAAAAAATAGTCGAAAGGCCAGTCCAGCCTGTTAAGGTGATGTTTGGCATTCTCCTTTTTAATAAGGACAGCGATGCTGATTGTTGAAGTTCTGTAAAGCGCTTTGTTTTAAACGAGGTCATGAAATGAGCCTTAGACTAAAGATTAGATTAAATGGTGCACGTTGCTGAGCTTGTTTGTATTGATTGATTACATAAAACATTGGAGAGAAGTACTTTCAACTCAAGAGATTTTCCTACTTTGAAATAATATTCTAAAAGAGGTAAGTTTCCAGGTAGATGCAGGACATGATTCACAGCAGCTCATACTTGTTCATGGTTACAAAACAACCAGGCAAAACGATTTTTACATGGATCATTTCAGAAAGCTCAAAGACAATTGAATTGCTTAGCTCTACTACCAAAAATTCATCTTGTGCCAAATTATAATTAGGCATGTGTAGAATAAGGCAAACTATAGGAGGGCCCTGAAGCAGCTGCTTTTAATAAACTAAAAAAAAAAAAGCATGACACCTGATTTTTTTTTCTCTCTGCACTCAAGTCTACAATTATTATTCTTTTTTCTCATTTCCACATGGCTGGTTCTCTGATAATGATTCATAGCTATAGAATTTATTCAGTGCTGGAAGTCACCAAAGGACCATTTATCTTGAGATTTCAGAACTGTCAGATTCTATCTGTTAAAAACTATATGGCCATCAAAGGTGGGCTATTATGATACTGATAAAGGTGTAATACTTTGCCAAGAATTTTGTGCACAGCAAGTCATGTAGTCATGAGCAGAAATTGATAGGTAATAAGTTCAAATTTGAGACTACAGAACTCAGAAAAATAAGCATTTGAGAATTTTGAATAATATATGTGTCCATCTATAACCACCAATCCAATACATTCTAGAACTCTCCCAATCATTTTTAATTTTCTTGCTTTCCATATCGATAAAGTTATAGGTATAAATTCTGATACCAACAAAGTCCAAACAGGATGATTGGTTATACCTTTAAATGAATTCTGATAAAAACAGGATGAATTTTTGCAGAAACACCTTAGCCAAAATTAGTGGATTATTGGGTTTCCTAAATGCGCTGAGAAAAAAGTTCCCAGATGGTGAAATTAAAATTTGGAACATTTTTTTCTGCCAGATGGTCTGTGCTGTTTGCTTTAATCCAGTTTTTTCAGCTAGCCTTTATGCATCCGAAACATTGTTAAAAGGACTAGAATCTTTTTAGAAGAATGATTAGTTTTGCTATATTTTAAGATACGCTCATACCTTATTATGCTGCAGCTATAAAAATGAATCATCTTAAATGTAATCTACAACATTAATTGCCGGAGCTATGCTTTTAAGCATAATTCACTTGACACAAATAAAAATTCCCTTTGTGGGTCTCTTGACCCACAACCTTTTAAAACTGTATGCACCTGCCACATGGTGTTTGTATCATGGTGCCACATGGTGTTTGTAATAAATTTCTGATAAATGTAAGTTTGTGAACAATATATCACTTTCTGAATTGTACATAAATATACTTGCAACACCAGAACAAATTATGTAAAGTAGCATGTAAACAGCACATTTATGCACTTTTAGTTTGGGTATATGGAAGATGTCTGGTTTTGAGTAACAAATAAGGATTAATTAGTTCAACTCATGCTCAAAACTTATAAACAGTGCAGTGTCATTAGCTCAAAAAGAAAAACAAACATCATGGGACAACTACCTCACACATGTATTAACATTTAATTAGTAACTTTATTTTACATGCACAGCAAAGAAGAGTGAATGCAGAACTTATTGTATGAGAAGAAAATAGACTGGTAGTGCTCAACTTACAACCACAATTGAGCCAGAAATGTTGGTCAGAGTTCATTGCGATCATTAGTTGAGTTGTCACATGGCTTGACTTGATTTTACAACCATTTTTATAATGTTCATTAAGCAAATCACGTGGTTATACATTAAAGCCGAATCTAGCTATCCAAAAAGTGTTTTTGCTAGAGAATAACAAAAAATATTGCAAAATGGGATCACATGCCCATGGGATATTGCAACTGGTTGTAAATGCGAGCCAGTGGCCAAGTGCCTAAAATGCAATCGTGATGGTAATGTGTAACTTACCAGTTGTAACTTTGAGGATAACTTTTTTTCAATTCTGTCATAGCTTTGAACAGTCATTAAGCAACCAGTCATAAGGACTACTTGTACATGGAATGGTTTAAGAGTCAGAGATAACAATGGACGTATTCTGGATAATGGGAACAAATATAAAACTGCTGTTACTAAAATCAAACAACCAAAAACAATGACAAAGAACTATTGCAAATAGTTTATGCATTAGTTTGTATTTTAGGAGAATAGCAATATTTCACATTTGGAATTTGCCTATTCAAGTTCTGAATTGTTTCTTACTAATTGGATACAAAAGTGTGGAGGGAATCCTTGCTGAATAACCAATCACTTAGCGACCTTTCAAAAACATGATGGACTTCCCCTTCAGGGGAAGCTACTTATGACCCACTTTCTAAATTCTGATGGCCACACACATATACACATATACACCCCACAAACACATGATCACATTTTGGGCACTTGGCAAGTGGCTCACATTTAGGACTATTTGCATCAACCCACAGTGAGAACGACGATCATTTTTCCATTCCTTCAGATCCTTCAATTCCCCACTATCCTGTCAGAGCTGAAGAAGCTTCTTGGATGAGAAACAAAACATCTTCAAAGAAAAAAACAAAGTCCAGTTGCCACCTGAAAAAGCACCTTTGGGACATTTGTCTTAGAACAATAAAAATTTAGAACATTATTTTCTTCTTATACTTCTTATTGGCCATGAGCTGGCTTCTTTCTATCATTACATCATGATAATATTGATTAACTGGATGTGATTCTTGTGGGTTCATTTTTTAGTTAGATCTCAACTAAAGGAACACAACACAAATAAGGTAAAACAGTAGGAAGATTGTGGGCATTATGAGCTGATATTCAGAAGATCTCAGGAAGATGTGAACCACATCAATAACTATATGAAATCACATGTCCAGCTCAGCACTTTTCCCTTTTGATTTTCCTGTCTCCTGGCCAGAAATAAGAATGAGTGCTGCCAAGTAAAATTTCCTATTTTATTTTGATATCATCATACTTCAGGATACTCACTTGTTTTTATGATTTAGGAGCACAATAAGTCTGTTGTTTCAGAACTCCAACTGCAAGTCCTGCTAAAGGTAATCTAGGGTTAAATGAAACTGAATATAATCTCACTGCTGATTATGGAGAAGTGAAAGTTCTCTGAATAGCAGCTATGATGTCACTCATATCAGAAATTGCTCTTCTGCACGTATCAGAAGAATATGTTCTTTCTTGTGTGCTATAACAAAGAGGAACTCCTGCCCAAGGTGTGGAGATCACACTCTTCAATGTTATAATCAGGGCAGAGCTGCCACCAAAATGGCAGCTATATATTAAGTTCTGCCTCTGTATAATGCTCAGCTTTTGTATGCCTCTCAGATGCAGAGAGGGCAGAGAAATGTACTATCTAGTTTCTGCATGTTTCTACTCTCAACTACTGTTAAATTACAATGGTTCATACCAAACCATAAAATACCGACATAATGAAAATAACCATTACTACTAAAACCACTAAAATGTGGTTAAAATAATTATCTGGTTACAGCTCTCTTGCAAAGATCTAAATAAATAAACTGCTTTTCCTGGGAAAGTTCAGCATAGACTTGCTTGTTTTGACACCTTTTGTTAGGAGATCTGGTCCACCCACAAATGCAAAGAGAGCAGCTTTAATGTAGGAGGATTATATACAAATACTTGTAATATAGGGAAGCATATAGAGTACTGCATTACATTAAAGCAGTGGAAACTCATGTTCAAATCCCTCTTTAACCATTGGGCTGAGTCACTAAATCCCACTTTATACTGTTGTTTTGAGAATAAATTGATGGAGGGCCATTGTGTGTATTTTAGTATGCATGCGATATAATATAAAAGGCAATAGTTCCTTTTTTTTAATATTCAGAGGGGTTTATGACCTGCATCTTTGTCCTCTTGCCTTTCTCATGCAAAACCACAATATCTATACAATGAGCCCATTAATAAGACTAAAGATAAGTCTTTTTTATACAAGACTGCAATTACTTCCTCCTCTGTTTCTTGCCTATTTGACACATTAATGAAAACATTTATATTGCTGGAGAGCCCGTTTTGTGTCGTGATTAAGGCATCAGGCCATAAACTGGGAGGACATGAGTTCTAGTGCTGCCTAACAGAGGCGGGTTTCAGCAGGTTCTGACCAGTTCTGGAGAACTAGTAGTGGAAATTTTGAGTAGTTCAGAGAACTGGTAATAAAAATTCTGACTGGCCCCGCCCCCATCTATTCTCTGCCTCCCAAGTCTCAGCTGATCGGGAGGAAATGGGGATTTTGCAGTAACCTTCCCCTGGATTGGGGAGAGAATGGAGAGTTTACAGTATTCTTCCCCTGCCATGCCTACTAAGCCACACCCACCAAGCCATGCCACGCCATGCCCACCAAGCCACACCCACAGAACGGGTAGTAAAAAATTTTGAAACCCACCACTGCTGCCTAATCCTGCGAAAGCAAGCTGGACGACTTTGGGCCAGTTCTTCTCTCTCAAGAAGCAGACAATGGCAAACCACTTCTGAAAAACTTTGCCAAGAAAACTACAGGAACTTATCCAGGCAGTGGCCAGGAGTTAACACTGACTCAAAGCACACATGTGTGGATGCACACTCATACATGCACACACACACACGCCACAAACCTTGAGTTGTTTTTGGTCTGATACAGCTTGCATAGTGAGTGGTAGCCTAACATTGGGGAAAAGCTACCTGTATATTACCTTTAAAATGTTTCTCATATTATGGTAATTATACTGCCTATAATCCACTTGACCACATACAGTATGTTAAAGAATTACAGTTGCTAATCCATAGAATAGAGCTGCACTGAAAGCAAAATTCACAACTTTCAGCTCAAGAATACAGCAGATGGCCGAATGCTACAAAAGAAACAATATTGATTCTGCTGATATACAGCATAGATGTTTGCATAAAACCCATTCAAAATACAATACATCCTGATTTATGTATGCACAATATAATAACCTGCAAGAGGGAAAGTGATCCATACATAAATCATTGGCATTTGGAGGTTCTTTGCACCAAAACAAATTCCTTGTGTGTCTAATCACACTTGGCCAATAAAGAATTCTATTCTATTCTTCACTTTTGCAAGTTAGGTATATACCACAAATCTTTTTCATACTGTTGTGGGAAGAACTTATGGACTCCCATAAATTACTCCTATGTTATTTTTTATATTCCAAATATGCTGTGTCAAAATTTGATTTCAAATAAAGAAAGCGAATGTTGCCATCCAAAATAATTGGAAAACGAGACACATTTTTCATTCAGTCGTAAAAGGTAATTCAATTTTTTTGCACCTTATCCAGGAGAAGGCAGTTTTACATTTTTAAGCAATTATCTATTGGCCAGTGGTTTATGTAATCCGAGTTCTAATGCTGTGCTTTCAGAAACATAGGACTTGCACATTGCTTTATCAGTGATCTAATCTTATCTCTAATCCTTGACTTATGACCATTAGTTCAACAATCAAAGTTAAAACCGTGCTGAAAAAAGTGACCTACGACTGGTCCTGACACTTATAACCCTTGCAGCATTCATGTACTGTAGTCTTTTGACCAAGACGGTTGGCAATCAGCATGTATTTGAAACATCCCGGGGTCATGTGATTGTCCTTTGCAACCTTCCCAAGAGGCTCCAAATCTCCAAAGTCAATGGGAAAAGCCTGATTCACTTAACAACCATGGCAAAAAAAAAGTTGCAAAATCAGGCACAATTCACTTAACGACTGCATAACTTAACTGACATTCTGGTCCCGCTTGTGATCACAAGCCAAGAACCACCTATACAGCAAGCTTAACTTTGCGTAAGGAGAAGCACAAGCCAATTATATTAATCAGTGCAATAATCTACCTACCTCTGCACTCTGACTGCTGTAGCATTAAATATTTACTTGCATCTATTAATAAACCATCACAAAATTAAAATACAATGAGACCTTTCATAGGACTTAATGTAATTCTGTATTACCTCTAACTCGTCTACATTGATCACAGATTGTTTGAATAGGCTAGAGGGGAGCCTAGATTTTTTCTTTATTGCTTTAGCTCTTCAGAGGGAATTCATTAATCATTAGAATAATGCTAATTGGTAAAATGGGCTGTTTAACCCTGTTCTGCCCTAGGTATCCTGGGTTATCCTGCCTCTCTTTTTAATCTATCCCCATATCCCTAGCATCTCTTCTCCTGTTTATGGTGATGGCTCTAATCACATACCTAATAGCCACCTATAACCTGAAATCTTTTCATCCAATATCTGAATCTGGGAGCATTCTCATCCTGAGAAGAACCCATGAAGTTCTGCATGGACTAATCTACTTTGGATCCTCTTATTAAAATCTGATTGCCAAACATGACCAACTGTCTACACCAGTTAAGCTACGACTACTTTTTAACTTTCTAATTTCTTGGCATTTTGCTATCTCTGACCTTATTTGAGTCAGCCAGTAACTGTTGAGGATGAGAGGATCTGCGTCTGTACTACATGTAGATCAAAATTCTTCCTGTTTGTCTTCCTGGAATAGTATGTGGGAATGACCTGGGAAATAAAGGGAAGAGATGCTGCCTAGGAAACTATCAGATAAAAGGGGGAGGAACCTGCAGCTGAATACTGTGACATGCAAAGAAAGAAATTTAGAAAGGATCTGCCCTAACCTATCAGATGGTAAAAACATGGCAGGAGATTTGTACTTTCAGATTTGCAAGATAATGTTAATGTAGCCCTACAATAAAATAGCTCATCTTGTTGTGTTCCTGTCTGGTTTTCTTAGGAAACTGACATTTCCCCATACTCTAGAGCAGTGATGGCTAACCTTTCCCAGACTGAATGGCCAAAGTGCACCCACCCACAAAAAAAATGCAATGTGCACCCCCACTCCTGTGCATGCTCCCCACCCCCGCACATATGCACGACCTCTGCATGCGTCCACCACATGTGTAGCAGAGACCTGAAGACCAGCTGGCCGGCGGGAGGCGCATGCACATTTTCATTTCATTTTCATTTTATTAAATTTGTATACCGCCCTTCTCCTGCAGGACTCAGGGCGGTGAACAGCCGGAATAAAACAGAACATTACAAAATTTAAAAAACAATTTAAAATAATTAAATAATTTTCAGCCTAATTTAAAAACCCAATTACAACTAAGTTCCAATTAAAACCAAAACAGATGGGGTCAAGCCAGCCCAGCTAGATGGAATAGATGTGTTTTCAGGGCTTGGCGAAAAGTCCGGAGGTCAGATATTGTGCGAATCTCTGGTGGTAGGTCATTCCAAAGAGTGGGTGCCGCCACAGAGAAGGCTCTCCCCCTGGGGGTCGCCAGCCAACATTGTCTGGCGGACGGCACCCTGAGGAGGCCCTCTCTGTGCGAGCGTATTGGCTGGTGGGAGGCTATTGGTAGCAGCAGGCGGTCTCGTAGATACCCCGGCCCTATGCCATGGAGCGCTTTAAAGGTGGTCACCAACACCTTGAAGCGCACCCGGAAGACCACTGGGAGCCAGTGCAGCTCGCGGAGGACAGGTGTCACATGAGAGTGCCCTGTTGCTCCCATAATTCCCCGTGCGGCCGCATTCTGGACCAGCTGGAGCCTCCGGATGCACCCCAGGGGGAGCCCCATGTAGACAGCGTTGCAGTAGTCCAGGCGGGAATGCACAGCAGAGCTGAATTGGGGTGACGGATTGCATGCCCACAGAGAGGGCTCTGTATGCCTCCTCTGGCACACATGCCATAGGTTCGCCACTACTGCTCTAGAGATTAAGAGAAATTCTGCATGGCCACTTGAGTTGCTTGTCTCTTGTGTGTCACTTGGCTGCTTCTGAAACTGATTTAAACAATTTTGGAACAAATTGCAATGATTTGGAAATGGGGCCAGGTTAGTACAGATTATGACCACTGCAGATGCCCTTACCCATTGTCCTACTTCCCATCCTTCCCATCTATGCACAATAGGCAAACTTCATTGGGTGATCATTAGGGCTACTAGTGTCTTCCTACTGTAGTCCTTTTAGTGATTGTTTGTCCTTCACTTTTCCACATTCTTTTCCTTTGCATTAGTTTGCACATCTAGATATCTTCATGCACCCTTCTTTCCTTTGACTATGTGATCCTTCCTCCCTATTTACCACAGTTGTTCCACAGAAACTTTGTGACAATGAAAAATAGAAGGCTCAGATTCACAGAAGCAAAGGCATACCACTTCCTGAAACTTTATAGCTTCATGGAATAGTATATATACATGAGAAACAATAATATATTCAGCAATGTTTGTCAAGAGGCATTTTGTGAAAGCAGTAGCTGCGAAAACAATGGCACATTAGTGCCGTGAAAACTATCCAAACTGTTTCCTTTCATTAATATTTGTCACTGTAATAGTGAGATGGGCAGCATAGGAATGTAATAAATAAATAATATTTTAACGTTTCAAATATTTCATTGTTCTTAATATTTAATATTTCATAGTGTGCTATATCCTAAATTTGTAAGCAAATTTTCAGTATCAGACAATGTAACAGATTCCGTCAAAGGAAGCAGGCTTTCAGTCAGTTAGATGGATGTCTATCCCAAGAAGTCAGTCTGTCAATTAATAAGCCTTCAATTTTTGTTCCCATTTCTAACCTAGTATTCAGTTTTTCCCACTCCTAGGCTTAGTGAAATATCAAGCTCACATACCCTCCTGTGGTACATCATCAGATAATATTTCACAGCCTGCCAAGCGTAGCAGGGCATAATATCTGTGCAAGCCTAAGATCTTTAAAGATTTATGGCTCTGTTTTCCAAGCTTTTCATCTTGCTTAATACGAACTACCTAAAAATTGTGCCTACCCATAAAGATTTTTTTTAAAAGGTAGAAAAGGATTATTGTTCAGGCATACTAAAGATTTTCCTCCAGCCCAACCAATAATTAAGGTCTGATTATTTTTTCCTAAAGATATATTGGGCATTCATCAAAATAAATCTGTAAAAAGAACATACAATCTAAGATATTTTTAGAAGTTATTTTTCACAGAGTAAGTGCATAACTTTTATTTGAGTTAAAGAAGATAAAGAAATCCTTGACCAAATTAGCACTTTTGCATTAAACATAGTAGGAATCTCAAGATTTAAGTCTGATATGGATCTCAATATGTAACTCTAAACCATACATATTAAGGTTTGAAATCATAGGTGTGGTCGAAAGACCTAAACAGTATAAGATCATTTCATAGGATTGCTAAGTAATAGAAGATTTTATCAAATCCACTATGAAGAAGCTGCTGCATGCTATAGATCCGTGATGGCGAACCTATGGCACAGGTGGCATATGGAGCCATATCGGTGGGCACACGAGTTCAGCTCTGGTACGCATGCGTGCACCGCCCAGCTGATTTTCGGGCCTTCTGGGCCCACCAAAAGTCAGGAAACATTCTGTTTCTGGCCTCCAGAGGGCCTCGGGGGGGGCGTTTTTACCCTCCCCAGGCTCTAGAAAAGCTCTGGAGCCTGGGGAGAGCGAAAAATGGGCCTACTGGGCCCACCATGCCATCGCGTGCCAAAAGCGGGGGGAGCATGGGGAGGCAGGGCGCATAGAATTATGGATATGGTCACGCGTGTGTGTGACCCCCCACGCTGAGGGGTGGAATGAGTTACCCACTGAATTCCAGACGGCTCCTGATCTACGCACCTTCGGTCGAGGCCTAAAGACTTGTCTGTTTCAACAACTGGGCTGAGTCTGATTCTTGGGTTGTATTATTTATTTGTTCTGTTTTAATTGGCTTTTAATTGAGATTTTCTATTATTGTATGTTTTTAATTTGTGTTTGCCGCCCTGAATCCTTTGGGAGAAGGGCGGCATATAAATAAAAAAATAAAATAAAATAAAATAAAATAAAATAAAATA
>WNWU01000003.1:36735271-36782641 GCA_012654045.1 Ptyas mucosa | reverse complement strand
ATAAAATAAAATAAAATAAAATAAAATAAAATAATAAAATAAAATGGCTAGCCATCACTGCTATAGATCATAGACCAGTGATGGCTAACCTTTTTGCCGTCGCGTGCCAAAAGCAAGGGGAGCGTGGGGGGGTCGCGGGTGCGTGTGCCCACATCCATAATTCAATGTGCCCCTCCCTCCCACGCATGCCCCCCCACTTCCCCCTGCTTTTGGCACGCAATGGCACAGTCGGCCCGGTAGGCCCGTTTTCCCCCCTCCCCAGGCTCCAGAAGCTTTCTAGGAGTCTGGGGCAAGCAAAGACAGCCTTCCCCATTCTCCCGGAGGTTGGAAACAGCCAGTTTCCTGACTTCCAGTGGGGCCGGAAGGCCTAAAAATCAGTTAGCCGGTGCGCTGGAGCTGAGCTAGGGCAACACTCGCGTGCCCACCAATATGGCTCCGTGTGCCACCTGTGGCACCCGTGCCATAGGTTCGCCATCACGGTCATAGACCATAGAGAGCAACTATTCTCTTGTAAACTATAATTATGGATTTAAGACCCACCACTGAACCTCATTTCATTACCTTAGACGTATCTTTGAACTTTCTTGTCTATATACTTCCAGTCAGAAGAGGAGAAAGGATTTGGATATAAATGGCCTGGAAGTGTGACAGAGTTTGGAAAGAAACAAAAAAAGCTGTTAAAATAAATATTTCCATAATAAAAGCTTGTTTCTTTTAGCAAGAAACAATTCACCCTGTTAGTCTTCCAGACCTGGTACTTTTCCCAGCATGTAAAGTTTATGAGATATCGCAGCATTGTGGTTGGGGTTTGTACTGATGTTGGGAGGTTTAGTCAGTTTTATTTATTCTATTTTATTATTATTGCAAACCATCTAAGATTAAGTGGCCATGTATGTTTCTAAATTTATGCTAGCATTTTGAGAGTCTTTAGTGAGACCTAAACATTATGAGACCTTCTGATCTAGGCATCGTAGTAATTCTTCTAAACATACATTTCCAAGAAAAATGAACCATTTTATTGATATCAGCCAACCTGTGAGAAAATATACTGATCTTCTTTTTGCTACATGTGCATGAAGTAGATAGGCACAATTAACCATGAAGTGATATATATGGAATCACACCACTAAGAATCTGAAAACATGCTTCAAATGTATCCTGCTTCAGAGTGTTTCTGAAGCCCAAATTCAATGCATTGGAAGGAGCCCAAATTGCTAGGGGATGGTGGCACATGAATGCATACATTGCATGCTTTTATTAAGTTTTATTTACTACACCCCTACACTCTATTAAGTTAACCTCCTTGATTTCCCAGCACTGGAGAAGCACATGAAAAAAGAAGAGCAGAACAATTGTGGCTCACTGCTGAGAATGGGTTTTTTTTTAATGGTGTTCTGTACACTTTAGAAGATATAAAAGGCAACATTTAAAAGACTTCTAAAGCTCCATTGTGATACAGTACAATTAATTTAGGCAGTGTCAATTGGAATTAGTGTCTAGGCTTTGAGGAGAGTAGCAAATGTTGCAAAGCCCCCGTTTCCTAATTGCTACGTGCCATGGCAACTGAAAGACATGCCTTGTGTTTTTTAAAACAATAATATATACTTTTGTCATTGGTGCAAGAATACATCATGACACGTAGCTAATTGTTCTGTGAGGTTCTTCCTGACTTTTCAGGCTTGTCCATTCAGCAGTTGCATACTTGGCTTTCTTTCTGATTACAGTAGGTAGTTACCACAGTATTATGCAGGTTGATTCAACCTGATAATGTTACTTAAAGCTCCAGCAGCATGGAAAAAGTCTTTATTATTCTTTAGTTCACTGCTTTCAAAGAGAATCTGACTATACCCTGTTAAATTGTTCAGTGCAAAATAATGAATAAACATGTTCCAAGAGGGAGGAAGCATATACCATCTGCAAGGCTAAGATTACTTGCCTAAGGAGATAGACAACATCCAGGATTTAGAGCCAATACGGGAAACCTTTAGCTCTCCACATATTACTTAATTACAACTCTTGGCATTTGTATATTGTTGACTTGCTTCAACTTTACTTAGTTGAATGGTCATATTCTTTTAAAAGGCTACTGAAAAGCATAAGATTGAGAGCATAACCAATGCTTGTCTTTTCATCCATAAATTGTGAATATATATAAATTTCAGCCTTGACTTTGCTATCCTTGTGTGTTTATCAGTAAAATGAGTTCAACCAAAGTTGAGGCTTAGATGGCCATACAGTATATTCTATTTTACAAAATGCCGCCCTCTATATAAAACCTGACTCCATTTGCAGAATAATTAAATGCTATCAACCCTTTGTCCCAAACTCAGAAGGAGTACCAGGCTAAGGAGTCAAATTACAATAATTGTTCTTAGACCTATGTCTTATGTTGACACCTGCAAATATTCAAGTGTGTTTCCTCCTTCAGACTGTTTCTGGCTGGCAATATTGTTTGGTCAGACTAACCAGGAAAGGATAAAAAATTACCTAGATCTAATGCATCTAGGCTACAAAATCAAGGCACTCACCAGATGGCAACAAAGGCTTGGGGTTTTCTGCATCGTAATCTGATATTAGATTACTAGTCCTAGATTACATCTAGAGGATAAAAGCAGTGGTGGAATTCAATTTTTTTTACTACCAGTTCTGTGGGCATGGCTTGATGGACGTGGCGTGGCTTGGTGGGTGTGGCAGGGGAAAGATACTGCAAAATCCCCATTCCCTCCCCACTCCTGGGGGAAGGATATTGCAAAATCTCCATTCCCACCCCATTCTGGGGCCAGCCAGAAGTGGTATTTTACGGTTCTCCAAACTACTCAAAATTTCCACTACCGGTTCTCCAGAACTTGTCAGAATAGCATCCCTGGATAAAAGTTTAAACAAAAATGCTATGGCTCAACTCTACAGATGCTAGGATCCTTTTTGCAGCCATTCTAACTTGAATGGAAGTTGATGACTGACAAAGATTTATGAGGGCATAGATGTGAAAAAAATAGTAGTAATAAGGTTGGTATGTATTTCCTTTTTGTTTTTTGAAAACTTCCTTGATTCATAATACATTTCAAGGTGAAGATAAACCAGGAGCAATATCAATAGGTTTTCTCAGTAAGCATAATACTTGTAGAAATGAATGGTCACTCTTTTGTATGGCAGGGAATTATTCTGTATTCATTAATGCCAATAGGCATTTCTCTGATCCAGAATGGAATGGAAATGAAAGTGGATATCCTTTCATCAAGTAACTTTCCTCACTTATTTAAAATAGGCTTTGAGTAGCCTCTAGGCTTGCAACTTATAATTGCATGAACTATCAATCTGCATTAGTCATAAGAATAAATGTCCCTATGACTACAATATATAGCTTACAGGACCTGGGGCAAGAATTACTTTACTGACCAAAGTGCTTTGTTTCCATACTTTCTGCTTAAGAAATTCAGTGTAAATGGCTTAAAATGGATAAGGAATGAATAGACCTTACTATAATAATGTCTTGAAAATCTTATCACCATCCAACTTCCCAAACTACATTTATGGATCTTGAACAAACAGACATGATGACTTCTTCTGTTTCTGTATTTTCATAACATGCTGTTGATTATTTATCAGAAACGATCATACAGTTCTGGTCGCTGAGCAACAATTATTCCTGAGCAGATTGGATCCAACAAGGTGTACATAAAAGCCAAATGCTACATACAAAATATAGCATAGAAAAGGTATTCCTGCAAAACAAATTCTAAAAGTATTGGAGATTATTCCTGTCCACTTTTTAGAACTAGAAAAGGATTTTTGTACACCATAATTGTTTTTGATGTCTTGTAGAATGTGGCTTTATCTAGAATATCCTAGAATTCTGCAAGTTGGAAATATTTTTCTATGGTGCCTCTACTTCTGATGTTTCTTTATTCATGTCAGAAGCGCCTTCAAATTATAATCATGTTTTGAAAGACAGGCAAGTAATTGTTCACCATACAATCCTACTCAAGTTCACTGAGAAGCAGATTCCATTCAATTTAACAGGACTATGGATCTTTTTTCCTGTGATGTACTCTTTCAATGCAACATCCATATGGCACCAAAAACACCTTAGTCCTATAATTCAATTTTATATATTGTAATTTGGAACTCGGTCTGGGATTGTTCTTTTAATAATTTAAGAAATGGTATACAAAAAGCCATCAACAATTTTTGCTAGTCACAATTTTTTGCATGAGAACCAAACTATCATCTTAATAATCAAGATATGCATATATATTTTATGCATACAAAATTAACATTGACTTCTTATTATAAATCACTATTGTAGCAGTAAAGTAATTAGAACAGAACTTCATTAACCCAGCAAGTTTCTCCAAACCTTCATCTAAAGACTACTTAATTATTTCACAGTAGCATTTTCTCTGCAATTCATCTGTCACTAATTAATCATTACATGCTGCAGTGTAGCAGGTTATCTGTGGAACAGTCTTCAGCCCATTACATCAGCCCATCCCACCTGGTCAGATAGGTAAAATATCAAGCTAAGGAATTCTGACTGGCATGGTCCAAGAAAAGAACCTTCTCTGCCATTGGTCCCACTTGTGAAACACCCCCCCCCCCGAGATGAGGTAGGTCCCCGCTCTCCTGACCTTTTGGAAAGTATGAAAACTTGGCTCTGAGGCAAGGCCTCACAGAGGGACAAGGGGCTGCTAAGGACCCTGAAAGCTCTTCCCCTGCCTTTTAACTAACTTAATACTGATTTTTAATTCATCATTGCCTTTCAAATTTTATATAGTGTTTTTAATGCTTTAATATTTTATTTGTACGCTGTAAGGGGGGTAGGTGATTTCAAAATGTGGTAAATAAATGTGTAATCTGATTTCTAAATTGTTTTAGTAGGTGTAATCCATCCAAAATTTAGCATCCATGACTCCCATGGAATTTAGTGCCACCACATCTTCCAACTACACATCCCAGAAACCTGTAGGTTGCATGGTACACGGAAAGATGGAAAGGGTATATTCCCACTCTCTTTCCTGTCTCCCTCTGGACCCTGCATCCAATCAGCTGGCAGAAGGCCGAATGGCTGCTTTGGAACCAAGGCCAAAATTTGAAATTCCTAATGGAGGTAGGTTGCTGATATTATATATGGAAAGCCTGTATTATATGTGGATAGAAGAATGACCCTATGAGTCATGGGTTCTCTAGTTAAATGCTAATCCTTTTAGAATAGAAACACAGATCAATAGTAGTATATGTGATGTCATATTGCCATCCTTCAACACACATTTAACTTTCCCCTGAAATCCCATTTTTCCATTAAAATGTCATTCCTAATGCACATATCAGCCATTATAATGCATAAATCCCAACATTATAATACATAAATCCCAACATCCTCAATAAAGAGGATGAGATATGTAGACTTCAAATAGCCCACCTCCTGAAAGCCTTAATGATAGCTATTATAGATTAATTATAGATTTGTTGGGGATCTTGTACAACTCTTCCAATGCAATACAGAGTATCTTTATTTTGTCTGAACACTACTAAGACATTGAAAATTCTTGGCTCAAGCATCATTGTGACTTTGTGCCAGTTATTCTCTCTCAGCCCAACACACCTCACAGGGATGTTGTTGTGGGGAAAATAGGAGAAAGATGTGTTAAATGTTTTCGTCAATGTGAGTTATTTGTAAAATGAATAAAGGCGGGATAGAAATAAAATAAATAAATAAAATTATTTTCTCTTCTAGGGACCCTTCGTCTCGGTGGAGCCCACAAGCCAAATGCTCGTAAATATGCAACAGCATATTAGTTTTCTAGTCATGCCTCTCTTTCACTTAGCAATAAAATATAAAGAAAAATAAGAATGTTTTGAAGTTAATAAACAGGTGAAGGCCAGGTTGTTTTAAAGTGTGAAAACAGTGTCAAGCTCTGTTTTTTCCTGTATGCTTAATATTGGGATATAAAAATGAACTCCTTGAACAGAACAGAGTAGCACCTGCTGGCAGACAGATATAATTTATAACTTCTAGGTACCTGAAATAAGCACTATTTCTGGCAGCTACCACTACCAAGAGTTTCTTTAATATTTCAATTTTAGTATCTTCTGAGCGCAAAATAAAATAAAGAATATGCCCCTTAGCAAAAACCATTAGTTCAACATAAACTGAATTAATTAAATTCAACACTCTCTTTCTCTCCCTCCCTCTCTCTCTCCCCTCTCCCTCCTTCTTTCTCCAAATATTGCTAAAACAATAAAACATTTGCAAGCATTTCTGTTTGAAACCAGAAAGTAACTATCACCACAAAATGTGTCGTACTTTGAATTCACTACCCCCAAAACATTTCAAAGAGTACCAGTGCAAAAATATCACATCTGCCCCATAGCAACAGCAATTCTACGAAAAGATGCAGCTGCTTAAAGTGCTTAAGGTGTTCCCAAATGGTCTAAACTAAAGCATCCTTGGGTGACCAGATCTGAAGTGGTACATAGCCCTACACAATCCAGAAGCAGCGTTAAATTTGATTTCTATGCTGTGTGAAGATGTGAATTTAGTGACAAAGTAATGCAGCTGACAACTTGTGTGAGTAAATGGTTTCGTTTTATTATGTTGTGTGACTTAGTGTAGCAGTACCACTAACCTCACAGTCATCTTTTAAGAAATAAGTTCCAGTGATACGGCCTAAATTTAACACAGCCTAAATTACAAAAAATAGTCAACTGTTCAGTGTTATTTTGTAAAGAGTGCCTTTCTTTCAGTGTTGACTCTGATAATTTCTTCTTTTTAGGGTGGAGGCAGAGTGACTAGCCCAAGATCATCCATCTGGCTCCATGCTAAAGGCAGGACTAGAACTCACAGTCTCCTGCCTAGTGCCATAAACACTACACCCAACTGGTTCTTTAGTAGTTGCTAAACTATAAGGCAAAGTCTACATACCTATTTGGAACTGTAATTATATTAATAAAAAAGGTGGCCCTATTGTTAATTTGGAACCATAACATGCAAAAGAAAAATGACTGACATTTCCTATTCTCCTTGCAGTTCTCCCTCCTGTTTTGAGTAACAAAAGAGATTAAGAGTTGGGCTCAATAAGCAAGTGAAACAAATTTGGATCCTGCAGATTTATCCATGGCATACATACTCTCCAATACCTTTCTGACTTCAGGAAGGGAAGGACTGCAGAAATACAGTACATCCAAAGATCAGAATGGGAACTGAATGTTGGATTTCCTCATTTGAGGTCTTCTGACAGAATTCCAATACATTCCAACAATTGCTGGGCATCTCTCTTTTCCTGTATGGACCACATCTGGGTTTGATTGCAGATGATACAGTACTTTGCCCCATAGTTATAGACCACAGAGCATCACTAATGTGAGATTTCTCCCAACGGTAGGATATTCTGTATGTATGCCAAGCATTAAATCATGATGTCATCTCGGTGCAATTTTGCTTTTGTATATTCTTTTTACCTGAACGTTCTGGTGTACCTCTGGATTTTCTTTAATTAACTCTTACTTTATCTTGCAACCATCAGATGTAAATTAATAGTTCCTTGGGGGATCATCTTTCCAAGGTTAATTGGCACACCAGCCACCTGTTATTGCCTATCATATTTAAACCTACAAAGTGCTGAGTTGTTTGGTAATGTATGCCATTTGCACATGCATTTACACCACAAAGCATAGCCTGGATTTTGGATCTGCTTTATACACAGTGCAAAGTAAGCTGAAAAATGTAAATCACAGCAGCTATCTTTTGTTAAGACTTGGTATAAATGTATAAACCCCTCTTACGAAGATTATGTTTATAATAGCATTTTTTTAACCAAAACTATGTTTCCAGTTACTGAGGTTTTTTTTTTAAACAAGGCAGAAGTATAAATATAGATGACCAATATTTATAGCAATAACTTTATGGATTAGATATCTTTCTCGAATCTCATTTCCATCCAAATGTGGATTATTATTTTTTTACCTGCATGGCTTTTGGCATTTTGGGGGTGGGGGGAGGGAAAGAATTTATTCTGAATGATATTCGTCAGGTGTTTTTTTTTACGTTGGAGTGGATAAAACTATTATAGGAAAATACGGGGCTACTTCTGCCAATACCATTTTTTTTTGTTTGGGAATTATGTTAAGTTTGACTGGCCATTGACATGCTTAGGGCAGTGGTTCTCAACTTTTTCTTCACCATGGATCTCCTTTAAATACCTTTTGTGGCCATGGACTATGGCCATCGATCCCCAAGACTTTTAACTCAAGATTTAAATCATAACATTTCTTCAAGACCTTGCAGATGCCCTGTGACGACACCACAGCCCCCAGGGTCCATGGACCTCAGGTTGAGAACCACTGGGTTAAGACAAGGACATCTCAAAAAATCTCAGGAATGAACATAAAAGTGGAATCAGATGAGAGTTCAGGGAAATCAACTGTATAGGTCAATTCATCCAACAGCATTTCAGTCCACTTTAGCACCACAATTTGTCCAACTATATTTGACATGTGAGGCAGCACTGTTTGATTCTTTTAAGGGGAAAATATATTGTCATGATTATGACAGCGAACTGGTAGCAAAGGTAAGTGAAACCCACCCCTGGCACCAATATTCTCTGTTTCCCCTTTCCTTGGCATATAACCTAACCAAGTGAATATCTTACATGGCATTAAACAACTATAACAACTTTGCTAATGAGATAATTACTATAATGACTTCATGCACCACACACAGAAAATAAGGAATATTCTCAATAGCTGTGCAAAACGGTACGATAGATGACAACCAGAAAACATTGGGAGAATATGTCTATGGAGATTCTCAGTCATCAAGATCATGATTGTCCCAAAGGTTTTACCAAGCGGCAACTGGACTTTCTGGTTTTTCTCTGAAAACGTTTCACTTTTCATCCAAGAAGCTTCTTCAGCTCTAGCTGAATGGTGGGGAATGGAAGAATTCATACTCCTTGCAGACAGCTGGTCGTTTGCATTCTTTTAGCTAGTCATTAAGGCCACCTGGAAGTTTATCTGTGTCATCAGGGTCACCTGAGTAGTGCAAAATGGGTGTGGAGCTTTCTTGGAACTGTTATAGATTGGAGATAGATGATGTTGTATCCCTCCCCCTCTGTTGAGAAGGTACAAGTTTCCTACATAGTTTTTAATTCTTTATCATGTAAAATAAATCAAAAGTTCTATTTTCTATCTGTGCTTCTGATCACTACAGTACAAAATGTGGCAGAAGCTGAATAAATTCAACTTCCTCAGTCAGTCAAGCTAAAGTAGGAGTTATTTTCAGAGACAGGATATCTGGAGGAGGCCAGTCTGAAACACCATGTAATTTCCTATTTGTTTTATTAGCCTAAAAGAGTTAGTGGACTCAGTTATGATCTAGTTTGCATTTTTTTAAAATGCCAAATCCATTACTATATTTTAGGAAATTAAATAAATGAAATGTAACAAAACAAAATGTACAGCTGGAACTTCATGTAATCTATCAAGCTGGAACAGATTATCAAGGCAACCATTTATTCTATAGACTCTATTCCCACTTCATTATGATCATTTAGCTTTGGTTGCAATTGCAGAATTATATTTATAGCAGACTTAAGTCTTTTCTACAGCCAATCCAGTTTTTTGGAGCACTTATGTTCAGAAGTCAAAAAGCCTTTGACAGTTTTTTTTTTTAAATCCTAAAAACACAATTTTAAAAAGTATTTAATTGTTGATTTTCCATTGCTCTAATTTAACTTTGGTTTTTATATTTCACTATAAACCATTGAGAGATCTAAATAGTTGAAAATATATATAGTATATTGAGTAGTCGACAATATGTTGAGTTGACACTATATTGAGTAAGCAAATACATAGATCAATCAGTGGTGTTCTTTTTACAAAATGGTGAATATGGAAGATCTTGCTAACTCATAAAACTGCTGCCGGGGTATAATGTGTAAAGTAGTTGCTCTTAGAATTATTTGTTCTCATAATACATTTTTGTACTTCTACCACCACTGTTTTTTAAAACAATTATTTCAGATGATTTAACACAGACCATGGGACAACAGCATCTGTGGGAGAGGTTAAAATTAGCAAGATTGTAGGCAGAACATTGCTATACAAATTCTGCTTCTTTTAAACATATGTACAACATCAGCACATGTATCAAAGGAAGAGGGCTGAACCACAACCCTCTTCCTAATTTTGACACACGGTCTATTCCACTGCCATGGTGGTTACAGATGCAATTTCCAAATTAAAGCAAGATGTTACACAGGTTTTTCCTATTAGAAGTGTGTTAAAAGAGATTCTGAAAAATGTTAGATTCTAATCACAAGGAAAGGGATTTACAGGTAAAGGAAGAAATTCTTGAATATAATGATTGGATTCATATATGCTAACCGACATTGATATTTGTTAACATATTGTATGAACCCAGACAATTGTACTTTATTCAATGAACGTTGATTAAATGAGTTGTGGCTTAGTGATATATGATATACAGCAATATTCAACAGATTTGATCCAAGTTAAATCATGGTTTGGGGCAGATCTGATTAAATCAATGGATACAGTATTTTGTTGTTGTTCAGTCATTCAGTTGCTTACAACATTTTGTGTTATCTGAGTGACATAATTTTACCTGATTGTCTGTCCATATAAGTGTAATGATTATAAACTCATGTCCCTGCCATCAACCACAGTATATAGCCACCTTGTCTTCTGTTAGCTTTTTTCTAATGGCTTTGGATTTTTTCAAGCATGTGGCTTCTTTCAATGATTTGTATTTTCAGTATGTCTAAAATACTTAAGCTTTGGTGTATGTGTGTCTTTAAATTGGTGTTGCTTCCTGACCACAGCCTGGACTAGTCCCTGGAGTTTTCTTGCCAGTTTCCAAAAGTAGCTGCCATTGCTTCCTTGCTAGAGTTGAGATAGAATGACAATCCCATGGTAACCCAGCTAGCTTTGTGCATAGGGTAATACTAGATTTCTCTCTGTTGCTAGTCTGATGCCTTAACTACTATACCAGACTGCCTCCATTTAAGTTTTGTCTTTATTCTTAGTACTTTCACTGTCCTGGGGGGCATACAAATGAAGATGCTGATTAAAAAAAATATATATCTCTGATTGTATACTCTGATTGTACAGTACCGGTATTCAGCAGACATTCTCCTGCAAATCTTAACATCTGGACTATTTGTAACAGGAGATGCAAATTTTCAGATAGCCAGTTTCATATTAAAGTGAAAACCCATGAATGATGACATTTTTATAAGAGCTGTGCCTCCTTCTAAAGAGTCTCAGAATAAGCACTTTGAACCCCAGTGCAAGTGCAGGACCTTTCTGCTGCTCATTAAAGTAGTTTGATATTTTTCAGGCTTTTGCACAAGCTAAGAAAAAAGGTGCCACCGCTTTAAAGTTGCATAGAATGTAAGGCTCACACTTAGTCTGGGAATAGAGAACCCAGGGTATATAGCAGTGAATTTATACTCCCCAAATCTGTGTCTTCTGTGGTTTAGATTTTTGTTTAGGAAATGAATATCTGCTTCCTAGTCTTTCGTTTCATTTGATGTCTGCTTTGGTTTTTACTTCCTTTGAACTCCTGCCTGTTGACAACTGTCTCTGCCATGGGCTTGTTCTTGATTACACACATCACTCATTCATCTCTCCTGCCACCAGATTCTTCTGAAAGTTACATTCCTGCCAAAAGCCTGTAAACAGAGAACACTACATCACAAATTCAAGTATTATTCAGATTTCTGGGGACCTGAAAAGAGAGAAGCCAAACTTCAGATTAAAAGTGGAGAAGCCAGAATCTAGTTGATTATTGGCAACCGCAGACAAGCGGGTGACAAGAATAACTTATCTAAACTCCAGGCCATGAAAAACAACATGTTCCCTCACTTGCGTTTCTCCTTTGTCTCTTTCTCTTTTTCAAAATGTGACAGAGATCTCACCGGATGCAATTCAGCTCATTTGATAGTTAATTCTGAGTACCAGCTAGCACTGAGACATAAAGTAATGAAAGCAAAAGATCAATGTGCAAACTATTGATCCTGTCAGAGCTCTTTAGAGGTAATTACAGCATAACACTGGCTCCTGACAGCTCACCACAAACACATAATAAGGTCACTGGGCTATAATAAAGTGCAGTCTTTGGCTCATATAATTCCTTGACTGTTTTCAAGCAGACCCACAACACTTTCAGTTTATAGAAAACATAATGCTCTTCATTTAGATATAAAGTAAAAATGCAGGAATGGACTTTACTTAGACTATTAAAATGTTTAAATAGAGCAATATGGGAAATGTGGGGCTATACCACCACAATTGGGGAATTGAGAAATGTGGAGGCTGTGCCAGCACAATTTCAGATTCTTCCACGAGAACATAGTTGTCATGTGCATTTTCCATGCTCTTTTGTGCCACTGAGTACCATTAAAAATGAGAAAATGTTTGAGCATCATTCTTTATATAAGTGCATCAGCACAAAAAACTAAGATGCTATTTGCCAAGCAGCAAATAGGGTCTGGCAGTGCCCCTTTCATCTTTAATAGCTCATCCCCGGAGTTTGTTCCATTTCCATTCTTTGTTGGAGAAATTGTTAAGAAAAAATTAGCAATACATTTTGTGAATATGCACACTAAATTCAGAAACCATGATGTAATGGTATGTAGGAATGACCTTGGGAGAGAAGGAAAATATGCTGCCTAGGAAACAATGAGATTTGGGGGGGAGGGGCGAGCCTGCAGCTGCATAACCAGCAGAGAAAGAAACTCAGAAAGGACCCTTCTTAATTTATCAGACTGTAAAAAGAGACAGTGAAAAATTTGTATTTTCAGGCTTGCAAGATTCTACTAATGTAACCTTACAATAAAGTAGAATTAGTAGAATTAGCTCAGCTGGTCATATTTCCTACCCGGGAAGACTGACACATACAGTGCAAAATTTAGATATTGGGTCCATTCTCATTTTACTGTCTTTTTCATCATTCGAGAGCCATGTTGATGGCCCAAGAGGTACAAGTAATGTTCATCCTTTTTTTATTTTGAATGAAATGTTGGAAGATCTCAAAATGAAAATGAAGATCCATCCACTTATTTATGTATTTAAAATATGCTACTGTGATTCAATAATTTGCCATCAAATTTTAGAGAAAGTACCAGGAGCAGCAAGTAGAAAGTCAAGAATCCAAGGCAAGCTGTGATCTAGGGGTTGGAAACATATTATAAATGTCCCTGGGAGTTGGGGAGAATATACATGATGATGATAATGATGATGATGATGATGACGACGACGATGACTAAGTTTTCAATGGGCTTTGTTCAGGAAAGTATATTAATTCTGATCCTCATAATGGAATGCAGTTATTTTATTTACTTTTTCTCCATGATTCTGAATATGGTTTTAGTCAAACTCTTGTTTGGTTCATCACCAGATTCTGCAACACATTTTCCACTTTTGACATTCCTTTCGCCTTATTTCACACTTCCATCTTCTGCCCTATCATGCTACCAGTACATGATCATGTAGAATTTACTTCAGTCAGTTGACTACTTGACTCGCTAAAATAAAAGTCCTGTAGATTAGCTTTCCACAGCACTTCCTGTATAATTAATATCTTTGGAAATTCAGATTCCCCTAAATGCTAACAGCCTGCCACATGGTCATTCTCAATATCAGAAAACACTATGTTACCCAAAACAAGTAGCTCGGTACTAGCAAAAATGCCATCCATGCCAACAAAATTGAAATTAGTAGTGCACTCGTTTGATAGGTTACACTTGGATGCTGCACAACAGGTCCCCAATACATAGAAATGTAACACCACTTCTGAGAAGGGACACATAGCAAGAATGGACATCTGCTAAACACAACATCCATAGCTATGATAGGGGGAGAGCAGTGTTTGGACTCATTAATACATAGGACTGTATTACAAGCAAGACATATACAACAATTAAATCAGTGGTGGGTTGCTCCCGGTTCTATCCGGTTCTATAGAACTAGTAGTAAAACTGGCAGGAGGCTCCGCCCACCTACCACAATGTCATCGTGGGTGTTCTGCGTGCTCCCGCTGCAAACCAGTAGTAAAGGTAAGTAGAACCCACCCCTGAATTAAATGTGAATGTAGACAGCCATGTTCTGAATGACTGTAATTATATTAGAGTTGGGTTGTTTAAAGCAACAACTACCAAGAGTTATGTAATTAATAAATAATCATGTGTAGCCAGGCACTTATATCAGTGATATTATGTTGGATGCATGATAACTGAATGTTGAATTGATTTTTCTTTCTCTTTATTTCATCAATCAGATTTTCAGTTGAGTTGAAGAAGAGGGAAAGGGGCAAAGGGAAATCCCATTTCATATATAGAAGTACAATACGCTTATATAACATTATATGTAGCTCATTGTAAGAGATTGTTGGGGGATGTTATGTAAGAGCAGTACGTTCAAATTGCATACTATAAGGGAGTGAAATATATTCTTAACAGTCACTTAATTAATCTTTCCCCAGAGAAAGAAGTTTTCAGTTCTTTCCTCTCATTTTCAGAACACTCCAGAATTGATTTTGCTGGGGTTTTGAGCTTACAATATTGTTAAGGATGCTGGTGTCTGTTTTTCTGTTACACACCTCTCCGTCACGTGGGAATGAGGGAGGGAAGTCAAATGTTATAAAAGGCTGAAACAAATCCACTTGCCAATTAAAATAGGCTGTTTGGTTTCCAAAACCTCAGGATTTCCAAATGTTTAATTCACTTTCCATATTTAGAAATGGCAAGAAAGACAGATTTAATACTCCTTGTCTAATTAAAGTTCCCCTATCTCCTTCCAAGCCGTTCCTCTGGCAACTCAAATCCTACACGACACAATGACAGGATAGCAGCTTGTGTCAGAGGGCGGAAGATGAGTCTTAGGTTTTGTACTAAAAAAAAATGAAACGTGTTTAATAAAACAGTTTTGTTTTTTGTAGAGTGGGTTTATGAGTGTGTATCTATATAATGTTTCATTTTGGGCAATTCTCACAAAAATCCTGACAAATTAATTGTAATTAAAATGCAACACTGTAAGTATTATATTACAACATTACATAAAACATAATGATGACACTATTACATAATGTCACATAATTTAAATGTCTAAGCTGTGTGTTTCTTTGTCACTTAATAATTTAAGGCAGTTTTTTAAGTTCACTTAATCTTTTTATTTTTTTTAACATTACATATCTTTTTTTAACATTTTTAAACATTATTTGTTATAGTTTAATCTGCTGAGTAACAGAATTTATACAGAGGGACTATAAAGATTGCATACACTGTGGTTTATTCACAATTTAATGCTCCACAAATAGCACAATAAAACTGGAATAAAATATATAAAAACATTATTCCATGATAATGTGGATACTTAAACATTCAGAATACTAAATACTTGAGAAGGAAAGATTGTCTTAGTTTAGCACTGAGTAAAGAGCAAGATAGGTGCAAGGAAAGGGGAGAGCATTTCAGAAGTTAGATACCATAACTGAGAAAGTAGCAGCTGGCCAAACTGATTTCAAAAAGCTAAGCAGAGTCAGACCTGATTAGTACTTTGGTTGACACCACCACAAGGAAATAACATGACGGTAATTCAGACAGAATTTAAACAAAGAATAATCCTAGTTGCAAGACAGTGGCAAATCACTTCTATGTTGCTGCCAGGAAAACTACAAAGAGGTCAGCAATCCAGTTTGACTTTAAGGAGATATAATTTCTGTACATTATCTTACTTCCTCCTAAGATCAAAAGGATTCCAGTAATGGCTAAGTGACATAATGGTCTGGGTAAGTGACTGCAAAATTAATTTAATGTAAGCTATATAGCTTACATGAAATTAATTTTGTAGTCATTTACCCGAACACCACTATGAGATTGAAGATTGAAGGGTGGGATATACTAATTAATAAGGGTTCATATAAAGTACACTTGAACTAGAAGTAAGTTATTCTGTTGCCTGTTTTACTGAAATTTCAGGAAGAATTTGCGCTAGTGTGTTTGGAAGAATTCCTTAATAACTTAACTCATTGCAATCAATTGATAACAATAACCCAGCATACTATACTTTGTATAGCAGATTTTTTTTTTTTGAAAAGGATGGTAAGCCACACAAATGTTGAACATTTCATATTTTTTTTACTTTAATTCGGGTATCATAAAAACTAGAATAGAATATATAAAGATATATATTAAAGTTTACATAGCATCATTTATTACAACAGAAATGTGCTGATCAAATATGCTGATGGAAATCTAACTTGTCTTTTAGTGCTGGTAGGTAGAAAAATGGTACAGGGTATAGAGAGAAAAGCAACTTTGAGAAGACAAGGAAAAGGGCTACAAACACTGAAAATGTGTCCAAACTCTGGATCAATAGTTCATACTAGATCTTCACATCATGTAGAGCCATTCTCTCTCTCAATACTTTGGGAATATGAAGAGCCTTGGTGGCGCAGCAGACTAAAGTGCTGTTAAGTAGCCCCAGCTGCCTGCAATTACTGCAAGTTCGAATCTCACCAGGCTCACTCAGCCTTCCATCCTTTTGAGGTAGATAAAATGAGGACACGGATTGTGGGGGCAATAAGCTGACTGTATAACAAAGAACACTGCTGGGGGGGGGTGCGAAAGCCCTATTAAGGTATATACAAAAGTATGAAGGCTATTGCTTAATGGATTGTAAGCCGCCCTGAGTCTCCAGAGAAGGGCGGCATATAAATTGAACCAATAAATAAATAAATTGAACCAATAAATATAGCCACATCAGAAACAGCATCCAGAAATTAACTTATGGTCATATGAACATCACATAAAACACATACAAATGCAAAGAAAATTGGATGATCCATGGCTTCTATGCCAACCTAATTCAGCTACAAACTTCCATTTATCACTTGGAAGGTTCAAATCTAGGAAGCCCTCACCAGCACTTGCACAACATCTGCTTAACAATTTTAATGTTGATTCCCAATGAAAAACCAAATGGGTTGCTGAATGCCCAGACACAGGAAGACATATAGATAAACCTATGCAAAAAGTGCCAGGCTCTGAATTACTTCATCAACAACAGACAATCCTGAATAGGAGTCACCCCTCACACAGTATCTGCCAAGATTCACTATATAAGTGGGATTTAGCATCCGCCCTTCAGTGTGACTGCGGAGGTCTCATGTCAAACTGTAGATCACATCCTGACTGGCTGTAAGCTGAAGGCATATACCACGTTGGTGGGTTGCTACCGGTTCGCCCCGGATCGGGCGAATCAGTAGCGGCAGCGGCAGCGGCAGCGGCAGCAGCAGCAGCAGCAGCAGCAGCGGCAGCGGCAGCAGGAGGCTCCGGCCACCTGCCCAGATGTCTCTGCGCATGCGCAGAAGCACCACATGCAATTGTGAGCGCATGCGCACCCACGAGCGAACTGGTAGTGACCGATATTGAAACCCACTACTGACATACCAGTCCAGTTTCTCTTTTCTTTTAGATAAATGATGCTGCAGTTCAATGGCTAGATGGTCTAGACATGGGTATTTGAATATAGATTAATGTTCATATTTTACTGTTTTTTATTTAGGTGAAATGTCAATATACCTTGCAAATCCATGTATGTTGTGCCATACACTAAATAAATAAACTACCAATAGAATTCTGACATATGACTGTTGGCTACTCCAAAAAGGTTTCCTCAGTCGGGCCCCAGAACTCACATTTTAATATATGTGAAGAACTTAATATCATAAAATATTAAACAGATTAATAGTGCATTGCAGAGGATGCTTTTGATTAATTTCTTCTGTTTTATGTTCCGTAGCTAAGAAATTAGTACCGATTCTATGTTATATAGTTGTAGCTGTCAGTTCTGATTTTAAAAAGTTTTACATCACCTTGGGAAAACATTTATTCTGAAGGATATCAAGTATTACATGAACAAAACTAAACAAATAGAACATTCCCTTTATTCTGGATCCAAAAACTTAGGAAATCCTTAGATGTTCGGTATAAAGTATGAAAAACGTAGCAATATGTATCAGCAGTCTTACCTCACCTCACAAAACAGAACAGGGCACCATCTCTATGTCCGTTGAAATCTCCAGTTTATCAACAGAACTGTAGTATTGCTTTTAAAGTTGCAGGCACATTAGACACACCCTCTATTGAGTGTTTTTCCTATAAAATACAAGGGAATAGAAGAGGCATTCAGCATTTTATTGATTTCCCCAGTGCCTGTACATCTATTTGCACTGCCTGCTTAGCAGACGGAAACGGTGAATATGCAGCTGCCTCATAATACAATATGTAAAGTATGTCTGGTATGTTGGATGCTTTGTAGTCTAGCCATCCATGATCAGAAAATATTCTCGATCAGAGACAGTTATGCTAAGTCTTGCAGGCTGGATTGGGGTCCTATGAACAGTGCACAAAACATACACAATTGTAAATTGCATGATATTAGATAACAGTATATTTTTATTACTAGTAGTATGGCTATCAAAATCAGATGAATTTACTACTGAACTTAAAAAATATGTTGTATGAAAAAGATATCCTGCATATATCTTTGCGTATAGACATTACATTATGGTGCTTAGGCTCTGAATGATACTGTCTGGGTTTCTATAACATTTTAATGCATTTTACAGATCACACTAACCAACTTTGTCTACTGGCTACTTTGCCTTTGACTAGCATCATGTCTGAACCTGTGTGTGTGATCTCTGAATTTCTCTGTACAATATTGTTCAGTTTCAAAGCTAGCATGAATTAATTCATAACAAATTGTTTCTGAATTTCTGAGTTCCTAAAAATTTCTATACTTTTTGAGTTTCAATTTTAGAGAAAAATAAGAGACATTAATGAACTCAACAATACCTCTGCCTTCCCATTTCAGTGAATTGAACACCTCAAAGTCTTTTTAAAACTGAAAGGACTTCATAAAATATGAAGTGAATCAGAGAGGGGTTTTTTCTGATCTTTCTGTGATTTGGAAATGAGAGGAATGATTTATATCTGTAAGATATGGTAACATAGTGCAACATGCAGACTTGCAAAATACACATTCATCTAGTTTGTTAAAGCTGCAATTAATTATTTAACATACATTTTGATTTTGCCAGTAATAGCTTTCCAAATAATGGTGTTTTGTGGTTACTATCTAAGACACAGATTTCTTGATTTGTCAATTTCTCCTGGAATAAGCAGGGATCAATCTGACCTGGATAATGTAGAGAGATGTAGAGAGGGCAACGCTTTGTGAGAAAGTGTGTGAAAGTAGGAAAACAGATCTTTTGCAAAAGAATCAATTGAGCTTCCCCTTTCTTCAATCTGTGCATGAAAAGTAATATCCGCCACATAAAATGAGAGCAGATAATTTTCCTGCTATACATAAAGACCTCAAAAAGGTGAGGCTGCCACACTTTGTTTTGCAGATTTACACTATGTCAGCTCCAATTAGAAGAAAATATTTGTAGCTCGGGGTTGAACTGTGGGGTCCTTGATGCTCCCTTTATGTTCTCTGAGTTTGATGGTTTTCCTACAGATGTTTCATTACCAAACTAGATAACATCATCAGTGGGGAGTGGGGTTTGCTCTTATTTTTATATACTAGTGACTTGCCCTTTCAGTGGGAATGGGAGTGTTCTTGGTGGCTCCTTGATTATGCTGTATACTGTTAGCTTGTTAGTCTGAGTTGGTAGTTCCTTGATTGAGATATTGTTTACTTCTTTATTGTTGGTCTAATATTGGTATTATTCTCTGTTTGTTTGGGTGTTCATTGCTTGGGAGGAGGTGTTTTGGTCTTTTTGTTTTCTTTCAGGCTTTTTGATTGTCTCTTTTGAGTGGTGTGTAGCTCTTGTTTGTCTCTATGTGCCCATTGATGGCCAATTTGTCTACGTGTCAGGCCTCCAGGAATTCTGATTTTTGGGGCCTTGGCTTGATCTAGAATGCTCACAGCTTCCCAGTCGAAACTATGGTTGAGTCTATCCATTCGTTGTGAAATTAAGAAGTTTTCATCATGTCTTCTGATTGCAAGTTGATATTCATAAATGCATTATGCTAGTCTTCTGTCTGTTTGTCCTACATAATGGTTATTACAATCCTTACACTGTATATTGTAGATGACACCTGCTTTTTCTTCTGGGGCTTTCGGTTTATTTAGGATGTTTTGGAGAGCTTTAGTTAGTGTGCTACTGTAATGCCATGAGGTTGTAATATTCTGTTGATGGTTCTGAGTCAGCTGCACAGCAGTTTTATTTGCAAGACATTTGACATACAGGATCCATGTTAATCTGAGAAGAGAGAAATAGATTTATTGCTTTTATTATTTGGCCTGCCTTTCTTGACATGCTTGGGATGGGGCAGGGGAGGGAAGTTTCCTTTTGGTTGCATTAGTCATTGTATAGAGGATTCTGTGACGTTTTCAGCTTTGCTAAGCCTGGCTGTGTTGCATCTTCTTCATGAGCTTGCTTAATTCCAAAGCATTTGGCATGTGCAAAAGAATTTCCCTGCTCTTACTAACAGCCCAGGACAAGAGGAGATTTCAGTAGGTTTAGATTGCTTGAATTCCCCTCTTCTACATGCCTATTAAAGGTGCAGAAGCCCTGTCATCTTTTACATCTATCCACCCTATGTTTGGTATGAAGATCTAGTTTCCACAAATATCACAGGCATCTCTTGCCCATAGATTCTACAGGAACATTTTGATTAGTTCCCCGTGTTCAGAGGCAACCCAGTTTCCCCTCTCCCACTAGCTCCTTGTTCTTATATATGGAACTTCTCAGATGTTCAAATCCAGTCACCTTGAATGACCCACAATTACGGGAGGAGTATTTTTACCAAGGAGCAAGAGGCAGTGAATATATAGCTGACTGCCACACAGCCCTGTCACTGGCGTGACATAAGGTTGTCAGGAACAACTTGCACATTATGAAATCTGGGCGGCTGATTTCCTTTGCTCGTTTTTTGACTGAAATTATTCAGATGTATGAAACCAGCAGATGTTTCCAATACTCAATGACTCAAAAGAGAAAATGCAGGATGGTGCCTCCCACCAGCATTTAATGAAATCTATGGAACAGGTTATGAATCATTTCAGTCCTGGTAACAAATCAAGCCACAAAAATTGGGAATAATTTTAATTTTGGAGATAAGGCCAGACTACATTACACATGAAACTCTGGTTCCCAGTTTCTCCACCTCACAGAGGCAGTCATTGTGTGTATATATAAAAGAAGGAATAACTAATTCTTAAGATGGGCAAACATTACCATATATCCAACACAAGTAGTCAGATGGGCAACTATATAAATTTAATTAATAAATAAATAAAGTAAGAAAGTAAGTAGCCTGTTTACCATTACACTGTGAAGCCCTACTTAAATTTTTTTTACCGTTCATTCTTGAACAGCATATTCAAGCAACAGATTTGACATTAAGGTCATGTAACGCAACTATATCATATATACTATATATCATGGATACATTTTCAAATTACCGGTAATTTCCTAACTTGTATTCTTCAGTGTCTACAGAATAATGGTGATTGAATAACCTTTTCAAACAGTGAAGCACATCGCAGCCTGGTGGCTACAAGTAAAAGTGCAGCTTTAACACTAGGAACATGATGTGATCAGAATCCAAAGAAGTACAGTAGTAGCATTTTCATTTGGTTAGTCACCAATAACCCACCGGATCTAACCAACACATGTAACAAAGACACTCAGATCATCATCATTATTATTATTATTATTATTATTATTATTATTATTATTAATTTAATTTGTATACTGCCCTTCTCCCAAATGGGACTCAGGGCGGTGAACAGCCAAACTTAAAAATACATACAAATACAAAAGTTAAGATAATTAAAAAATACATTAAATCAATTGGCCTCCCAATTTAAAACCCCAAATCTTATAAAGTTAAAATCCCATTAAAAAACTATTTAGGCTAGGCCAACTTGATGAATAAATATGTCTTCAGAGCCTTACGGAAGGTCCGGAGGTCTGGGATCAGTCATATTCCAGGAGGTAGCTCATTCCATAGGGCGGGTGCTCCCACTGAGAAGGCTCTTCCCCTGGGGGCCACCAGCCAACATTGCTTGACCGACGGCACCCTGAGGAGGCCCTCTCTGTGAGAGCGTATTGGCCGGTGGGAGGTTATCGGTAGCAGCAGGCGGTCTCGTAGATACCCTGGCCCTAAGCCAGGGTATAAGATCATCAGATTTCTACTCCTGTAAACCCTGATAGATTCTAACTATGCCACCAACAGAGGTCCCTTCCAGTAGCCTACAGAATACATCACGCAAAACCAAGGTATGTTCAACTACAATGTGTAAATAGGCTACAATTGTCTGAGTGCACAACACATGCTAAAGTATAAAACATCTAGCTTTTTAAAACTTAGAACTGCTGATGTTGTTTTCACTGTAAGGTCTTTACCATAAACTATTTCCAATCACATATTTTATTTATATAAATTGGTTCTCAGAAGGACTCATATGTTCTTATCTTTCCAGTGCTGTGAAAACCTGAGATCCATGGTAGTGGAGGGGACAAATATTTCCATTATTTGGCCATCACACAAATGATATAACTTAACATATTTGCATTAAAGGTCATGATGCCATTATTTAATCATGTCATTTGAATGATACCATGATGCATAAGTCATCATTTTGATATTATTTCACTAATCACAACATGAAAATACTTTTAAAAAATATCTCTAGCTTTTTAAAATTGTTTTGTCTCTTTTTCCACAGCATCTTTCTTCTGTTTTATTATCACATTTTATCCATTAGGCATTGTATAATGTATGAAAAGTCCACTAACTGGTGCATATTAGAATGCACATATTACTGGAGAAAATTTCTGGGAAGCACATGAATCTGTTAGAAATGTATTAGGTAAGATAGGAGAGTGGAATAGAGAGCGAAATCCTCAGAATGGCAACTGATGCTGATGGGATGAGTGAAGATGAAGGGCATATGAAGATGGAAGGGAATAAAAGTTGGGGCTGATCTCTGAGAAGGTGGCAACGGTGATGCAAATCCGAATCTTGATGGGAAATAGAGTGGGGTCAGAGTGCTGAATAGGTTGTTGCAATGAAGGGGGGACTACATATAGATGCATTGGTGCAGGTCCTCTTTTCTAGGACTTTCACTATAGACCAGAGGTGGGGAACTATGGCCCCTTTACAATTTGTGTACTTCAACTCCCAGAATTCCTGAACCAGCATGGCTGGCTCAGAAATTCTGGCAATTGAATTCCACAAGTCATAAAAGGGCACACCCCTGCTACAGGCAGTACGGAAGATCACCTGACAGAAATATACTCGTTATTTATTTATTAAATTTATATCCTTCCCATCTCACTCTCAAAGTGACTCTAGGTGTCTCACAACACAATAAAATAAGAATAGAGAAAAATTAAACATGGTAAAAATATTTAAAGCATTAACATTGTTTTATGTATACATGTGTAAAGGTATATACACATACAGTATTACCTGGGGAAAGGGGGCCAAAACATTTTTTTAAGCTCTGAGAAACACAATGATATTTGGAAGCAGCTCAGGCACATGCTGATTCACTGGGATATGGGGGTTGGGGGGTGGAATGAGTTGTGAGTTCAGTACAGTCAGACTTGTAAGATTCTATCATTACAGCCAATTTCATTACAACCAATTTACAACTATCATTACAACCAATTTGTGTGAGCTTGATTTCCTGCTCTAGTCTACCTAAAGCTACTGACAGTTGCTTGGTTTTGGGCCTAATTATTCAAAATCTTAGATTCTGGTTGATGCTGATTGCCATTAGGTATGTTTGGAAGAAGAGAATGCCTGTGTATTATATGGTGACACACGAAACTGCAGATCTGGCATGTATTATTGAGATCTGGCTGGGCAGCACTGGGGCTCTGTTGAAAATCTGCTAGCTTCAGGTCCTGAAGCAACAGTGACACCAAGGGGAATGATAGGTAGGCCATAACGCTTGCTTGCTGGATGTATTTTTGTTTTTTCTTGTGCATAACATCATTTATTTCTGCTCTGGTTTGGATATTAGTTGGACAGAGATCGATGTGGTAAATTGTGTAAATTGGGGCCGTCTTTTGCTGTCATGAAGATACTTTTGAGTATGAAGAACCTAAGGAAGTGTCTAGAATTTTCTGCCAGCCATAGGCTTCATCAATAACCCTCTTCTGGCTACTTTAATTGGCTAGGTGAGGCAGCCATTTAAAAGATAAAAAAGGACACTGGGTTTGCATACTTCCTATTTTAACCATTTTCATGAATTGCTTGTTAACTGCTTTATTTAAAGTTATTTAAAATAGTTTATCCTGCCTTTCTATTTCATACTTGGATAATATAAAAATAAACTTAAAATCACAGTTTTAAAATGCTGTGACTTCCGCTTCCGGTTCCGCTGGCGACAGACTTTGATCGGGCTAGCTCTGGCCCCAGAGTCTGATTCCCCCCCATCTGGAGGCCCTTTGGGCCAAGCGCCCCATTATTGGGGCATTTGCCGTTTGAGGGCGGCTCGCCAGGGGTCCCCTGCCTCACTTCCAGGGGCCGGGAGGCCGATGCTGGCGCGCCCGAGGCTCCAGAGGGGGCGGGAGGCGATCGGCGGCTTTTTTTCGAGGCCGCCGAGGCGCCACAGCGCCTAAGGGGACCGGTGCTACCTAAGAAGGCACAACGGACTGTACTGACTGATTGCAGAGTGGAGCAGGCATCCTGGAGGCGAGAGGGGGGGGTTGGAGTTTCCCCCCCCCCCTTGTAGCTGGAAAGGTGCCGTGGCAGAGAATTAGGGGGAAGGAGATGGGGTGAAACCCCTTACCTTTCTGACTTTTCCTTGGAGGATGGCTGTGGCAGAGCTTCTTGGAGAGGTCTGGTGGCCCCTCCCCCCGGCAAGCGATGGCGGCGGTCTGACTTCCTGCTTCTTTATTTATGATTGAAGACAACATTCTCCTCTGGCTTCCTGTTTGACCTACTCTATACTTCGGACTCGTTGCTCCTGTGAGCGCCCACTGGTGGACAGTTGAAAAATTACTTTGATTGCTAATCCCTCTTTCTTCTCTGGAGGTTTGCCCTTTGATTTCTCATCTTCTACTGATCTAAGATGGCTAAGGGCCACAAATCAGCAGCAACTGACATGGGGAAAATTTTGGAAAGGCTGGCAATATTGGACCAAAAGTTGGACAAGTTAGATGACGTCCAAAAAGGATTATCTGAAATTAAATCTGAAATGACACTTATGAAAAAAGATTTAAATGATGTTCAACAGCTGGCAGAGCAAAACAAGAAGAAGATGGGGGGTCTGGAGGGGGAGGTACGGGCACTCCAGAAGGTGGAGGATGGGAGAGGAAATGCAATGTTAACCTTACAATTGGATAAGATGTCTTATTTTCTCAGGTTCCAAAACGTGGAACAACTTGACCAGGAAAATTTGAGAGAAGTGATGGTTAAAATGTTGGGTGAATTTTTAGAAAGAGATTTGGAGTCTATTGGAAGGGATGTGGACTTGGTGTACAGAGTAAACTCACAATTTGCAATTTTACATAATCTACCAAGAGAGATTCATATTAAATTTGTGAGAAGGGAACTGAGAGATGAGATATTGAGAAAACAAAGACTGGGGGCGCTGGTGTACAGGGGCAAGGAGATCACCATCCTGAAGCAGATTCCCAGACAGGTACGAGAATTAAGAAGAAAATATTATTTTTTATCCAATAAGCTGTACCTCAAGGGAGTAGGTTTTAGGTGGTTGATTCCGGAGGGTTTGATGATTTTTTGGGAGGACAGTAAGAAGAAAATTAATAATGTAACGGAAGCTAAGGCTTTTTTTGACCAACATAAATCCTTCCTAGGTGCAGAAGATACAGGAGCCGAAGAGGGGGAAGTATTAGATGATCAAGGAGCGGAGGCGGACGGAGCTGTTGCGGTCCGGGAGGGGGAGGGAAGCCAGACCATGGTTTTAAGAGCCAGAACTAGGAAATGAAGAAAGGAGGGGAATCTATTGTTTAAGGTTTTTTTTAATTGACATTTTTCTTTTCTCTCTCTTCTTTTATTGTATTTTGTATAACACTCTTTTTTTTTGTTTATATAATTTTTATATAACCTGGTTGTTTGTTTTGATTTAAGATAATAATGTCTGTTGTGTGAGAAATTTAAAAAAAGAAAATAATAATTGAAATATCTTTTTATAAAGATATTGAAAATTCAACATATTGTAAACCATAATATTGTATATTCTTAACCAATAAAAACTTTTATTATAAAAAAAAAATGCTGTGAAATAACATTTGTGTCAATTGGATGAGCGGGTATTAATTAATAGAGTATATGATAATTTATTTATTGAATATAAAATCAGCAAGGGCTGATGTGGGAAGGGGAGTCATTGTGCACCAAAAATCTGAATTGGAGCTAGTCCAAATATTCTGCTTCTGTGTGAATGGGAGTTTGGCTTCACAAGGGCAAGGTGAGATAATCTCCCAAACCATTCTTACACACATCTGGGAGCAAGCTATATTCTAGCTTTTTTAATCCCATGCCGTACCACATATACATTTGAACATTATATAGAATGTGATAGATTTGTACTGCTTGTTTTCATGCTCCTTTGTCTTCTGCTCATTGTTGCTATGCCATATATCTGTCAGCTGAAGATAACATGTTATTCATCCAACAGACTGGGCTGCAGTCCTAAAAGTTTATGGCTAATAAATCTCTCAGATATCATAGGACTCTTTTTTGTGTCATGAAAAAAAACCACCTGATAATATTTCTTCATTTCATTTATTTTCATTTATTTAGATTTATATACCGCCCTTCTCCCCAAGGGGACTCAGGGCGGTGAACAGCTAAAAGTAAAAAACATACATACAAAATTTAAAAGCCAAATAAAACCAAATTAAACAATGGCCCCAATTATTTAAAATCCACTTATAAAATATTAAAACCCCAAATATTAAAATATTTACAATTTAAAAATTTTTAAATTATTTTTACAAAAAAAGGGAAAAAGGGAAGAATTAGGCCAGGCCCGCCTGGTGGAACAGGAAAGTTTTTAGCTCACGGCGGAAAACACGAAGATCCGGGATCCTCCGTAACTCCGGGGAGAGCTCGTTCCAGATACTGGGTGCCCCCACAGAGAAGGGTCTCCCCTTGGGGGCCGCCAGTCGACATTGTTTGGCCGACGGCACCCGGAGGAGCCCCTCTCTATGGGAGCGTACCGGTTGGTGGGAGGCTATTGGTGGTAGTAGGCGGTCCCGCAAGTACCCGGGTCCTAAGCCATGGAGCGCTTTAAAGGTGGTAACCAACACCTTAAAGCGCACCTGGAAGACCACTGGGAGCCAGTGCAGCTCGCGCAGGAGAGGAGTAACATGGGAGCACCACGTCGCTCCCATCACCACCCGCGCGGCCGCACTTTGCGCCAGTTGGAGCCTCCGGGTGCTCCTCAAGGGGAGCCCCATGTAGAGAGCATTACAATAGTCCAGGCGAGAGGTGACGAAAGCATGAGTGACCGTGTGTAAAGAGTCCCGATCCAGAAAGGGACGCAACTGGCGAATCAGGCGAACCTGATGAAAAATCCTCCCGGTCACGGCCGTCAAATGCTCTTCTAAAGACAGCCGTGAATCCAGGACCCTCACCCAACGAAGCATTTATAATCCCCTGGAGCCAGCCGCGTGTCACCTCCCGGGAAGCCAGTACTAGCCAGGAGGGGCACAGGTCCAATAAACAAGTGGTCGCGTTCAGCCTGCCCAGAATCCTGTCCACATCCTCAGGGGTCACAGGATTAAACTCAGTCCAGATAACATTCACAAGACCTGCCCCTGTCCCTCCCCCCGAGACTACCCAGTCGGAGTCCAGATCTTCCCGAATCTGAGTGATTTTATCATACAGATACTGAACAAAATCCTCGGTTCTACCCTCCAAGGGTCCTCCTGCACTTCCTGGTGTAGTAGGGAGCGGGTCACCCTGAAGAGGGCGGCCGAGCGATTATCTGATGATGCAATAAGAGCAGCAAAATAGTTACATTTAGCTGCTTTTATCGCCACTAAGTAATTCCTAATATGGGATCTCACTAGTGTCCGGTCAGATTCAGAACGACTGACTCTCCAACTACTCTCTAGGAGTCTTTTCCAGCGCTTCAACTCCCTCAACTCCTCGGAGAACCAAGGAGCCAATTGAGATCGGCGCCGGGTCAGAGGCCGCAAAGGTTATTTAATGGAAACCACCTGGCTGTAAAATAAGAATATGCAAAAAATCTTATTTGCAAAAAATAGAGCCCCACCTTTCACTCTGGTACAGCAACCCCTGTGCTGCTGGAAGACACACAGAGCAGCAGTGCTTTCTTGTACTTTGAGACAATGCCCTTTTGTTCTCATCTTTTTGTACTTTGACACATGAAGCACTGAATAAATGAAATTAATTGCCAACTTCTCCTTTTTTTTTCCAAGTGGAACAGGATGGAATGTTGTGATTTTCCATCTGCATGCCTGCAGAAACATGCTTTGCTACAGCTTGTCATCAGATAAATGTATTATCCTCTGCTACAAATTAGTATTTCTCACCCACTTTGGGGTACCACAATCAGCCCCTAAAATTAGGGAACTGGCATGAATGTTGTGGAGTGGCACACAATCATGGTATTGTTTGGAAAGTGTATGGTAAGAGAATCAAGGGAAGTGAGGCTAAAATCAGAGAAAAACACCTCTGCTGTTGTATTTATTTTATCTATACAAACTCAGTACTAGTGTATTTTTATGTAACTGGAACCTCTTTGTAGCTGAGGTATCTCTAAATTAGGAAAAGACAAGCATAATATTACAGTCTACTCAAAGCCTTATATTTTCCTTTTTCTTAAATTGGGACTTTTTCTTCAATTGTAATTTTGATTTGAGTAAATCTCACAGGATGTCATTGATGGAGAGATCACTAGATGAGTCACTGTATGGAAAAAAAAGTAGTGGCAGTGACAACCCCTTAGCTGCACACCAAAGTAAGAAATTGAGCTCTGTATGGAAAACAAGGACCTAGAGGACTACTAGAAAAAAGGACTGAGGTTTTCAACTATTCACCCTCCATGTTCCATGCCATTTCATCTGTTTATGAATCAAATGGCCACTTAAGTTTACTTAGTAAAGTAGAGAAGGACTGTCTTGTCTTTGTTGACTAAGCCGTCATTTTCTGCCTTCACCCTCATTTCCTTTGTTTTCTTTCCAAATAAAAAGGACTATTCATTTTCACACATTCTTAAGCACAGATTGCTTCTTCTGTTCATGGGGAGAGAGAGCCATGAAGAGGAATGCCAATAATTCCTCTTAAAATTTTCCATACATGGCTGGAAAATGGAACTCCTGATAATATCTGCATTCTCTACTCTTTCAGCGTCACTGTGTTCATGGTGGTGATGAACATTCCTAGCATTTTGCAGAAAAAGAAGTAAAGCTCAAAAGAATATTTATGGAAATAGTCAGTTGGGATTTTATAGCCAATGTTTGGTATGCTTGATTTATGAATTCTGCAACCCACCAAACTGTTGGATATGCAAAGTGCCCCCAGCGATGAGCAAAACCTGTCTGCTTATCTATGGGATGAAACATAACCAGAGCATCTTGAAAATTATGTCTTTTTTTAAAAAAAAAATTCCTTAAGCCCTGTGCAAGATAGGGATTTATCCATCCAATAGCCAGATAAAAGGTGTGTGCAAGATACAATTAGAAATGTTGCTTGCAGCTGTGAAGCGGAGGAATCAGGTAAAACAATTTTAAGTACATAATTTCTATTAATATTCTTGATTATAATAGTATATTTTCATACAAATTAAACATAGAGAGTAGAAAGTGCAAGAAAAAGGATAAAAACAGAGAAAAATAAGAATATAATAAAGAACAAATATTTAAAGCATATCCAACATTCATCACAACAAATATCAACAAATTTAATGACTCCTTATCCCTTCTAAGGTTATAAACAATGATTTCCACATCCCACATCCCATCTCTTATCTACAGGCAAATCCATAAAATATAATCTTTACATCAGAAAGTCCATAAAGGGTTGCCCGAAGTAACAACATATCTTGTTTTAATCTTGATCAAATAATCAACTTTATATTCCTTCTTAATCTTTAGTTCATTCAAATATTGCCCTAGGATTTGATTTTTATTCATTTCTTCTTTATTCCATTGCAGAGTTCTTCAAGTCTTTTACAAGCTTGTTTTGTAATTCTATTTAAAAAATTAACTAGCTCACTTTCTTAATCATTTGTCTTTCCCTTTTGATTTTTAAAACATCAGTTTCTTTTGTGTATTTAGAGGCATCCTTTTCCATGTCATTATTTTGCCCTGTCACCTGAAATTCAAATTTCAATACCATCTCTATCTTATCAGACAAAATTTGTTTCATACCTTTATTTCTTCAGTAACATCTTTTGAACATAACTATTCATAGAAGCAGACATCTTGACTGCCGCTGTTGATATTGTGGCTATTTATTTTTGATTCAGTTCTTCAAATGTCTCCGATACTATTTTCAATGTTATAATGTTTTGCATTATTTTGTAGATCCCATTAATTAATTCAAAAGGTAGGCTAGTGTTTTTTCCCTCTGTCTAGAATCTTTAACCCCCTCTAGTGTCTAATTTTTAAAATCATAACATTATTTAGCTTTGCTATGTTTTGCAAAAAACAAAACATACTGTATTTGTTTTCTATAAAAATAATTTTTTCTTTATAATTAATTTCATTTTTTTGTAAAAAGTTTCTATATTCTAAATTTATCTAATACCTTAATCTAGCAGTCCCCAACCTTTTCGACTTGGCAGACTGGCAGGGAGGGGGAGAGGGGATTGTTCCATGCAAGTGGCAGACATGCATGCTTGTGCGCCAGGGGTGGGTTCTAAATTTTTTTACTACCGGTTCTGTGGGCGTGGCTTATTTTGTGGGCGTGGCTTGGTGGAGGGTAATGTGACTGGGTGGACGTGGCCAACTTTTCTTTTTTTTTTTTACTTTTAAAAGCATTTTTTCTACAACCTTAAGAGGTTGCAGAAAAAAATGCTTTTAGAAGCCTCTGACGATCAAGCAACTCAGCTGGGATCGCCAGGGGCTTTTAAAGGCAATTTTTTTATACGACCACTTTGGCTGAAGAGGTTGCAGAAAAAAATGCCTTCAGAAGCCTCTGACGATCCCAGCTGAGCTGTGTGATCATCAGAGGCTTTTTTTTTACTTTTAAAAGCATTTTTTTGCACACACTTGCCTGGGGGTTGGGACCCCTGCCTTAGTCCATTTATAGCTTTGTAAAATCAAAATCTTATTTATTTATTTTTGTTTATTTCAAATTCTTTAAATTTTTAAGCTTACAATTAAAATTTTCTTTCATTTAAGATTGAAAGCAAACTTACCTTAAAGTTAGATTAGGGAACTTAGTGTCCTTTAAAAGGCACCAAATGTGTTTGCAAGCAAGATGGTTATTTCCATCGTATCAAGTTCACTGTCTGGTGGTTTCCTCATGAGGAAGAGCTATCTGGAGTATATGTAGATAATCTCCCATTCTTTCCTTGACTGAACAGGTTCTGAACAGTCAGTCTATTCACAGATTCTTTATTCTTTGCTGAAGCTATCAGCTCCACTGTTGTGGAGACATCTTCAGTCCACCATTCCATCTCCCAGGCAGCTCCAGGGGGAAAAAATCTTTTGAGGGAGCTGCTCACGGATGGGCTACTGGGGGGTTGCAGGGGTTCAGGAGAACCTCAAGCTAAGATTCTGTGCAGTTCGGAGAACCCCCAAATCCCACTCCTGGCTGGCCCTGCCCACCCCACCCCTCCCCAGAATCTCCACATGGCCTGTTTTGGAGGCAGGTAAGTGCAGGGTGTGCACAGAGGCTCAGGGAGGGCAAAAAACAGGCCTACTGGAAGTTCGGGAAGGCTGGAAATGAGCTCATTTCCAGCTTCCAGATGGCCTCCAGAGTCTGGGGAGGCCGTTTTTTCCCTCCCGGAGGCTCGAGGAAGGCTCTGGAACCCACGGAGGGCAAAAAGGCTTCCCACGCCGTGGTGCAGGAGCCTGACCAGGCCACGCCCACCCAGGAACCGGGCAGAGAACCCCTTGCTAAAATTTTTGAAGCCCACCCCTGGAGCTACTTATGCCCCTAACTAGTAAGTCATTTTAGCTTTGTTGCAATCTTGTGAGAACATTAAGAGAGCAACTAGTGTCAGATGTGGTATACAGTATTGAATATAAATGTAGTAGCTCACTAACGCAACAGAAAAGTGAATCTCAAAATGTTTTAAAATCCAAACTGCAAATAGAATTTTAATTTTTTTTTAAGGCAGTAATGAAGCAATGTGCTTGACATAGTGTGGACTCAATTTCTGCTGTGATTTCTCTCATTTGCATAATGATGTTATTCTGCAGATAAATTACAGTATTTGCATTCATTTACAACCTTTGTTGTGACACCATCACACAAATGATATAAATCCTCACAATACCCGATTCTCTGATTCAGTGGATTTTCTCCAATAACAGACAGCTCATCCTCCTACCAGTGAGTTCATTCTGTGGATGTTCATTTTAGTTTTGAGAAGCTCAGTCTGTTCTAGCAAATATCAAGTTATTGCTGCTTTTAGATCATCTGAAATCCACTGCCTGGCCCACCATCTGCCCCACATTTAAAAGTATTTCATCAGATAATGTTATGTTAGCCTCAAATGACTTTAAGACTGACTTTATATTTGACTGCAGGCCACTGCACATTTCCTGAAATAATTTAAGGTTTCTCTCAGTGAAAATTCTCCCCACCGTATCTCCTTCCCTCACTCCTCTCCAGTTTTGCTATTATCTTCTGCAAATATTCAGGAGCAATTGTTGGATAATGGGTCTGGCCAAAATGTTAAAACGGTCTTCATCTTGCAGCCATATCTGCCATGATGACTTTTTTTATCCCTACTCCACCTGAATAACAGAATAAAAACAGAGTTGTAAGGAATCTTGCAGGTCATCTAGTCCAACCCCCTGCTCAAGCAGGAGACCCTATATCATTTCTGACGAGTGTCCAGTCTCTTCTTGAAAGCCTCCAATGATGAAGCACCCACAACTTCTGAGGGCAAGCTGTTCCATTGATTGATTGGTCCCATTGTCAGAAAATTTCTCCTTATTTCTAGGTTGAATCTCTCCTTAATCAGTTTTCATCCATTGTTCCTTGTCTGGCCTTTGGGTGCTTTGGAAAATATGTGGTCCCCTTCCTCTCTGTGACAGCCCCTCAAATATTGGAATACTGCTACCATGTCACCCTTTGTCCTTCTCTTCACTAGACTAGCCATGCCCAGTTCTTGCAACTGTTCTTCATATGTTTTAGCCTCTAGGCCCGTAATCATCTTTGTTGATCTTCTCTGCACTCTTTCTAGAATCTCAACATCTTTTTTATAGTGCGGTAACCAAAGCTGGATGCGGTATTCCAGGTGTGGCCTTACTAAGGCCACTTACTTACCTGCAGACATTGCTGCAAACATTGCAGATTCAAAGAGCATCTTGACATCTTCAAAAATCTCTCACTCTCGGCAACTGCTAGGCTGCTGGAGCAAACACACAGGGAATACACACGCAGCCAAGCTTGGTGAATCAATCCTGGTTTATTTGTTTGTCTCCAACAGCTCCTACTCACTGCCAGCGTGCTTAATCACACATTAAGTCAGTGCTGCGAGTGGCCACTACGCAGCACCTTTTAAGCAGCTCTATGCAAACCGTATCCAGCTGGAAGAACGTTTGTAATTGCCGCCACTGGAGCTGTCTGGGTCGCTGGATGATGACATCATTGGGTCTCTGTATGACAGTTCTGATCCCCACACAATCCCTCTATACCCGTCACCAGTGCACAACAGCCCTAACCATGGCCCCTATCCCCCTCACCGTCACCTGTGCCCATGTCCACCCGCCCCCACGTCCTCATTCAAGTAACTTGTCACATCACCAGTTTGCGAGATGTCGAGGGCTGCTTGACTCGACACTCACGCTTGAAGGTTGAAACTCTTTTAGAAACAAATAGCCACTGAAAGTATTTTCCCTTCCATTTTTGAGTGGGGTTTGCTTTAAGTTGCTTCTGGTAAGCAAATCTTGCAGTGTTACAAATTATGCCCTTCCCCACTATTGGGCCAACAGAGTGAAATACCAAAACAAAACATTTTAGACAAGAATAAAAAAGTAGAAATCCTAATACATAGCCAGGAAGGGTAGTTAATATTCATAACTTTATTCTCTTTACATTTATAATTCCAACTTTATGTCCATGAGTGTATCTTTTTGATGTGATGGCTACCAATATGGATGGTTTAATCCAGAGGCTAAGTTAGGACTGTGTTTTCTGTACATTAAAGAAAAAAACACCACTTGTTCTTCACAATGGCCCATAATGTCCCTTGGTACACAGGCTTCCCTCACTGTCCTCCTAATGCAAACTTTGAGGTCTGGAAGGACTCTGAAGCAGAGGAAGTCAAATCAATTTACTTCATTCTTGGGAGCAAAAGAACAACATGGCTTTGTGAAGTAGTTTTAATAGACTGGTTGTTTTGCGGTTTTGTCAAGCAACACACTTTATTAAAGTTTCACCTTGCCTCATATATAATGAATATTTGTCTTCATCTTACATTTGTTTTTGGCTAATTATATTGATGGTACAATTCCACAATTTCAAGGATCAGATGCTATGAGGATTTACCAAAGCCTCCTCTCCAAAATAATCCCTACTTAAGGAACAGTGTGTAATTCACACAAGTTACCAACTCCTTGAGACCTGTGAATATTTCCAAAATTACAATGTATTCCCCCTATAACAAAGAGGAAAAAAAAATTAATTACCAGCTCTAGAAAGGTATTTTTTAAATATTTTGAAGCAACAATTGCCTGTAGTGTCAAGTTATCTGAAGTTTATACCTTTAAAAGCTGCAGATATTTTGACCCTGATCCACTGATTCTCACAGTTGTGTTGATTGTTTCTGCACAAAATAAACAGTGATGAAGAGTTTGCACAAATAAAAGTTATTCTACTATTTTTCCACATTTTAACACATACTGTAGGTGGCGTATCAAAAATAAATTTAAAGGCATAACAATTAGACAAATTACTGCAAATGACAAGGGATAAAAGACAAAAAATTGACTGCCAATGCTTTAACCATGCAAGAGGATTCAAATGGAATGTTATATTACTTGCTGCACCCCTGTGGAAACGTGATGCCAGATGCATCATGATACAATCACACAAATACTGAAAAATTGTATAATCTGCATGATGATGTAATGACACACGTAACAGTTTTTGTGTGATGTCTATACCACTTCCTAGGCAGGAGTACACAACTTTTGGGTGGTCATTGCCAGGGCTCAGAATCCCAAAACTGAGAGTGTCTTAGAAACACAACCTCAATGTGATTTTATTTAAATGAAAATGTTACAGTTAATCATCGACTTACAACCACAACTGAGCCCAAAATTTCCACTGCTAAGTAAGACAGTGGTTAAGAGAGCTTAGCCCCATTCTATGATCTTTCTTGCCACAATTGTTAAGTGAATCACTGCAGTTGTTAAATTAGTAACACAGTTAAATTCAACACAAGTGAATTTTCTTGAATCACTTAACAATTGACAACAAAATTGACTTTGCTTGTCAGAAGGTTGGAAAAACATGATCACATGACCCTGGGACATTGCAACCATCATAAAAGCAATTCAGTTGCCAAGCATCTGAATTTTGATCCGGTGACCATGGGGATGCTGCAACTATTGTAGGTGTGAACTATTGTAGGCCTTCCTCCCACCGTCCGGTGCGCTCACACAGAGCGGGCCTCCTCAGGGTGCCATCAGCCAGACAATGTCAGCTGGCAGCCCACACGGGGAGAGCGTTCTCTGTCGGAGCGGCAACCCTCTGGAATGGGCTGCCCACCAGCCTCAGGACAGCCCCGGACCTCCTCTCTTTCCGCCATGAATTGAAGACGTGGCTTTTTCGCCAAATGGGCTGAATCCGTAGGGGTGACTTCAAATATTTTAATAATTTTAATTTGATTTTAATTAATTTTAAATTGATTTTAAGTGTTTATGTAATTTCTTGTTTGTTTTTGTAAGCCGCCCTGAGTCCTACAGGAGAAGGGTAGCATATAAATTACATAAATAAATTATAAGTCAGTGCTGTTGTAACTTCAAATGGTTACTAAACAAATGTGTATAACTTGAGGACTACTTGTACTTATCATAAATCTATTACATTAAAATTAATATGATTAACTTTCAACAATTTAGTGACTTCTCTTTTCTATCACATGCCAAACTATAATTTGATTGTACCCGATTTCCCAGTTTCTACCACTTTAAAATTATATAATCTAGCAGCAACATCTGTGAAAAGCAGACCTATGGCTTAGGTGAAGCATGTGATTTAATAATCAGATTGTAATTGCATTTTCACATCCTCAGATTTCAATGGCAGTAGGGACCAGGATTGCTGTCACTAAGTGTCGAGGTCATAAAGCATAATGCCACATGGCAAATCTGTATGAGACATGTCCATGGACTACTAACCTTGCCACAACTCAGATCCAGGTATGTTTTCTGATGCTGTAACTATTGGGGTCACTTTAATACATCTTTCTTAATCATAAAAAACCTAGGTTCTTCCTTGGTGCTTAATTTCTTTGGGGTCTGACCCACAACAACCACACCAGTGGTAACAATAATAGTAACAATAATTTCCTATTACTAAAGGTATTAAGAGTTGTTTAGTTAAAATAAAGAATTCTAGTCAAAATATAGCAGTCTTGTGGAATGTTTATTGTGATATATATAGATATCTTCAGTTTGTAACAATAGTTTGGGCTGAAATTTCTGTCACTAACTGATGTGATTGTAAAACACAATGTCACGTGAGCAGCACTTAGTGATGGCAGAAAACTAGGCATTTCCTAGTTGTCAACATTAAGCAAATCATCATGGTCATTAAATGAGGCTGTCATGTGGTTGCCATTGCAAACTCTTGCTGGCTTCCCTATTGAGTTTGTTTGTAGGAAGCTGGCACAAAAGGTCACCAATGGCAATTACGTGACTGCAAGTATACTGTAACGGCTGAGATTTTGATGACTGGTGTCAACTGAGCCTCCGGTGGGCCATCTCGGAGTTGCCATTGGGGGGGTAGGCTTGCAGGGACATTGAAAAAGCAGTAGCAGCATGGGAGGCTGATAGAGAAGAAAGAGCCAGCTGACGATCAGCTGGGGAGTGGAGCACACGGCTGGAGAGCAGGCCGACAGCAGAAGAAAGAAGTAGGCCCAACAGAAAATTCCAGGCCTTTCGAGAAGTGCAGCAGTTGTATTATAGTTAATAGTAATAGTAGCATTAATGCGGGTTCAGATAGATGATCACTGAGGGGCCCTCTTCACTCAAAGTAGTAAAAGCAAGAACATGTTCAACCAGAAAACACTTTCACTGGATTCTTTCCTAAAGAGGCCCCATCTGTCACAAGTTAGGAACAAACAGTGACATATGGCTAAAGAGGGCCAGGTCAAGGGAATCTACCTCTCTAGGAAACTCCCTCAGTAAGCTAAAAATACTTTAATTATCTATGTTATAGAAATCTACAGAAATTATGAGTGTTCTGGTCAAGATATTGTGAAACTTTTGTAATTAGGAAAATGTCAAATAATAACAGATGCATCTCTGTAACCGGAACTGCTGTGTTAGCAAAATCCTTTGTTTGGAAGGGTATAAGAACTGGGGTCTAATAATGTATAGGTTGTTCAGATTCTGAGGTAGCCGACTACCGATCTGATCCCTTACTGCACAATAAGAATAAACTGACTCTGTCTGCCCCGAAGGGATGTCGCTCAATTCCTTTCTTCCATAACAGTTGCGTAGGTGGGGTAGACACGCACAGGGTGGGGGGTAAATTGGCAGGAAAGCAGCAACGGTTAGTGCTGCCTTTTTTTGGTTACTATGTGCCAGGGGTGGATTACCTTTACTATCGGTTTGCAACGGAAGCGCATATATGAGTGTGCAGTTCTGTGCATGCACAGAAGCTTCTGCACATGCACAGATTGTCCATTATGATGTCCGGGCAGGTGGGCAGAGCCTCCTGACGCTTTCACAAGAACCAAGAACCAGACAGAACAGGGAGCAACCCACCATTGCTATGTGCCCATGTTTCAGGCCTTCCAAGATTAAAAGCAATTAATTGACCCTTTTTCTTGCTGTTTCTTGGTACTGGTGATTCGGAACTTACTTGGTTGTAAGTAGCACTTATTCAGCACCTTCAGAAGTTTGAAAAGTTGCTGAATGAGTCGATAAGATTATCAATACTACAGAACAGATCAGGTAAACACTGGTTGCCATCCTAGCATGTGAACTCTCAGACTTACAAGTTATACTTGTAGGTAACAAGCTGGGGGTCTGAGAAAAACACTGGGAAGGAAACAAACTTTCATACACAGAGAGAATCTCTCTTACGACAGAGTGGAGGAAGCTGAAATGGGGAAGAAGCTGCGATTGAACTCAGAAAAACAAAAGGTTGGCTGACAAACAAAATACAATTTTGACAATGTTGAACTGCTGAAGAGAAATTAATTCTCAGATGGATGAAAGAACACTAAAGATCTCCCAAAACAGAGAAAGGCTAGGCTTCAAGGAACAGCCCATTCTATGCAGAATTCCCACAGGAGAAGAAGATCCAAAGATTAGCATTCAGGAAAGATTGGCAGGTAAGTTTACCCAAAGCCCCTGATGAAATCTAAAGGGAATTTACCGGTAGTTACAGCTATACACATGACAATAGATAAGACTGTCAGCCCTACAAGGTAGACTCAGCCAGGAAACTACAGGAAGACTAGAACTAAACTTTATTGATGTAAGTAGACTACAGTTACAGAATGTGGCAAATCTGCTTGAGGTTGTCCTTCCTTCCCTCTTATACCCCAGTGAATCATCCCAAGTTTCCCTTCTCAGGACATAAGGGATGTTTCTGTTCTTTCGGTTTACATAATAGATTCTGCACATTTGCTTCTCTTTGCACAGACACCCTGACCTTTGAAGATGTATTATTTTTCAGAGAGGGAAGTAGCTAATCTTGGATGAGAATAATTAGGGTAATAAAGTGATTTACTGAATTATAATCTTTTCCCAGCAGTCATGCCAGGAGAAGAGTAGGGAGACTATCTGAAGAAGAATTTGTATTAGTTATTTATATTCGCCTGCAAAGTAATATAGTTCTAAAAGGAAGATTTTAAAAGACACTAAAGTCCTATCTTATAGTATCATATCACAAGTAAAGAAAAATACCAAACAAATTCATAAGACAGTGGTGGTATGATACAATTCTATTCACCAATAGATGACATCCTTGAGATCAAGATAAACCTGATATATTTTCTTATGCATTTTTCTGCTGTACTTTTTACATCAGTTTCTGAGCAGACACACCTTACCATACTTTAATAACTTGACTCTTTTTTAAGGAGTCTATTTATCATAGATCAGAAGCCTGTCATCAACAGTAGAAATGCTAAGATTTTATTTAGAGCAATTTGTGTAAGATATTTCAATCGAGGATGATAACCAAACACTTCAGTGAAGTCTTTTCACTCTTATATTTGATTGGATTTCTCTTTTACATTATGTTTTGTATTTTCATTGTGTTTTATTCATTTCTTCCCTTATTCTGTTTTTTGAGGTCTGTATTTTTAGTGGGGGGCTACTATTGCATTGTTTTTGCTGTATTTGGTCATTGTTTCTTCATTTTCCTTTTTTCCTTTTACCTTGCTAATAATGGACCATAATTATTTCGTAAGAAATTCAGACACAATTTTATACTATAATTTTATCTATTTGATCCTGAGAACCACCAACTAATAGTATGCATTTTTGTGAACACAATCTACTTCATAAATTTTAGAAAACATTAAGTTTATTAACCCTCAATATGTTCTTTTCTGTTGCTTTCTTCATAAAAGGATATATTGGAAGTCTGGATAAATAGAATACAAGAATCAGAACAAATTTCATAGGTCAGATAGACTGCATATTCATACTTACCTCCTTTCAGAGTTCCACAAAATGAATAGTCATCATCCATACCATGACAAACAGTACTCTCCCATTTGAAGGCTTTGGAAGGCCCATTCGACAACTGTATGCGTCCTTTGACAACTGTCAAATCAGCCTCTGCAGAAATATGTTACAAAAAGATTATTGATGTCTTTATGCAATTATATAATATAGGCCTGTAACATATTCCTTATATGTGTATGAGAAAGAGAGTGAAAATTTGATCATTTTAAAATTCTTTTTAAATCCATGGGATTTCATAAAACATTTTGTGTCCCAGAAGACAGCATCAATTGAAAACATATTTATACAGACATTTATAAATAGTGACAACAAAGCCAAAGGAATGATAAATACTTCATCATTCTTTATCATTTATTATGTCAGATTATACATTATCATTATTGTAACGAAATTTGGAACTAATCAGAGACCTTCCACCAAACTGAGAAGTGAATTGGTTGCTTAGTAGTTTTTTACATACCAAAAGTGGAGAAAAAAAATATAATATACATACTTAGCATGAGAAAGAACTAAATTTGTTTTTCTGGTTTAAAGTTTCTCTCTTGCTCTCTAACTCAAACATTTGCTTCCAGATGTGTTACATTATCCCTACCATCATTTTCAACAGAATACCCTGTGCCTCTCTTGATTTACAAACTATTAAGCCATGACTTATGCATTACAAACTGCAATGAACAGGTTCACATTATAGTCTAAGGAAAAAAATCAAAGAAATTGATGGCTCAGCACTACAGATTGTAAACTCAAGTAATTGACTGCGGAATAAGCCCATTAAATTGAACAGGACTTCAATATGTACAATGAAAGACTTGAGCCAATATTTCCCATTTAGGAGAAATTGCTGTCTAAAAATATTAATGAATATGAAAGAACAAGCAGAAGGTTGCTTTGATTGCTAATACTCCAGCAATCCTTAGGTATATGAGATGTGTGCTGATAATATAAAAACACAGAAAGATGAGCAAAAGAGTACTTCCTTGCACTTCCATGACCTTCACATATCAATTAAGTATTTTGTACAAGTGTTTACCCTTAATAGGCTGTATTTTCACTAAAACCAATTGTATGACATACAAGAGTGGTAGCAATCATTTTTATCAATATCTTATCACTTTAACTGCTCATCTTTCTGTGAGTAATCAATGATTGCTTTATTGTATTTATAGTAAGTTGCCTATGTAAGTATATAAACAGGGAGCAAACCCCACATTCACTAGTGACTGATGTTACTTATAATGAAATATCTGCAAGCAAACAACCAGATTCTGAGAGCAGTAAGGACTCCATATACCTGAGCTATAGATACTCTCTTCTATTGTTATTTATGGATACCATGAAATATGTTGAGCATTGTGTGTGTATTTAACTGCTAGGGTCATTAAAAAAATATATTCAGAAATGAATATGGACTGCTGTGATATAGAGACATAGCAGTGACTTATATGAATGTTAACTTTGCAGTACTTCAAATTTTTATTAAAAAAACACTGTCAGTCTTAACTCTCTCTTGTGCTTTCCAATAACAGCTATTGAATACTGAAAGTCAGTCCTCCTGGAGTAATTAGTGTACAGGTAGTTCTCAAAATATTACCAGTCAATGACCAAACTTATGACAGCCTCCCCAAAAGCTGCATACAATCCCGTTTCAAATTTACAGAGGCTATAATACTCTACAGTCATTTGCCCTGGTCTGGTCTGACATAGGCAGTAAACTCACTTGGAATCCAGAAAATAGTACCCTGCCAGTTTGAACGATCCCGTAACAAACATGGCTTCACTGAAAATAAGAAGTTATCTCTTCCAGAACCTGTGAGGCAAACAAATTTAGTAAAATAAAAAAAAAATCATTAAAAATGACATGAATCTTTAACCATTCCTGCTGGATGACTAAAACACACAACTAACATACTTTTGAAAATAAGAGTCAACCAATACTTTGAGTCTGTGCGGGGATGGAAGAAACTAGCAAGACAATACTTAATCAGGATAATATAGAGCAATTGCATCTAGAAAACCAGAACATATAAAAAAGAAATGCAGAGTTTAAGAGTTCTTCTAAAAAAGTAAAGGTAAAGGTTCCCCTTGCACATATGTGCTAGTCGTTTCCGACTCTAGGGGGTGGTGCTCATCTCCGTTTCAAAGCCAAAGAGCCAGCGCTGTCCAAAGATGTCTCTGTGGTCATGTGGCCGGCATGACTAAATGCCAAAGGCATTCCCTTCCCACCAACGGTGGTCCCTATTTTTCTACTTGCATTTTTTACATGCTTTCAAACTGCTAGGTTGGCAGAAGCTGGGACAAGTAACAGGAGTTCACCCCATTACACGGCACTAGGAATTTGAACCGCTGAACTGTCGACGCTCAGCGTCTTAGTCACTGAGCCACCGCATCCCAGAGTTCTTCTACATCTGTAGCTAATGAAAGCAACTGAGTTTGCAACAGAGATTATGTAGACATAGTATTCGATTTAGAACTTTCAAATTTGCTTTTTTTTCATCTTTGAGGCCATGTTATTTGTGGATTATTCTACTTTTGCTCCCCTACCAAGATATTCTACAAAGCATGCAACCCACTAAGTCATAAGAAGTCATCTTCTCATAAATGGGGACATGTCAGAGCTTTCAATAAGTGAAAGAGGAAGTTATTAAGACAACTCAGGCCATATTCAATGGCTGAACCTTTCTGAATAATCTCAATTTTCACGTGGCAACCAAAACAGATTTAATATAGTATTATTTTCTGCTCCAAAGCAAATATTTAAACAAGTTCTCTTTCAGCTTTGTAGGTTAAAAAAAGTGGTAAAATAAGTGTAAAGGTATGCCTACTCCTTGTAGAAATAAGGTGTTTCAGTCCCCACTGCTTGCTCAAATGTGATATTAATTCATTAGTTCATTTTATTTACATTAGAAGAAATTGTTATGGCCCACCCACAAGATTTAAACTAATTTACAAAATGAAAAATAACTTTTCTGCCAATTCCAAAGAACTCATTAGCAAATGAGTGGGACAGTGTGTCCATGAAAGAACAAAGGTGCAAATGAAGGCACAAATGTAATGGCATCATCACAGACAATTCAACCTACATATTTACTAAACATTAGATGCGATGACATGTTTAAAAGGTGGACTTTTAAAAAATAATATAGGCATGTTGCTTTATACTAGAACAGTGGTGATGAACCTTTTACTCATCGAGTGCCGAACAGGTACGTGCTTCTGCACTAATGCGTGGCTCCTCCCCCACGCACTTTGTGCACAACCGCACCATCTGTGCATGCGCACAGCTTTTGCGCATGCGCCTCGTGTGCTGCACACATAACCCCACCATCTAGGCATGAGTGCAGGTTTTGCATGACTCCCCGTGCACTGCACGTGCAATTGCACCATCTGCACATGTGTGTGGTTTTCACGCATGCAGTGCATGTGCATGAATGCCATCTGCGCATGCATGTGCTGCGCGCCAGTATGTGTAAACATGCGCACATGTGCAGGAGAGCTCTGAAGACCAGCTGGGTCCCCTGAATTGCATGCATGCACACCAGAGGCCCAAACACCAGCTGGAGTGCATGCGCATGCTCAGCTGCAAGTGAGTTGGATGACAGCTTGTGTGGCTGGAAAAATGGCTCTGCATGCCACTTCCGGCACGTGTGCCATAGGTTTGCCATCACGGTACTAGAACCATGTTTTCTAAAGTGTGGTCCGAGGATCCTTTGGAGAGACCTGAAAACCAAAACTAAAATTCTTGCCAGATATTGAAGATACTGTAGTTCATGGAGCAAAGATACTACCTGTGCCCTTCTTTGGGCATCCAATATTACTTGTGTGGTCACATTCTACATCAGCTGAAGCTTTATATACTTTTCAAGGGTTATGCTTTAATTTTGGAAATCAATGAGCATTTTTATTGCTTTATTTATTGTCTGTTTTATTGTACATCACCCAGAGACCCTCTTTATGAGACATGGGCAGTTCAGCAATGTGATAGATAGATAGATAGATAGATAGATAGATAGATAGATAGATAGATAGATAGATAGATAAACACACACAGACACAATCTAGGAAGATGACAAATGTTCATTCCTGAATAGGGTGGATTCAAGGTTACCATGACACTGTCAACTCCTAGAATAGATCTAAACAGAATTGTACTTTCTGTGTTTCACAGCTACTTGACAGGAATTCCTACAGAAGTTTTTACATTGATGTTATGATAATGTAATGTAAATTAGAGCATCTTAGGGTAAAAGATTTGTATACCTGTTTAAAATCTAAAAATCATTCTGTGACGCTGCAATCATAAGACAACAAGCCTATAGGTGTAGATTTGACACCAGTTTAGCCATGAACCAAATATTGGAAATACATTTGAAGTAGGGTAGAATTTTGTCTTTCTAAATACTGCATTAAATGGGTTGTAAAGTTTTGCAAACGTAAAGAGATTTTCCGGCTCAAAAAGCACCACATGTGTACTATTTTCTAATTAAAATTGTGCATCCTAGATTGCAAATTATCACATTAAGAGTAAAAACCATACTGGTACATGACACTAAAACTAGTTTTGTCAGGGTTACTTTATTACAAAAATATGGCAAATGGAAAAACAGAATTCCACTTTACGGAAGACGACATGGCTTTTTTTAAGTGTCTGTAAGAGAGTGAGTGCCTGTCTGTGTGTGTGTGAATCATGGTGTTAATTGCCTTGCCTAGACCAATCCCTGGCAAGGTTTTGGGGAAGTGGTTTGGCAATGGAGGAACTTGGCTCAAAATCACCCAGCTAGCTTTGTGCTTGAGGCAGGACTGGAAATCTCAGGGTCTCCTGCCTCCTAGCCTGATGGCTACACCAAATTGTCTCCCTTTTCAAGTTATACCCAACTGACCCTCTACCTAAAGTTACACATAGCCTTTTTGTAAATATATAACAAGTAAAGGAAGCAGAGATAGTATGCAGAATGGTTCTGGGTTAGTAAAAAGCAAACACACAGAGAAATCTAGTTCACCAGAATGAGGGTCAATGGTAGCCTCCCCAAAATGATCTCCCTTCTTCTGATCTGTTTCCAAGGATTATCCAGGACACAGTTTTCTGGCTATTTTAAACGAACAGAACAATATAGCCGAAGGAGGGACAAACTAATCTGAAAGGATTTACAAACTCTGCTAAACAAAAGCATAGTGGTTCTTTACTTACCACAATAGGAATATAAAATATCAATGTCATTGGATGTACAAAGCAGTTGTTTTTCCAGTGCCACAGTAAAGCCATAAACAGAAAGAATGATAATAACAAGCTGGAAAAACTGTAGATAATGCAACACCATCATGCCAGCAGCAAAGTAACTTCATTTTCAGTAAAAAGAGGAAGAATGTTACGCTTCGTCATCCTCAAACGAGAATTTTTTTTAAAGGGGAAAGGCTATGTTGTATCTTAAATGATAGCAAAACAATTATCTGAAACTCTTTTAACATTTTGCCCATTGTTACAGAAGACACACAATATATTTTGAATCTCATTTGTGTAAAATGAGAAAGGGAGGGAGGGATAGAAAGAATCATTATATTCACCAAAGCTTGATTTGATTATGACTGTCAGGAGGCAGACCCTCAAGAAATATTGGCTTCTTAATTCAACTTTATTTTGGGCTTCATAATCCTCATGTAATGACCAATCTTTTCCTTCATTCACAAGCATGGACTCTTTTGGGGCATATATGCTGGAATAATCCCAACTACACAAACCTGACCTAGAGTTTAATTAGCTATTCCCATGGTGGCCCTCTTTAATATGCTCAGAAATAGCAATTTAATTAAGCAAACCAAGTCTAATAAAAACCTGCCAACCTTTTAAAAACCTTTAAAAAAAAGTTGGAATAATTTGGATTGGTAGATTACTGTTGTGTCCTTTCTGTTCACATTTATACATAATAAGATTCTGATCCTAAAAATAATGGGGTTAGCTAAAATCAACTTTGATCTTATATCTAGAAATGATATAAATTATGATATACCTACAAGAATTTTATCATAGACAAATATTAGATAACAGATAAATCTTTCTTATGCTATATATAAACTTTTCAAAAATTCTAGTTTAAGATTAGGTTTGTATGCAAGGCTGTAACACCAAGGCAATTCCTGCTAGCATAAGAATTAAGCAGATGTATATTTGGATTGCTGCTATGGCACATTTGTTAACTGTCTAGCATCCAAGATGAATAATTGTACTTGCCATTCTCCAAAACTGAAGGGCAGATATCCGTCTATTGCAACCCTCCTATATGTAAATGATGCTGTTATTTCAGTTCCAATTGGCCAAAAGTGAGTTATGCATTGCAATTCAGAAGCACTCAAAATTAATTATACCTGATGTTTAGGGTTTGCCAAGCAAAGAATCATCTGTACTCTAGACTTAAATGTTATGGTCACACTTTCCAAAAAATTAGACAACCATCTTTTTAGCTATTCTTATATATACATTACTGTTAAGAGCTTCCGCCTTTTTTTTCATGAAAGTGGTAAACAATATTTGGCTGTATTGTAGATGCAGGACATACGCATGTAAACGATAACCACAGATAAAAATGTTGGGAATAGCCATAATGTTCTTCAGAGTAAGAGTAATCATTCTTTTCATGTGATAGAAATCATTTTGAAGACTAAACTGGATTGATAAATCTACCCTTTTACTTGCTGACCATTTCAGACAAAGCCAGTCCGGATGAGACATGATTTATTCGGTCTTCTGGTATTCAAAACCTGTGCTTTATTACCAAACTGTATTCCTTCTTACCCCTCAAGTACAGCAAAAGGTCATAGAACCTGTATGTGCACTAGAGCAGGGATGTCCAACCTTGGCAACTTTAAGCCTGGAGGACTTCAACTCCCAGAATTCCCCAGCCAGCTTTCTGGGAGTTGATGCATGCATGGTTTAAATAGTTGCAGACAGGCTATGTAAACAACCTTGCAAATATTTTTTTGTCTTAAAAAACAAAGTGCTTCAGAGCTTTAATGACCACAATTATTTGAGGGGATACTTTTAAGGCAGAGGTCCACAACCCCAGGTTCGTGGACCAGCACTTTACTGGCTGACTTTCTGTTACTGGCCAGCCTTGAGGAAGATTGACTTTACTAGCTTTATAGCTGAGCCTTGCTTGTCTACCAGCATCTGAAAGGAAAGGGAAGATTAAGGGGGCCAGGGTGTGGCAGGACAGGGACAAGGCCAGAGGTGGGTTTCAGCAGGTTCTGACCAGTTCTGGAGAATCAGT
>WNWU01000003.1:36704738-36734871 GCA_012654045.1 Ptyas mucosa | reverse complement strand
AGCAAAGCTGGCTGGGGAATTCTGGGAGTTGAAGTCCTCCAGGCTTAAAGTTGCCAAGGTTGGACATCCCTACACTAGAGGAGCAGGCAGTTTATCTTTGCATGAATATGTAGAAAGGAAGGCACATGACTATGTAGACTGTGTAGTTTGTAAAATCCATCTTTCAAAGGATATAATTTTTAATTATTTTTATTAATCAGTCTTACAAAGAAACAAATCTTGCCACTGTCGTCACTTATGCCAGAGGTAGTGAACTCTTGTGATATTTCATACGAAGTCGTAAAAAATATTACTGAAATCAGTAATGTGGCAACAATCCAAAAACACAGTAACCCTTAAGAACATTATTTTAAAAGAAAAAAATGGTGTATGCCCCACTAAATCATTTCTTATTAGTAAGCCAATTATGACTCCATTTATTTAACAATGTATGCTTTTTGAGCACTCGATTAGAGGGGCCTGCATTTAAAGGTGTCATACAGTATTGTGATTCAGGTCCCTCTAGTGGTAAAAACGCTTCCTTTATTGTAGTGAAATTCATCCATTCTTTAGTTATCCATAATTGTGAATTGAAACTTCCTCAATAATATAGTTTTAGGAAAACTGAAGAGGATCTCAATAGGTAGACACTTAAAAATAAAGAAATAAAAAGCATGTACTCTTTAAAACTGAGCTAATTCTTAGAAGTGGGCGAGGATTCTTTGAAGATTGTTATCGATCCATCTGTGAAATAGATGCTATTGTCACAAAAGTGCTTTTTCAACAAGCAACGGACTTCGTCCGTCCGTCCCCCCTGGATGTTTTGCTTCTCATCCAAGATGCTTCTTCAGTTCTGACTGAATGGGGGTGGGTGGAGGGGGGAATGGAAGGATTTATATTCCTTGCAATCATCTGGTTATTAGCACTCTCTCTGGGAGTTGTTGGGGGGGGGGGGGGGGTCTATCAGGGTCCTGTGAATCAGAATGGAAACGGGTGTGGGATCTTCTTGGAACTGCTGAAAGTACTGTGTTGTAAACAGGAGATAGAGGTGTTGTATCCCTCCCCCTCTGTTGAGAGTGGGCTGTTCAATCAAGAGGTCAATAGATGACCTCTTTGACCCCTCTCTGTTCAGAATGCGAACTCTGAAAGAGGGGTCAAAGATGCAACACCTTAAAAGACCATCTTTTTGCTCAGCAGACTAAATGCCCATCCCAGTAAAAGCACTTTTAATCACGTTTATCAATATTTAAAATAACAAAACTAAAGTAACGATGAAAAAAAGCAATATTAGGTCATCTAGACTCTGTGAAAGACTTCTGAACATCAAGCAGAAATCAGGTAATATATAAAGACTTTGACATTTTATAATTCTATTTTTCTGAGTCCTTCAAACTAAACTGAAAGGGTTTGTCATAACCCATAAGATGGCTGTAGTCTTGAGCAAAATTAAAAAGGAATGGATTAACAAGCATTGCTCTTCTTTTAACATAAAATGTTGTGAACATCTTGCTCATGTCTGGAACAATCACATCTTTCTGATGGAACAAAATTTTCTTTTCTCTCAAAATGCCACTGTATGTAATTGCTGTATATGTGTCTGTTTTATCTTTATAGTACAGACGGATAATATACCTTCTAGTAAATAAATGTAAGAGCAGTGGTGTTAGGAAAATGAAGAATAGTGTGGCACTATAAAAAGCAATTTCCGAGTAGAGTTTGTCAAAATTTAAGCCATACTTGTCTATAATAGCAAACAACATGGAAGCAGTAATTATGCTGGTGGTAAAACAGAATATTTTCACTCCTGCAAGAAAAGAAAAACATGTTAATAGTTAAGAGGTCCCAGTTGGCTCCCAACCACATATTGGTATACACTCAGACAGTAATTCAAGAGCTATGCAGTACTAAGAGCCATTTACATCCATTTGCTGGGAGGGCCATCTTCCTCAGTAGTATTGGCTTCTGAATTGATATAGTTCAGTTAACAGAGCTAAATGAAATATTTAACAATATGCAGCAGTTTGAATGGGAAGCCGAAAAGAAGCACTTGCTGTTATCATTCCTGTAAAGAAATGACTGCCAGAAAAAGTTGTACAGGTAGTTCTTGTTTAGCAATCCCAATTATGACTAGCAGCTCTGTTAAGTGAAACAGTTGCTAAGTGGAAAATCATGTGACAGGACTGTGCTTTCCTTTTTCCCAAGCCTCCCAAGCTTTGAGATGCTTGAAACTGACAAGACTAATCAGTTTCATACCTTCCACTTTTGCTTCCCTCCTAACTAATCCCCCAGCTTTGAATGCTCACCCTGGCTGGATGCTGGGATAATTAACAGCAAGGAAATTAGTAATTGTATTTATGTTTGTTGGAGAGAGATTACAAGAGAATATGCAGGCACAAAATGAGGAATACACATCAAAAGCAATGTGATGCACCCGGAGCTATGAACATACTATGCAAATAGTCCAACATATTGCCCATGGTGTGCCTCCTTAACATTTTGTAATCCCTTCCATTATAATTTCCTTCTCTGGGGAAACAAGCAATTTCTAAAACAATCTGTCTTGGGCCTGACTAGTTTTCCCTTCCAACACCCAGAGTAGAAACACTGGAGTGGAAGGGATTACAAGAGAGCATCTCTTTTTTTTATCAAGTTCCACCCTTTTGCTACTAATTGTTGCCCTGCCAGGCATCTAAGACATATGCCACTGATATGAAGAATGTTTTAAAAAGTTGCTAGTATGCTTCTGGGTCCAATTATCACCTTTAAAGCCCTTTATGGCATGGATCCAGCCTATCTGAAGAACTGTCTCATCCCAGTGGGATTGGCCTGGAGGGAGTATGGTGCAGACCACATTGGCCAAAGAATTTCAGCTGGCAGGATCCAGGAGAAAAGCCTTTTCTATCATGGCTCCCTGAACATCCTGCTCTCATAAGTGAGGTCTGGTCCTACCCTTTTAGCCCTTCAAAAAGCACTACAAACCTGGCTCTGCAAGCTGACTTGAGCCTTCCACTTTGGAGGTAGTTACTAGATCCACCTCCATTCCATTTACATATTAGTCCCTTTTTATCTAGGCCTTGGTTAATTTTAACATATTAATGCTCCTTAATGTTTAATGTTCCTTAATGTTTTATGTTTTTATATTATTGTGAGATGGTTGGCATATAAATTTAATAAAAGCATAAAAGAACAGATGAGAAACAAACCAAATATTTTGTTAAAAAAGTTCTTTGGAAGGCAATTAAGCGGGCTTGCAGAACTACTGCAATTAAGAACTTGCAGTAGTTCCTAATAGCTATGATTAGGAGTGAGGACTGCTGATTGGTATAGTTCAATAAATGAAGACTCAGTTTTCTCTTTGCTTTAAATTTACAAAGTAAGTTTTAAAGAGTTGTATGTTCTACTCAGAGTTAAACCCTTATCAGTTTAATGAAACTCGTTCCTCCAGATAACTGGATATGAATTCTCATAATTTTCAAAAAGCATGGCCATAAAGGCTGAGAGAGTGGTAGTTAGTTGAATGAAGAGAACATCAAATTGGTAATGAGATACCTGGGAGTATCTCAAAAACCCAGAGATAACAATGTATATACTTTGTTTGGCTATACTTTGGAGAGGAGTCTCAGCTGGCTATTGCTCATTTTTCAGGTGGTTGTACATAAAACAGAAAACTTTATAGCAACTTATATTCAGAACATATTTACATCATACAAAGATGCCAAGAAATTATTTCCATTTTTTACTTAGGTTTAATTCAAGGCAGGGGAGAATCTTGTTTAAACCAAATACTTCCTGGATTATCTCTTTCCACCCACCAGCATTTTTCCTTCCAGCCACTGTGTTCCCCAATAGACTAAAAGGAGCCACCCAGGTGTCCAAAAGTATTTTTGGGTTTTAGGCAGGAGAAATATGTAACAGAGAAAGCATCTTAGCAATCATTTTTCTAGCAAGAGTCACAAATGCCTGGGTTAAGCTACTACATTAAGTAGTACATAAATAAGATATTTAAATGCATAAGCAAATTTATAGCTAACACACTTTGCATGCATTTCTGCATGAGGAGAATTCTCACTCACGAAAAAGTTAAAAAAAAACAAAAAAACAATGCCAACACACTTACCTAATACAGTTTTTGATAAAGTTCCAGAATAAATTAATCTTCCATATTCTGAATGTTCCTCCAGGGATGATGTACCAAAGCGACACAGAGACACTGCACGGAGAAATGGAACCTAGAGGCCAAATATCATATATAATCAGTATCAATATCTCTTCCAGTAAGTTTACTCATATATCAACATATATATGCAGACATGCTTTCTTCTGGCAACTAATTTAAATAATAATCCTGAAAGCCTGGTTGAGATCGGCAAGATGCTGCCCTACTTCTAAATATGCTTCCCTTTGTTGGGTGAGTAATGCATAGACCACTTGAAAAATTAAGATACCCTGTCCACGATTCATATATATTTATTGTGTAAGGTTTATATGGCCACCTATCTTCTGCAATATAATCTTGACATGACATGACAAATTAAAGCAACCACAAATACCTTTTAGATGTCCCTCCTTAATAATTAGCAATTTCCACTCTATGCAACATGTTTGCTGCTATACATGGATTTTAAAGAAGAGCAACAAAAGCATTTTGAAGTTATTTCCTACCAAATTAAAACGAAACCGTTTGCTTTTATCACCTGGTGGAAAAAGAAAACAAGATACACATCTCAGATTTCCTTTCCAATTTTCTGCTGCTGCTGGACTATGATACCCTGATACCTTTCATCCTAAGCGTTCTTCGGCTGAGCACAGGTAGGTAGCATGGATCGCTCGCTCCACTTAGTGGCTCAGGAATTCTGGGACCTGCACTCCACGCATCTTAAAGCTCCCGAGGTCGAGAATCACCGGATTACAGCACTGATTGTAGATCCACACGTGCAACAACCTGCAGGCCAGGAGCCGCGGCTCAAACGCCGGTTGCAGGCTTTCTACGGGAACTGTCGCCCTCCCTCGCCGTGTAAGGAAGCACCGTTCGCTGCAGCACTTACCTGCTTGTTTTCTCCCAGCCAAAACCGGGATGCAAACGCTCGGGACGAAACAAGCGGCGTTAGCAGTTTGCAATGGGAAACCGTGAAGGGTTGGCGCTTTTCGGAGATTCTCGCCAATCTCTTCGCCGTCTGGAACGCCCTACATCTTCCGGCGCTTTGCTGCCACAGTTTTAGGCCGGGAGCGTGGAGCCTCAACCCGGCTACCAGCAACATCTCCTTCGCGGGAAGCCAAAGCTACTGGGCAGAGCAAACCGAAGACAGCTGCGGGGCCTCCTCTTCCGGCCTACAGAAGGCCGAAAGCGGCGTTGGGAAAGTTACTGCAAAGCGCCGCTGTGGGAGGAGCGCGACGTTTCAAGTTCAGCGCCTCTGCCTGAAGGTGGGGCTGAAAGGCGTTTGAAATTACTGGGATCCCGATCGAATGCCAAGAACCCGACTTTTCCCAGCCGAGGGAATGGAGCCCCGGATGAAGTGCCCCTTTTCAAGTGGTCCTGGGAAAATAGAAGGTCGAGAGGCGATGGAAAGATGGTGGAAGCAGCAATTGGACTATTTTAAAAAAAATAGCAATGCCAAGTAAATCAAAAATGCACCCTGGGGAAACTTAACATAAAATATGGGAATATCCCCCCTCCCCTTGGAATATGAGCTACATATCTAAACATGTTGCAAAGGATTCCCTCTGTTCTGTACCTGGAATAAAATGTGGGTTTTTTAGAAGGGGGGGGGGGGAATAAGACTAGGAAATAAAAAAAAACATAGCCTTTGATTTGTTTAAACATTTATTTGAAGCTTACATGTTTCTTACATGTTTCAATTACAAAACTCAGCTTTCTGATAGGGCCAATATTTACAATCTAATCATCAACTCTGTTAAATCTGGTACTAAAATTAATGATTACAACTGAATATAAATGTGTGGAAGGAGGGTGTAACATACAAATACACAGAGTATTATTGGTTACAGAAATGCAGGTTTAATTATCCTGTAAGAATAGCTTTTCATACCCCAATATTCCCCTGCTGTTCTAATCCACAACTATTCTAATCACACTATGGGAAAGCATCAGGTTATCAGGTTGAGGAAGGTAGCTCAGAATATTTGCCTAATTAGGATGAAATGTTAATGAGAAATACACCGAATATAAGGATTTTTAAAAAACCAATGGAAAAGCTATTGGCTAATGAATTAATATTCTACACATCTCTCCTACTTAGTGTAATAAACTAGGAAGTCTTGCAACAAGTCCATTTAGACTTAGTTTTTTTCATATGAGAATATTTCCCAGATTATATTATGACTAAGCTCAAGAATATAGTATATCTAGTTCGCTAAATAACTATTGACACATAGAGGTGGTTTCATAGTTTCCTTTAAACTTTCTGGTGCTGCAACAATAGCCCTTTTGATTAAAATTCAATGCAAAAAAAATTAATCTATAAACACACACCCCTCCCAAAAAAAATCTATGTTAATAATTTAACATATAATCTTTAAAGGTTGGGTTGAGCCTCAACCCGTTGTTCCAATGTTTCCACAATGTTTTTCAAACGTTCTTCATCGTTGAAGAAGAACACATAGAGTTTTCTTTCCATCTCCTGTACTTTATTATTCTCCAAGACATCCTTCTTAGCTTTTATATCAGCAAGGAAATCGGTAATAAGCTGATTTATTTTATTCAACTGGAATTCCAGCTGCTGTAACTGTTCAGACAGTTGCTAAACATGAGAGAAATACAATAGTGAGTTCAATACATTTCTGTCCCACTATATCCTAGAAATATCTTCATATTAACTTTTTTATTTATGCAAACATGAGCTTCTTCTGCCCACATTTTTGAAATATGGTTCTTTAAAATTAAAACTTGGAATTCTTGGCATTTATACTGTAAGTCAGGAATATGAAAATTTTGATTTGATTCTACAGGCCAACAATTACTGGTCATTGGCAAGAACCTTCTGCTAAATAAAAAGGTATGGCTGGGTTCACACAATACATCAGATTGGAAGTCTCAAGCTCAAATATTCAAAAGTGCTGATGTCAACTGAATAGCCACTTCACCTTGGTCATGTAGCTTACTGCATATTTATTTATTAAATTTATATGTCACCCATCTCACTCTCCAAAGCAACTCTGGGCTGCTGACAATATAATAAAAACACAAATACAAAAACATTAACAATTAGATAAAACTAAGAACCAAATGCACGAGTGGTATGAAAGCGGGCTCTTTAACTAAAACACCAATATCTGGTGTAAGTAACCCAGATCGAAAGAGCTACCCAGATCCTGTTTTTATGTTCTCTCTCTCTTCCTGTTGAGTACAGCAATTTTAATTTCCTTGCATTCCTTTTTAGATCTACCCCAGGAGCACAATTTTCCAAGTACCTGACATGCTGTTCTATTGATTGCTGTGGCCTCTGGCCATAGATGACTCCAAACTCTTGATGAAAATGCCTCCAAGTGGCCTCTTTCAGTGCACCAATGTCAGAATATACTTTGGTCCACTGAGGAGGCCCAGAAGATGCATCAGAATTGTCTTAGAAGGTAGGTGAAAAAAACAAGAGGCCAGAAAGTGTTTTTCCACCATAGTGCCAATGCACCTGAAAGACTTCTCTTAAACAAACACAATTCCCACCTCCGAAAACAACCCTAATAGGAGAGGGCTTTCAGAAAATTATTATTCACAACTGGTAATATTTACTGAGTATTGCTGTAATTCTTCATGAACCTGAATTGAATTATATTATTTGGGGTTGCAGATTATTTTTACTGTATACACTTCACATAGCCAGCACTGCAATTTTATGTTGCGTCTTCATTCTCTTCCAATAGTGGAAATACAAAAAATAACATTGGAAAGCCAGAGAAAACAACTATCTTTGACTTAACGACCATAAATTAGGCCCAAAATGTATGTTGCCAAGTGATAAATTTGTTAGGTGAGCTATGCCCCATTTATGACTTTTCTTGCCACATTTATTAAGTTAATCATTGCAGGTGCTAAATTAGTAACATGATTGTTAAGTGAATCTGGCTTCCCCATTGACTTTGCTTGTCAGAAGGTTGCAAAAGGTGATCACATGGCCCCAGGACACTGCAACTGTCATAAAAATGAACCAGTTGTCAAGCGTCCAAATGTTGTTTGGGGATGCTGCAATAGTCATAAGTGTGAAAAATTGTCATAATTTTTTTCAGTGCCATTATAACTTCAGTCCCTAAATGAACAGTTGTAAGTCAGTGACTACTTGTATTGTCACAGTGAAGCAGGGGCTGCAAGCTTGGCATTCAACAAATGTTAATATGAACAGCTGATAGCACTAAGATGGTCAAGAAAAAAGAACCAGCCTGAGTCAGAATATTAAGGCTAGGTCCACAGTGTGTCACAGATTTGGAAGGATTTAATTCTGCCTACCAGCTTTGTAATAGCTTACTAAAGAGTTTAGATTAAACACACCAAAGTTATGTGAATAAGGTACTTTCTTATAATTACAGTAAGTATTAAAAAATGTACGGCTGAATAGTCCATGAAACCACCTTCTCGGATTATCATAATCCAATTACTTACCTGATTACTAAGGCACACACTTTCTCCTTTGTAGTATATGGAATCATGAAGAATTGTTAAATCAGCATCCATCTTTGACAAAAGATGATTTTGTTCTTGGCCAGCTAGCACTAATTGGTCAAGGACTGATGCTGAATCCAAATGCAATTTTTCAGCCATCTCCTCAAGCCTTTCATATGTTCTAAATAATTGCTTTGGATTCCTTCCTTCCAGAAGTTTACACATCCTTTAAAATATGTATAGAGGTGGGATAAAAATACAACAAAGTTAACAATGCCAGTATTTCATTAACAGCCAAGCATAAAATATTACATTATTTAATAAAATATGTAAAGTCCAGTACAAATACAGCAGTACAAAAGATATTCGACCTTTGCATCCATGTTATGCTTGGTTCAAGAGTCACACTTGACATTATTTCTGGAATTCATTATTTTAAATAAATAAGATCAAACCCTGGCAAAGTAGGGCTGACTTGGAAATATATCCAATATCAAGCAGCTGTTGTATTGTATATATTAATACAGGGAGAACATTAAACTATCCAATATTCTTGGTTGAAATGTTACCAGAGTTAGAGGAAAATGTACATTTGATGCAAACTGTAACATCCATACACTCTTTTATTTAAGGAAGTAAATTGTACTCTCCAATCCAAATAACAAAATTCCAAAATACTTGTATATTAAAAGTGAACTCAGAAACTGTTTATCTGCAAAGTTTGGATGGGAAGTGAGATCACATCCATTGATTTTAAAGGTCATTTCCATTTCAGCTTTCTATACCTCTGCAGAAAAACAATCAGTTTTCATGCAGGTATTCAGGTTAACAACTGTTTGACTAGAAACAACTTAAAATACTGTACAATAAAAAGAAAGTAAATGTCTATTATGAGTTCATACAAACACAGGTAATCCTCGACTTGTGACCACAATTGAGCCCAAAATGTCTGTTGCTAAGGGAGACATTTGTTAAGTGAGTTTTGCCCCATTTTACAATCTTTCTTGCCACAATTTTTATGGGAATCAATGCAGTTGTTAAATTAGCAATGCAGTTGTTAAATGAATCTGAATCAAAGTCCCCATTGACTTTGCTTGTCAGAAGGTCACAAAAGGTGATCACATGAACCAGGGACACTGCAGTGTTGCTTGCCAGGCATCTCAATTTTGATTACATGATCATGGGGATGTGGAAGCAGTCATAAATGTGGAAGAGTTATAAGTCGTTTTCAATGCTGTTGTGATTTTGAACAATCACTAAGCAGAGTGGATAAAAATCGATTAATTTTTTTTAAAAAACTGATTTTTTTATTTAAATCATTTTTTTAATTTTTATTAAAATGATTTTAATAAAATGATTTTGTAACAATCTATCTAGTTTTCTATTTAAGATACATTAATAGTTTAGTTTATTCAGCATGAAATGGAGCTTAGTTATGTAGCATGGGGCTGTATATTCTGCAAAATTAGGACTGTCGGTGAGTCAACAGCGGGTGAGAGGAGCCGCTGTGGGACAGAGATGACAGTTGCACTTTAAAAATTATGATCAAAATAAAGTTGATTGAAATCAAGCCTTTTTACTAGTGATTTAAATTGTGATTTAAATCGACTTGATTTAAATTAAATCCACCCTGTCACTAAGTGAACTGATGTATGTTGAGGACTACCTGTACATAACAGAATATGCTGTCTTAGAACAGTTACCAATAAGGAAGACCCATTAATTTCAAACAAATTATTTTTATGTTTCGGCCTGAGATTTATTTATTGACAATAGGCCTTATGTTTAGTGCTTCAGTAAGTTTGAAATAACCCAGCTTCTTACCTATGTGCTGCAATATCCTTTGGCTCAACAGTGCTTCTTGGTGTCCTTTGGAGGGCTATAGAAGGCTCAGACATTGTTTCTATTGTCCGTACTAAAATGTCATTGCTTAATTTCAGGGCTTGCACCATATTTTCCAGCAGACGGCTGTTTTCCCTAAATTTCTGAAATTCAATTTCATATGCCAACTGAAGAAATTCAAATGATGCCTTCTGTTTGATCAGCTGGTTACAAATCTGATCCTGCCTAGATATATAGTAGTTCTGTCGAGCAATTTGTAAATCAAAATCCCCTTTAACCACAGGCATATTCAAGAGCTCTGCATTCTCCTTAATCAGTGAAGGTAGGGTTCCACTGTTTATTTGTGATAAATCTATTTTTATTTTTGCAATGTCATTATTCAAGCTAGAAATTTTAGCTTCAAAGTTTTCTTTTCCATGAATCTGCAAAATAGAGAAATGGTTTCTGAGTTTTTACCAACAGAGTTGAGGTACTCTAGGTCAACAATTGAACGATATCATCTTGTAAGACACAAGAAGCATACCTTCTGTATCACAATGCCTGCTCTATGGAATACATTCTAACCCAATTCTGGCCTTTAAAAAGTCCCCAAGACCTGGCTCTTTCACAATGCTCTGAGCCAGGATAATATGTCTGTTGCAATTACTTAAAATCTGTGGTTTTCCCTAAAGGAGTGTGTTTTGTTTTCATTGTCTTCTTTACATATTGTGATGTATTTAACCCTTACTAGCTGCTCAGAATAATTTGAGAAGTGATCAGCTATATCAATTGAATACATTCCATAACACACTATATTTTGAAGTATAATTACAATTACCCATCTTTAAAATCTGAGTTGCTGTGGACCTAAGCCAGTGAGAAATATTTTTCAAAACTTCATTACTTTATTCACACTATAATGGACTTTACTGTAATAGATTTTTGAAAGGCACTATAATGGATTGCAACAAAGAAATTATTCTACGAAGCAAATTCAGCCATCAATGATTCATATAAGGATGGAAACTTTTGGAAGTCTTTTGTTCTTTTATCAAGTATTTCTCACTTCCCTTCCAATTTTACTGATTGATATGGACCTCACCCAGAGGCTTCATGTAGATGTTGAATAGGAAGGGACACAACATGGAGCCCTGTGGTATCTCACAAATGAGGGGCCCAGGGAGCTATTTCTCCCACCTCTGCATCAGTTGAAGTTGGCCCTAAAGGAAGAGAATGGTCTCTCCAATTCCCAACTGCCAAAACTAGTCCAGGATAGCATGGTCGATGTACTAAACCCAAGAGATCAAGGAGCAGAAGAATGAATGCATCACCTCCATCCTAGCTCCACCACAGGTCATCTGTGAGTGTGACTAAGATTGTCTCTGTACTAAATCCTGGCCTGAAATCTAACTGAACAGGCTTAGATAATCCACTTTCTCCAAGGTGCTCTACAGCTACAGCCAGACTACATTTTTCAACCACCTTCCCTAAAAAGGGGTGATAACTACTGAAAGTATTAGCTTCAGGGATAACTTCTTAGGCAGAGATCCAACCATTGCCTTCTTCAAATCTGAAGTTATTACCCCCTCCTTCAAAGACCATTCTCTAATGGCACAGATAATCCTATTTACTTCAAAAATCACTGATTCAAACTCATTCCAGCTCACACCTCAAAACCAGCCAAGGTCCAACTCAGCATGGATCTGAGCAACTCTTAGTTCATTTTCAGGATTACCGTAATCTAATCTAAAATGCCAAATGAGTTTGCTCAAAATAATGAGTGCCAGCCTATGGAACACTTAAGAGGATGACATGTTCAAGTCAACTCACTATGAATTCAAAGACCATTTAAAATCATATCTTTAAGGCAATAGCATTAAGCCTTATGCAAAAATCACCTTACCTTTTTTAAAGTGACAATACTCTTCTCTGCCCACTGAAGACCCGATCTCATACTTAGGTTCTTAGCTTGCTGTTGAATTAATTGATGCTGAGCACAAATATATGCCATTTGCAACCTAGCCAGTTCCGATCGTTCATCACATATATCACTGCTTCCCTCATAGCTGGAGGACTTACTTATATGTAAAAGTTGAAAATTTTCCTCATTAGAACTTTCCACCAATTCAGATATACCCTGAAAAAACTGTTTTTTTGTATAGGAAGTAAGAGCTCCGGTGCTTTGTTCTTCTTGATACAAATAATTATCTAAAGGAAGTTGGGTTAGCAACACAGGAGGAGAACCCAGATCTTGTCCAGCTGCAACCGCAAAAAAAGAAGCAAGTTTTTTAACCCCTTCAGTTAGGGTTTGAAGCTCATTGTTTATCTTTATATTCATGGCCCTAAAGTTCCCTTGACCATCTTTCAGGATTTTAAGTCCTTCCTCACCTCTTTCTTTAACTTTTAAGGAGATAAAACTATTGGCCGAAGCCATGATTTGAAGTTTGTTACGACGATGAATCTTTATCTGTTTAATCTTTTTAAGAGTTTGAAATTCATTTTCTAACATTGTAAGGGGTTCCTCTTCTTCCTCATAATTGTTAGAGTTCAAATCAAGAGGCTTGGAAATCTTAAGAACTTCACTGAGAGCTTCTTCCCCTAAAATAGATTTTGATGATTTTAGGAGAGCATTAAACGACTGCAACTCTTCTTCAGATAATACATTACGTTCATTCAAAGCTGTACAGAACCACTCCAGAAATGATTTATTTTCCAAAGTTTCAAATAACCAGTCAAAGTCTTCTCCATTAAGTGAATTTGCCTTGAAATATCCTGTCCGCTTTAGAGTTTCAACAAACCTAGCTCCACCATCCATATTTGACTTCACTTGTTGATGCTGGATATTGCAGCTGTTTCCTACCACATTTTCAAGTATTTGTAGTAAAGAAAAGTATGGGATAATGAAAATAAATTAAGTTTTATAAAGACCTGTATTTTGTCAGTTTATTTAGAAAACCATGGCATGGTTTCAAATCAATTAGAATTTTGCATTTTGAGAACGATGCATTTCAATAGTCAGTGGCAAAATAATGCAAAAATGAAACTGGGTGAGCTAAGGAAAAAAAAAGCTGACTCTTTCTAGGAGGCAAGTAAATTGCTTTAAATTTCAGGAGAAAAGTTCCTTTCTACTCGTTTCCTATTAAAGTCCCTTTTCTTTGGAAATTAACAGTTACTTCTCCCCTTACTTGGTATTAAATCTCCAGTGTCTTTCCTAGATTTATTACCTAGTGATCAGAAGAATCCACCCGCGTACGATTCGAAGGGATCTGTAGGGCTGAAGAGCACCAATAAATCCCAAAGGGGAAGAACAATTGCTCTGCTTTGGCGGGCGAGGGTGGAGAGGAATTCAAACTTCCGCCTTTTCATGCTAACCAGTTTATAGAGCCTCGCGAGAGCCAGCCACATTCTCCCGACTTCCTAGAGTTTTAGTTTAGAATGATTCGACTTAGTTAAAATTCAGCTTCATTAAAAATGAATGAATTAAATTAATTAATTAAGCATTAAAAGTGGAGCCATAGGAACCCGCAGCTTGCTACTTTCGTGAATTGTCTTTCCCATTAATAATAATAACAACAACAGTAACAGAATTGGAAGGGATCTTGGAGGTCTTCTAGCCCAACCCCCTGCTCGCGCAGGGAGGAGACCTATACTAGGGATTCGAACCGCCGAATCTGGTCGACAAGCTCAGCGACTTAGCCACTGAGCCACCTAGCCAGGTTTACATCCAGCACACCCAAGGCGCAGGTAGTCCTCTCTTAGTCTAAAAGAAGCGTTTTTCAAAAATTGTCAACTTTAAAATGAGCGTACTTCAACATTTCATGCTGGCTGGGGAATTCTGCGTGTTATTAGAGTTGCCTTCTTAAGAGTTGCCAAGTTTGAAAACCTTATAAGGAAAATAATCAACTTCTACACTTTGGTAGTGTGATATTCTCATCGCAAGACCGAGGTTATTCGAGTCTTTTGGTCCAGATTTTTGTAAAGAGCTCCCTATGTGTGTATAGGAGAAAGAAAAAAAGTGCATTTGCTTAGATCCATATGAGGTCTAAACAACATATACATACTGGGATGAGTGGTGGGAGTGTCGGATAAAGCAGGGGTCTCCAACCTTGGCAACTTTAAGCCTGGTGGACTTCAACTCCCAGAATTCCCCAGCCAGCAAAGCTGGCTGGGGAATTCTGGGAGTTGAAGTCTACCAGGCTTAAAGTCGCCAAGGTTGGAGACCCCTGGGATAAAGCACCCGAGACAAAGGTGCTACTCTGCTTTCAGCCAGGGAAGGGGTCACTCCAGTGTACTTCACAAGAGTGAGCAAGCTTGACGTAGCTCTAATAATTCAACTCTCCACAGGACCGTTCGTCGGCATTTTACAATACCGTTAGTAAAAACGTCTCGCCCTCCAGTCATCCGAGTTACCCAAGAAAAGATTCCCGCAGTTGCTGCTCCCATAGCGTGCTACTCTACTTTATATCTCTATCGTATTTTGTTTTACCTCCCTCCCCCCCCTCCGCCAGCCTTACGTTTCGGATACCGGAAATCGTTATCGGTGACCTACCGGAAGTGGTTTCTGAGGAGAATTGTCCCGGCTGGAGTGGTGTCGTTCCTGAGAAGCTGCCTCGCGGATTTCTGCGGCTGGGAAGCGGTGAGTTGTTCGGCCTGGTAGACACGTTTCTTTCTGGCGTGTTTTGTTCGTCACGAGGACTCGGGAGCCGTGGGAAGGGGCTGATGTCAATGCTGGGGGGCGGAAAGTGACTTAATCCCGGGCTTGAATCTCTTCAGCCAGCCTTCCCCATCGGTGCTTCGCTTTGCATTGGGAAAGCCGCTCTTGCCTCTGATAGGACTTATCGATGCCCTCTTAAAAGCACCCCGTGCCTATTTTCCTCCCTGAACCCCCCTGAAAATTACCCTCAGAGCTGCCACGTCTATAGACAACTGTTTGTGAAAAGCAGTTGCTCCGCCTTCTTCCCTTTTAGTAAGGACTTAAAGAGGACTTTATGTCAATTTTTTTTTCTGCAGGCTTCACCTCTTCGTTATTTGTGAACTCCTGGATGGATTTTTCTCTTGGGCTGACTTTGCCACACATATTTTTTCCCATCATTTCTTTCCTCTATTCCAGTGTTTTGCAACCTTGGTAGCTTGAAGATGGGTGGACTTCAACTCCCAGAATCCCCCAGCCAGCAGCTCTGGCTGGGGGATTCTGGGAGTTGAAGTCCACCCATTTTCATGCTTCCAAGGTTGAGAAACAGTGCTCTATTCTCTAGCATTCTTCTCTGCTCCCTTCCCATCCCCACCCCCGTTTACGATTAAAATGAAATGGCCACTGGTATAGCAAGATATTCATAACTCAAATATTTGGATAGCTTAGAAATCAAACATGGTAGCCTTGGTAATGTGATACTATTCCCTCACTCTTCTAAAATCTGTTCTTTGCCTACAATTGCCAAGTATTTTTCAACGTTATTTAAAATGTGATCCATGCAATATGAATACAGATTATACGATACATGTGCCTTCCAGACAGTGCTGACTCCTACTAACTGCCTGGATTTCTGCATGGTTTTTTTGGCAAGATTTAAGAAATGGTTTACTATTGCATTCTTCCTAGAACTGAGAGAAAGTGACTGTCCCACAGTCACTCAGCTATCTTTGTATCTAAGGCAAGACTAGAAACTAGAGTTTTCCAGTTTCTAGCCTGGTGCCTTTACCACTGACCAAACTGACTCTGTTACTGTACATACAATGCTAGGAAATTAGGTACAGCAATAAATTATGTATCAAAACCAAATCACACATATCAGCCTACTCTTAATATGGAGCACTCAAAGTATATAATATTAGGACTGCAACTGCCCCAAATTCTCCAGCTAATGTAGCTGTTTGTCATGCTAGGTAAAATTTCTAAGAATTATAGATCTGAATAGTACCATAGAAGAAGACACTACTATGTAGTGTCACTTTGTGTGTGCACAAGCAACAAAAACAAATATTTTCAGATCCAGTTTGGTGAAACTGATTTTGATTCTGATTAAATTAGCAACTGTTTACAACCAGAGATTTAGAAATCTAAAATCTCAAAAACACAAATCAGTCCATTTTGTTTTTCACAATGCCCAAACTGTCTCCCTAGGTGTCTTGCAAACAGGAGATGGAGAAATTACCCTTTTCACCATTGTTCTGAGATTGGTATTTTGGAGGTACAGTATTTGAGCCTCAAGATTAAAAGCCCTTGATGTATCTGTCCTCCATGAAGTTATCCAAATCCTTTTTAAAACTATCCAGGCTAGTGGGCATTATTATATCTAGGGCTAATTAATTCAATAAGAATTTAACAATTCTTGTGGATTAGGATAAGCAACCCAAAATAACTAAAACTTTTAAAATGTTTATCTGATAAAATGAAACTGAAGGCACAATATAGCTTTCTGATGAGATGAAGCATGTCCACTTTCAAAGCATGTATTTGACCAATACATCTTTGATTTCATATTTTAAAAGGCAACATGTATAATTTTGGGCAAAATTAGATTAAATATTCAGGTAGTAGTGCCCCTTCTATAGGAATAATACCTCCCAAATATTCAAATAAATTTGTGAAGGGTTTTGTGTAAAATAACATTCAAAGTCATTTTCTTTGCTCAGTCCCAGTTGTGTTGGTATACTGATCAATTGACAAAGCGATATTGATGTAATATCTAAGTATGGTCAGGCATTTTTTAATCTCAGTTGTTTTATTCAATAGGTAAATCATAGAATTAACTGATAGCAAGGCTTGTGTTTTCTTGATTCCCAACTTGGCACATCATAGACTTAACTGAAGTTAAACAATTAAGTTCTACTATTGCTATGTGTATTTCAATTTTAAACAAAATCTCTATCTCTGTATAGTATAGAGGGCAAGACAGACAATTCTGTCTTCTAAATGAGGACAATATTTTTATAATGTGTCTTCAGGATTTTTAAGAGTATTCAGCTAACAACATTACTTCTGGCCATGCTGCCTAGAATGAGAATTTCCTAATCATTACTATGTGTTTTTATCCGTAAGGAATTTTGAGGTATCATCCAAAGTGTGTGGGGTGGGGATTTATCCTGAAAAATATACCTGTAAATTCAAGAATGAATGAATATATACATATATATATATACATATATATATATATATATATATATATATATATATATATATATATATATATGTAAATACAGATATAATATTGATATACTTTATATAAGAATACATATACAATATGAACTGTTCTTTATTGGCAATTATCATACTTGTATTCTGATAATATGGGCAGTATTTTGGCCAGATTTATTCTGAAAATCAAGCTTACACCTGGCCAAAAAAAATCCAGTTAGGTGTTTTTCATAAAAATAGTACTGGTATGTGAAAGAAATTCCTGGACTGACTTATTGTCTATCCATTTACTTTATGGTGGTGTACTATCCTGTGTTTCCACATAGCTTGACTAAATAGATTGGACTAAGAGTGAGTGAAGACTATATTTATATAGGCATTTATAAAATTTCCTGACAGTGAGAACAATCAAACAGTAGAAGACCTTGCCTTCAGAAATAGTGGGTGCTTTACCACTGGAGGCTTTTAAGAAAAGACTGGACAGCCACCTGGCTAAATAGTAAAGGGTCTCCTGTCAAGCAGGGAGTTGGACTAGAAGACCTCCAACGTCCCTTCCAACTCTGATATTCTATGTTCTATAGGCTATAGTCACCAACTGACTTCTATGACCAGAACCCAGCCACTCTTAATCCAATCATTTTACCACCTTGGCTCTCTGTGCAAGCAATGCCATGGACATTTAAACAAACTTTCTAGACACTTATCCTTGACCTTTAGATTATATCTGATAGGTATTAAGTTCTGAAAGACTGAATTAAATCATCTGACATATTTGTTACTGATGATGTTATCTAGTTTGGGTAATGAAACATCTGCAAGAAAAGAACCAAGCTTAGAGAGCACCAAAGACCCACTTATTTCAACCCTAAGCTACGCACATTCTCATTTATCAGTTTTTGTTTCTTATTTTGATAGCATTTCCCATGATAATTTGAATGTCTATTAAAAGTCCTTCAGGAAAAACATTATTCAGTTAATTAATCTGCAGATAATGTCATAGAATAATCTATTTAGTATAAAATAGTTCTTGGATTACGACAGCAATTGAGAGTGGGACTGCCATTGCTATGCGATGCAGTCATAAAATGCAGTGTCACATGACCATCACTTAGCAATGGCAATCCTGATGGGTCAGGTGGCTGTTATGTTAACTGAAAACATGGGTTGTTGACGGAGAAGCAGAGGGAATCCCAGGTAAGGAGCACAGAGTTACCACAGAGGGTGGGGAGGGCTCCGGGTGAGATGAGGGAACTGGGGGAATGAGTTAGTGCAGGTTTGAGAGGGCTGGTAGAGATTGTGCACAGGTAAGAGTATCCGCTGCAGATGGAAACAACTTACCAGAGTGATTTGCACCTTTCCTTGCTGACTTCCCCACTTTGTGAAGTAGTGATCATGTGAGTTTGGTTGCCTGTGACATTGTAAATGAACTACATTGAAACCTATTGTAAATGTTTCTGGGCATACAATACCTAGATAAGATTTTAGCCAGGCATGTGATTAGCCAGTCAAATTCATAATGGTGCACTAAGTATCCTTAGATAACCTTGGCTTCAAATTAAGGGGTAGTAATGTAAACACAGTGCTATATATGGTATAGTAATATAGTACAGTAAACATAGCTAAATCATGTTTTTCTTTGAGGTCACTACCAACTGTAGGAAGGACTGCAGTTGTGACCTTGTACTGCCACTAGACAATATTCTTTTTTTTCCATAATGAAGTTGAATATGTATGTACTTTTCCATTTGTTTTCAGATCCTGTTTAAAAGCTCCAAAGGCATTTGTTAAGAAGAGATGGGTAAGGATATTGACAAAAATATCCTTTAGAAGTATATTTGCTTTTTAAGAACATATTCAATATATCATAAAAGTGCTAATTTTACTTTCAGTCATGTTTAAATAAAAACTTGGGTGAGAGTTCAGAGTAGTAATTAATATAATACTTGTGATTGCAATTGTTTGTTACGGAGTATCTTTTAAGGTTCATTTTGTTTGCTGAGTGACAAAATGACATTTGTATTCTTACATTATTTGGAGATATGTATCACTTCCTCAACACCTCCCCCCTTTAAAACTTCAAAAAAAAATTCCTCATGTTATTTGGAGATAAATCAAGTTTTCACAAAATTAAAGTATGAATAAAATATGAATGAAAGGATATGGGAATTCTAAAAATCTTGAAAAAATGAAGAGGAACAAAGAAGAAAGATGGGCAAGTGACAAACCATAAGGAAAACATGCTTCCCCAGAAGGAAGTGGCAGTATAAGCAGTTCTGAAAATTGGAGAAGGGAAGTAATTACCATCTCAAAGCCTGCATAACTTTTCCTTCAGCCATGCTCTCTCATGAAGCTAATTTCCATTAACAGCCTATAGAAAGAATTCTACAAATATGGTCCTTTTATAAGTCATGTTGTGAGTATTATTCTGACAGGTGAAATATTTTTTTAAAAAAAACAAAGATTGCTAGTACCTGTAGGGAGGGTGGGTCTAACAGAAAACACTAGAATTCATTCTACTTTATTGTGTGCTGGAATTATATCTGTATTTAAATTCTATCTTTTAAAATTTATTTTATGAAGTATTTTAGATTACTGTATCTCAAAATGTTGATAAGGATGCCTTTTTAAAGTTCATCAGATCTGAATATTACCAAGGAATGCTATAGTATTTTGAAAGATTTCAGGTAGATTAGTGTCTACCTATTATTAAAGCAACTTGAGATAAGAACACTTACAGTATTTATCCCAAATAAGATATATCTCAATATCATATTTACATGTTGGGCTTGCTACCATTCTCATATATATTTGCTTTATTTGATTTTTATCCCACTTTTATTACTTTATAAGAACTCAAGGAAGCAAAAATATCTAATACCCTTTCTTCCTCCCATTTCCCCCCCAACAACAATCCTATCAGGTGGGTTAGGCTGAGAGAGTGACTTGTCCAAAGTAACCCAACCATCTTTCATGCCTAAGGCGTGAAACTCACAGTCCTCTAGTTTCTAGATCAGCACCTTAGCCACTATACCAAACAGGTTCTCCATGTCACACTATATATAATATAATTAATTCAATGTTGTATGTTTATTATTTATTTGTTAAGCCTTCTAATAGTCATAGATTGAAATTATTCATTCATTTCATATTGTAGATGGAGAAGAGAAAACATATGGTGGGTGTGAAGGCCCTGATGCTATGTATGTGAAGTTGATATCCTCTGATGGCCATGAATTCATTGTTAAACGAGAGCATGCACTCACATCGGGAACAATAAAGGCAATGTTGAGTGGCCCAGGTTGGTATATACTCATTTCTGAAAAACTGGAATTGAGAATTTTTTCTTTGTCTTGTAATACTAGAGTAATCTCTGAAACCAGTTTCTCAAAAATAACAGTACAGTTTTGTAGGATTAGTATTTCAGTTTCAGCCAGAGACTATGTGTCCAAACAAAAGTGAAAATGATTTTGGAATCATAGGGATTTTCCAATATTACCAGAGAAAAGATTTTTAGCTTTCAGTACATTTTTATAAATCAGTTTTTGTTTTTTTGAAAAGGGATCAGTTTTGAGCTAGCCATAATACCAATTTGGGTCAATTATATACATTATGGAAAAATAATTTCTATATTCATTCTGCTAATGATAATAATTGTACAATTCTATAGAGACTGAGAGTGTATTTGCCAATACAAGGGATATCACTGGTAGGATGAATTTCCCTTACTCACTGCAGCCATTTCCTAACAAATATATTATGATATCTACCTTCCCACTAAATCCATAAAATATATTTGGGTTCCTACAAGCTAGATTTATGGGGTGAAGGAGCTTATATTTCATATCACATTCACTTATATTTCACATATGTTCAATCATGCTTACTACAATTTTATTCTAGGAATAAAATTCAGGGATAATGAACAACTATTAAAATCAGATTTAATTCCAATTTATGACACATACTTTTATAATAATTAACATCAGTATGGCACAATTCCCAATTCATTTCTTTTTGGAAATAAAATCTGATTCATTTAAAATTCAGTTATTTTTAAAATTGCATTTAATATTGCTCAAGGAATAGTTTCTAAATTTTAATTAGATAAATGTGAGTTTCAGTTTCTCTAAAATGTAGAGGCCTAATCTGCTATCAGGACAGAAACAAAGTTATGATGGATTCATGCAGCAACATCTGACAGAAAACAGGTCCCTCGTATATAGATACAATTTGTACAGGATTTACTGAGAACTTTAAAAGATATATGAATGTTGATGTCTTTTTAACTACTTTTTTGGATGCTTTCCCATATTCCTATAATTTATGATTTAGGATAGCAGTTAACTTCAGTCATTATATTTTTATGTCTGCAAATAAAATAATAATGAAAATATCTGAATAAGACACTTCTCAACTATAAAGCTAGCTGATCAACTAATGGAGCAACCATTATCTCTCAGTTTGCTAATTAACACCATAGAATTATGAATATAAATGGGGCAGCCAAATATGTTTTTCTCAACTCCTTATTGGAAAGCCAGAATAACATAAAAACAGCTCGTCAAAATTTTAGCGATATAATGCAACAATTATTACTTCTGGATGCAGATCAACAATAGAAAACATTATTTCACATATCTTCTCAAATACCAATCAGCTATGTGGATTCAAGGTGCTCCCCCCCAACATTTAATGGGGGCCAATGACTAAATATGGGCTTATCTTCTAAACTAGAAGTACTAAATAAAGTCAAGGCTTGAATGAGAACTATGTATGCAGATACTTATCTCTTTTGGCTTTTCCTCCAAGAAATACATGCATGTATCAGAAGGCCAGTGAATAGAGAGGAAATGGTCACAGAATATAACTTTTAATAGTGCGGTTTTCAGCTTTCTCTTTATGTACATGTGCTCTGTGTGTGCGCGCGCGTGTGTGTGTGTAAAAATAGTGGCTGAAAAGGGCAATTTTATTTATTAGTGCATCATATTCAAGAAATTAACTAATTTTATTCTGATCAGATCCAATGGTATAATTAAAACAAGTTGCAATAAGAATTCGTTTGACAGGATTTATTTTTAAAAAATACCTAAGGTCAAATGAATATATCTGAAAATTCATTCTGAATTTGTTCAGGTTGATCAAACTTAAATAATTATAAAAGATAAAGAAGGCATAACAAATCTAAAATGCAGAAGTTCAAGTAGCAGTGGTTTCATTAAATTATATGTATATACATACAAATTCAACACACAGTTCTGAATTAAACTTTTGTCAAAAAATATACTCATGAGTTATCTTTGTTTTTTATGTGCACAGGGCAGTTTGCTGAAAATGAAACAAACGAAGTGAATTTCAGAGAGATTCCTTCTCACGTCCTATCTAAAGTATGCATGTATTTCACCTATAAGGTTCGCTACACTAACAGCTCCACAGAGATTCCTGAATTTCCAATTGCACCTGAGATTGCACTGGAACTGCTGATGGCTGCAAACTTCTTAGATTGTTAAATAGAATAAATTATAATAAAAATGTAAACCACCCCCTTCCCTTCCAGTATTTAATACAAATGTTTAGTTAGCAACTTTTTCGTATAGCATGTTTTATATGTTTGGCCAAGAACTGTACTCATCACTCTGGAGGATATTTCTCACAGTGGTTTTGCATAGGAATCATTCATGCTCAGATTTTGTTTTGCTGCTTACACAAGTACGGACTTCTTACAAATTGATAAATAAACATGCCACGTTATGCATGACCTTTGCCTTATCCTTCAGCAAAAAAATAATTATGTTATCAACGCTATGAATTTGCTGAAATCACTTCTTCTGAGAACAGATCACAGTTAAAGATGGAATCCTCTCTGGGAATGAATCCAACATCGCTCATTTGGAATCCTCAATATTGGGGTACACTACAAATGTGCTGGGGAGGAGGGTGGAATTTTATGTTAGCATATTCTCAGATTGTGCTAATAATAAAATGGATTTATGTTGTAATTGTAAAAATGGTATATAGCTATGCTTATAACACATTTGTTGGAATACTTTACTGCAGTTAGTTTGTATGTTCAAACTATTGATAGGCATTATTACATTTACATAGTAATCTATCATGGCTTTCCCCATACTTCCAGTTCTTGTTTACTTTTAGTAATCTTTATAAATTCATCTATAGGCTTTATAAAAATGATGATTCCCAATTATACTGTCAAATGTAAAATAGAGGATTGTGACAGAATGACACTTCTCAATTTAACATGAGCAAACCATCCTGAATAATAAGATTTTCAAGCATAACTGGACTTCATTATGTGCAGTAAATAATTTATTAAATCCATATGCCACCTGACTCCCAGCGATTCTGGATGGTTTACAAATTGTTAAAAACATATAATACAGTACAAGAAATAAGAAATTAACATAGCAGAGAAAACAAACTCGGGTGGGAACAAGGGAAGGAAAAAATAGACATCAACTATCCTCACCAAATCCCTAATGAAGATCAATGTCTTCAAGGCCTTTTGAAATCTCATTAGGGTGGAAGCTGTTCAGATCTTGGGAGGAACCTTATTTCAGAGTGCAGATGCTGCTACAGACATACTTTCAGGGTCCCAAAATACAGCATTATTTAATCAATGGAACCTGGGGCATGCCAATCCTGCCAGATTGAACCAGCTAGGCACATATTATGGGACAGTATAGTTTAGGGCATTATTTTGTGTAGCACCTTATACATAATCTCTAGAAAGTATAGAGTATGAGTTAAATTCTGTTTTTATCCAGCATTGTTTTTGTTGTGTTTGAGAGCTGGTTACAATAAGCTCTGTTAAGGTCATTTTGGATATTGCTGTTTGGCAACAGAGGTATGCAAATGTTTCAAGGAACATTCTACCATCCTATTCTGACCATGAATCATTCCAACTGCACCAGGGCTAGTCCAGTCTCAATATTTTTTTTTGCAAACTTCTGTTTAACGAGCATTACAGAAAAGAAAATGGTTTTGAATAAAAAAAGTTCAATAAATGTACACGCATGGGTGCAATCAGGTAAAAAACTAAAGTTCCACAGATTTGATATGTATTCAAATTAAGGCATCTGTTCAGTTTTTTAAAAATGTGGTGGGGAATTATGAAAGATTGCCTTAAATACTTAATTTTTTAGAGTGACCTTACTTGTGAAATAAAGTTTTTATTTTCTTTTAGTTGTCTTTTGAGTCAGTCTTGACTCCTGGTGACTACCTAGACTAGTCCCTGCAGTTTTCTTGGAACTATTTCAGAAGTGGCTTACCAGTGCTGCCTTTAGGGCTGAGAGTATATCTGGCCCAAGGTCACCCAACTGACTGGCTTCATGCCTAAGGCAAAACTAGAAATTAAAATCTCTGTTTCTAGTTTGGTGACTTTTAGATCAGTTATAATTCTAATTGCATGGTCAGTAAAAGATCTTGATAAATATGCTTTGCCATAATTTTATATACTTTTCATAATGTACTTATTCAGGCCAAAGCAAGGCATAATATTGAGTGGGGGGAAATCCAAAGATCCAGATTTTCTAGTTGAACCTGACATTCAACTCCTGCATATACTAGTTCCCCATTTAGAACTGATGCAAGTGAACATAAGTAAGTACTTATAAGTACTTATGTTCCAAGTAGAAATTTGCAGTAACAATGTCTTCTAGCACAATTTGGTCTAGAACCTTATATTAGTCAATTTGATTTACTGATTTTCCCTTCTTTCTCAGGCCAATATTCCTGTTCTATTTGTCATACACAAGTCAAGTTTTTTTATCTATTCTGAATATTGTTCATTTGTGCATGTATTCTGAAAGTATAATGTAATGTGTTTATTTCAGGATTATTCCCTTTTTGAAAAATGAGGAAGGAACTGATACATAGAAAAGGAGCATTGTGAAAACAAAAAGTATATCATGAATTTCAGTTGTTTCCAAATGCTCCTACTGTCAGTAGTTTATAGTTTTGCATACGCTGAAGATAGGAGAAACTGGAATAATTCTGTTAAGGTATATTGCTCATAGTGAAGTGGCCTCCTGGTACTGCAAATGTTAGTTGCTATGCAACTGGCCCAACAAAAGAATGTGAATATAAATCTTCCATTACATTGGGCAAGAGGTATAAACAACTAGGCTGTGAGGGAAATACAGAAATCTGTTAATTGTGTAAGATGTTCAAATATTCATTTATTTATAAAATAAATTGTGAAATTGATAGAATTTGAAACATCCAGGTCTACAGCTGATAGGAAGCTGTCTCTACACATACAAAGCTAAGAGTTATTTCTACATACTTTACACTGTAAAACTATTCCACTTAAAATATTCATAGTATTCTCACACTGAAGTGGAACCACATATTATTTTTTATGAGACATGCTATTTTCCAATTTTTGTCTATTGTTATTAGTCTTTACCCAGTGTGTAGTGACAGTATATGTTACTTATATGCTTACAGGATTAGTTGTAGATTAGTATTAAATAATGTAATTTAATGGATATTTAAAATTAATTATGCTTCAGAACACTCAGTTTTAATAGGTTCCTTCTTCAGATAGACCTTTTTAGTACCTTTGAGTCAATAGTAACTCTGACCTGACTACCTGGTCTATTCCCTGCAATTTAATAGTTTTACAAGTTTCCGTTTCCCTGGAATAAAAAAAAATCTTGCAACAAACTACCCATGAGATTTGAAAGAGTAGAATAACACTTCTTAGTCTTGTCTTTGGAAGCAGTTGGAACCCTTACAGTTAATCTGACTTTGATAAGCTAGTATTGCAAACATTCCACAGATATTTCAAATTATTCAGGGAGTCCTAAATTCACATTGATTAGATTCATATGACTAATTATATAGTTTGACTTATTTTGATTAAAGAACTGTATGAAACCAGGCATTCTGGCTTATAAATCATGATTTACAACTTAATACATAGTGTGAACCAAATTATGGTTCATTCAACCAAACATGGTTAAACAACACATGGCTAAATGCAATATGTAATCAAGTCATTTGGTAATGCAGTTTTCCCGTCAGTTATCCTCTAGGTCATGGGTGTCAAACTTGCGGCGTCACGTGACATATCGGAACTTTTTTCCCCTTCAGTAAAACTGGTGGAGCCGGGGCCAGCACGTGACACATCTGGCCCGCGAGTTTGACACCCCTGATCTAGGTACAGTAACATGACCATAGAAGTGCCTTTGGACAACATTGGCTCCTTCACCTAGGAAACGGAAATGAGTGCTGCCCCCTGGAGTCGAACACAACTGAACAGGGGAAATCTTTATGTGTATTTGGGATTGTGTTCATTCAGCATTGTTCTTGTTTACACAGCATAGTAGCCCAATGAAATACATATTCTTCTTCCTAAGTAAGATACTTATGCCCCTCAAGCAGCCTAGTTAACTTGTTCCATAAACAAAGTACCAGACTGAACTGTTGAAATATTAGTAAGTTCAAAAAACAATTCCCCCTTAACTAATAATAGGGAGATAACTGATATAATTTTATTTAATAAAAGTTTTAACAAGAGAACCTGAAAAAAATAATCTGATGTAGATTCATTTGGTTTCTTGTCACATTAGACCTATGGAAGATTATCTGTGGAATCTGTTTCTCTACTAGAATACTGGGGTCTGTTAGCCAAAGTCCAGGTGTAAAATAGTAAGTAGACAGATATATATTAAGGAAATGGATGTGTCTGGGTATGCACTCAATCCACAATTTATGATAAGTTCCAAAATCACACTCACAGAATCTTTAACCTAAAACTCCAATCCTTGTTTTCCTTCTAAATTCAAATAAAAATAATTGAGTAACTGTCAAGATAGTTGGGAGTCAGAAACAGATTCTTCTCTAATTTTTGTTCACTTCTTTAAAGCACGCTATTTTAACTATACTAGTTAGATTAATTGCTTTCGGTCATATGTTAATGTCCATATATCAAAATAAGCTTGAAAATCATAGTTTAGTAAGATGTTAGTGATATATTACACCATCATTAATGGCATTTCAGTTCTAAGGAAAACAATCATGAGCTGTGTGTTATAAATATTGATTTACTTAAAACAGTTAAAAAGGGAAATTGACATTTTGAACGTGTATACACTATAGAGTATTTTATTTGTAAAAAAATGAAATTGAACATTTTAAAATAACTTGAAAAGGAAAACAGGATTTAGCAATTCTTGTATTCCAAACCAAACAATAACAGTTTGCACAACATGAGGACTGAAGAGAACTTGTACCGATTCCCATACCAAGTCCGAAGGGTGTAATCTTGTGTCCAGTTTGTTATTTGTGTATGTGTTTGTGCCTGAGTCAGAATAGACTCCTGGCAACTTCCTGGAATAGGCCCTGCAATTTTCTTAGCATTTTTTCCCCAGAAATTGTTTGCCATTGCCTAATTTCTAGGGCTGAGAATGAGTGACTGACCCAAGATCATCCAGCTAGTTTCATACTTAAGGAGGAACTAGAACTCAGTCTCCCCATACCTTAATCACTACACAAAATTATTCCATTAATCAGTGGAATTTCAAAAAAGATTATGGCAAATGCTTTTTTTAAAATGTCAAATTCAAGATCCATATTAATCTATGTTTTTGTATATCAATTTGCCACATTAGCAAATGTTCTGTATGACAAAAAAACAAACATTTGTGGCCATAATGGGAATTATATGGTTGTGGATGTTGTTTGGCTGGATGATAGGAAAATCTGAAGTGAAGAATCATCTTCCAATTGCTTATTAACTTTCATTATAAATAGATCAGTACATGCAAACCCTTCATGACTTGATAAACTCATGTATTTATTTCTGACATTAAGATTTCAAATTCCCTGCTCAGAGGGAATCTGTCCAGATATAATTGCAAGATTTTACTTACTTTTAGATTATACTTTCCTTGAGTCACACAAAAAAACCCAGGCACTACCAAAAAAAAGCAGTTATTTATCATGGCATGATGTCGTTTCCTATACATTATCCAAGCTAATTATTTCTGTTCCGTGATCATATATTCTATGATATAGAATAAAACGGAAAGCTATTTTTATAGCCTGTCATCAAATGTAAGCACACATTTTGAAAGTAGGTCTATCTTAAGTATATGCTGTATCTGAAACGTAGGTCACTTGTGATGTCATTGCTGGCGATATGGACGAGATTCCAGGTGGCAACCAAAATGCGTTTGCTTCTCCTCCAAGCTCACTTAAGTCGAGCCCCTACAATGGGTGACCTCACATCGTCCGTGAGGTTTTTTGGGCGCCCCTTCCAGATGCAAGGCCGTAGTCGGAGAAAACACTTAAAGGGCATGCGATGTCTGGTGCGTCCAGGGAGATATATACACCTTTTTTTAAATTATTATTATAAACCGCCGGGCATCCTATACTCGGGAAGCCAAGAGCACTGCACGCACGGTCTGACCGGGTTCTGACGCCGTATAGAGAGGAGCTACGGTTTGCTTTGACCCTCTTTTCTGGTTTTTTTTTTTTTGTAAGGAAGGCCAGAATTTTAGCAACCCGCCCGAAGACGTCCCGTGCCCACCTGGCACCGACTACGGCAGGGCTCCGCGGCGCATGCGCGCTTTTCACGGGATGGCCGGAGTTCCCACGTGATCCGTAGTGGGTGGGGGGGGGGGAAGAGGCGAGGAGGAGAAGGAAGCGACCGGGGAAGAGTGCCGGCGTTCCTGCCGCCGCCGCCGCCGCCGCCCCACTGCGTCTCTCTCGGTCCCGGCCGGCGGCGCCGAGAGCGGACAGTGTGGGGAGGCATATCCATCATGGCGTCTATGCAGGTGAGCAGCCTGCGGCAGGCAGGCAGGCTGGAGTGGCGCGTCCCTTCGTCCCCAGGTGACTCTCTCGGGACTACGGAGAAGAGCGGGGCGGAGAGCCGCGCGGCCGTCAGCAAGGAGTTGGTGAAGGAGCCTCTCGCTCCTCTCGCCTCTCGCTGACTTCCGTGAAGCGGCGGCCGTTGGAGAGCTGCTCTGTGGCGTTTCCTGCCCGAGCGTTTCAGGGGGGGGGGGGGGGGGGGGGGGGGGGGGGCACCGAGAGAGGAACTTCGTCCTGAAGGGACGGGCGAGAAGCCGGGGGCAAAGAAGGCCAGGAAGGAAGGAGAGAGAGAGAGAGAGCTTCTGCTCTCCCCCCCGCCTTCGTTCTCCCTTCGCGGCTGAGGAAGAGGCAGGAGACGGGAGGGGAAAGCCGGGTTGTCCTACGGTTCGGAAGCTTAAGAAAGGCGGGGGTGGAGGAGGCGGCGGCGGCGGCGGGCCAGATTGGGCTTCGCCGGGTGAGAGCAGGTGGCTGTTTCCTAGGTGTGGCTTTCAGAGACTTGGGTTGGGTTCTGCTGCTCGGCCTGGCTTGGTTGGTGGTGAATGTGGGAAGGGGCAGTAAAAGGCGCCTACTGGCTGAGGCAGGGGCTGAGGCTGCTTCAGGAAATGAAATGTTTTAAGAAACCCTTTTCTTCGGAATCCTTTGAAGCAGGGCTCTCCAACCTTGGCAACTTTAAGCCTGGCGGACTTCAAGTCCCAGAATTCCCCAGCCAGCTGAAGTTGAAGTCTGCCAGGCTTAAAGTTGCCAAGGTTGGAGAC
>WNWU01000003.1:36678298-36704338 GCA_012654045.1 Ptyas mucosa | reverse complement strand
TACCCTGTTTCCCCCAAAATAAGACATCCCCTGATAATAAACCCAATCGGGCTTTTGAGCACAAGGCAGTAAGGCCAAGCGCTTATTTCAAGGTTCAAAAATATATAAGACAGGGTCTTATTTTCAGGGAAACAAGGTAGGTCCAGGATGATCTGTTCTCCCCACTAAGTACAGGGAGTTTATTACTGTTGTTTTAGACACTTTGATGGCAGGCATATTCAAAAACAAGTATGTATGAGTTGTGAAATTCTAACTGACATTTCTGTTATGCCTTTATGTTGGAATCAGGAAGTCAACTCCTGCTGGTCAACTAATTGGCCACTGCAAATCTTCTTGTAATATCCCATTTGCTCTCTCCCCTTTATCCATTGAAAAATCTCACCATAACTGTTTTCTACAGTTTTGTACTTATTTTTACTGCTTTTTGAATTAATAAAAAGGACAATACAGTACCCCAAAATAATAATGATAGTGATACATATATTGCCAGAGAGAGAAAAAAATCACATAAAAAGCATGGTGGGTTGCTCCCGGTTCGGTCCGGTTGTTGTACACTAGTAGTAACAGCGGCAGGAGGCTCCGCCCACCCACCCAGACGTCATCATGGAGATATGCACATGTGCAGAAGCTTCTGCAGGTGCACGCTCCCGTTGCGAACTGGTAGCGGAGGTAAGTAGAACCCACACCTGATAAAAAGTACTCTAAGAAAAAGTGAAAAACAATACAAAAATTTAATAAGTCTTTTATAACAATAAACTCATACATACATACATACATGTCTAATATAAATAGTGAAGATATATCATTCTGATACAATTATATGATTATTTTTAACCTACTTTATTCTGTAGAAATGAGTCCCATATTTCATTATACTTGTCCCTACAAAGCCTACATCTATAGGAAATTCACACATAGATGGCAAGTGCAATCATGTCTTCAATCCATTGAGTGAAAAGGGGCATGAATTTATCTTTCCAATACTGCAATATTAATCTTTGGCCTTAGTAAGAGCATGGAGAATGCATTTACATTGTCCAGTTCTCAAATTCAATGAATTAGATACATAATTCAGGAAAATATTACCTTCTGAGAATTAGTTTTACTTGCACAATCATATTTATATAATCCATTACTTTCTCCCAAAAATGTAGCTATAAGACATTGTAAAAACATTTGTTTTAAAGAAGCATTGCCATTATTACATTTCCAATAAAATGCTGTTTTTGACAGTCCTTTCTATACAAATGTAACAGAGTCCAATAAATTCTAAATATTTTTTGTTGTATAAATTGTAATTGGAGGTCCATTTCCACTGACATTCTTGCTACAGAAGTTAAGACACTTTCCCATTATCTAGATAATATAGGAACGTCTAATTCTATTTTCCACTCATTTTTTAACATTTGCTTATTGAATTGAATTGAATTAAAAAGTAATAGTTTTTTTAGTTTTAAAGAATTTAACAAGTTGTTTTAGTGCCTCAAGTGTCTTAGAAATTGAAAATGCTGCTCTTCCGAATAATGTTGCTAGCAAATACTGTAATTGTAAATATTGCCATTGACTTATATATGGTAGATTATTTATTTACCTTTGCAGGATATGTTAAAAAATTATCTTTATTAACTATCAGTTGGTCCAAAGTCAATATACCTGCTTCTAAGATCTTTCAATATTTGACTTCCCATGCTGTGTTTTTAATAGTATTTAAGAATTATTGAAGTTGTATTTGCTCCTTAAAAATGATTTACAGAATTAAAATAATATACTTTCACACTGAAATCTATGAGCAACAAAGATCTGAAGACATCCTTTAAGTAGTTGATGAAATCAAAGAACTATAAATGCCCAGATTACAAATGCTTCAAAAAGACTTAGCAACCATAACTAGAGACTAACCCTAACCCTGTCAACACCTAGGAACATATATAACTTACATTAAACCTGTTTATATATATGTGTGTGTGTGTGTGTGTGTGTGTGTAAAGAATTAGTAGTTGTGCAAAATATAGCAAGTCCATCCAATTAAAAAATGATTTTGCATATTAAATGTTGGTTGATACATGCATTCAATAGTTTTTAGCTTAGCATAGGGCAATTTATTATCTAGTTAGCTGTGTGCAATATTTTGATTTCAACTAAAATGTTTAAATTTTATATATATAATTATTAAAAAATGTAAACAATATAAAAACTAACAAGAACTAATACAAAGTAAAAAAGAAAAGAGAAAGAAGAACAAAGAAAAAGAAAAAATGCAAATAAAACACAAGTTGCTGATTTGCTTTTCAGCAAATATAATTTACAAATAAAAAAATACCTCTTACTCTATGGTTAAAAACATTCTCTTTATTATATTACCTATTTCTGTCTAATTATCAAATCTGTAAGTCATATGTTCATTATTTTCTGTTTCTCTCAAGTCTATAAGGGGCTTCCACTCAACAGTAAATATAATGTGTTTTCTCTAATTAAATGAATCAATTTAGCTATCTTTGCAAATTCCATCATCTTCACCAACCATTCCTCTATTATAGGTAACTTGAGTATTTCCACTTTTGTATATTTAATATTCTTGCTGCAGTTGTATAAAAATAAAGTTCCATGACTTTTTCCCAGTTGTATGTCTATCAGTCTCAAAAGAAAACCTCTGGTTTCTGTTGTTAATTATGTTAATCATCAAAAGCTTCTGCAGTAGTGTATTCATTTGCACCCAAAATTTTCTGGCTGTTTTTACACATCCACTAAAGATGATAAAATGTCCCTTTATGTTGTTTACATTTCCAACATAAATTTGAAGTACAAAGTTACATCTGTGCAGTTTTTCTGGTGACATATACCAATGATCCATCACTTTATAGAAATTCTCTTTAAGATTGTAACAAAATGTACATTTCATCTTGTCAACCACTTATTTTCCATTTATAGAGAGTTCTATTTCCAATTCAGTCTTTATATGTTCATAATATTTATACATTCTTTATCTACTTTAAAATTTTCTGACAATCATGTATAGGAGAGCCATTGAGAAACATATCACTTTGCTATTACATCTTCTCTTGACTTTATTTTACATTCTCCTTGAAAAAATTCTAATATCTCATGGTGAGCTAATCATTTATGTTTACTTAAATTCTCATTGATAATTGCTCAGAGCCATAGAGGTGTTTTTGGACAAAACCTGGGTGTATATCTATTCCATATTCTCAATATGGTACATCTAACATGATTTTTAAAATCTATATTAACCTTAGTTTTATTATATGACAAACAATCATGCCATCCAAATCATAAATTGTGTCATCTAGCTCCAGCTCCAAAAGTGTTTTATTTCTCAGCAATGCCCACTCTTTCACCCAAACTAAACAGTAAACAGCAAAATCCTCTTTTAAGTTGGGTAAACCCAGTTCTGCTCTTTCTGTAGGAGAAGCAGAGTTGGAGGCAGAGTCAAGAATGGAATCAACCTGGAGTCCTTATGGTCCAAGTCCAGCTCTTCTTGAATCCTGTTAACTCTTTATCTAGGGCCAATTTAGTGCTGATTGTTAGTAGACTAGATTCTTGTTTACAAGCATGAGCAATAAATCAGCTTAACTAGAACTTAACATGTGGATCTGATTCTTCGTGTCTGACATTTAATTTAATTAATTAAGGAGAGGCAGAACCTAGAGGCAGAGTCAAAAGAGGAATCAGCACTAAATTGGTGCTAGATAAGAGTTAATGGAATTCAAGATGGGCTGCCCTTGAACCGCTTTTGTGGACGTAATGACTCCAGGCTGATTCCTCCCTTGGCTCTGCTTCCAAGCTCTGCCTCTCCTCCTCCTACAACTTTGCTCTGCATCTTGTAACACCTTATATTTAACTAGTGGCTTTTCCCCTTTTTATACAAGTGTAGGTATGTCCTACTATGACCACAGAGGTGCTTCCCCCCATCAGTTTATTTCCCCAATCTATGCCCTTTTGGCTCCCAGCATTCTGAGGCCCCTGCCAGGGTAACTGGCCTTTGCTATCTTCTTGTTGCCACTGCTAACAAAGCATGTCTGGCCTGACTCTCTTTGTGAGGCAGCTGCTAGCCACACGAGGCTTTTTTCCTCAGGCATTTTCTTCATAAGACATGGGGGAGATGGCCTCATGTGGCCAGCAGCTGCCTTGTGAAAGGCCAGAGTGGGTATGCCTTGTCAGCAGTGGGAGTAAGAAGATGGCAAATATCAGCTGGGGTGACAGAGCTCAGGATAGCAGGCACCCTGGAGGGGTGAGGATGAGCCACACTGCTGGGCCAAGCTTTGTGCTGTGAAGGGCTTTGCTGGGAATCATGGTGTAGCGGAATGTGGATAACCTTGGGGGCAGTCAGACAAGAGGCAGGAGCTCCTAATGGATTAACAGAGGAAGAAAACTTAGGAAGGACCTGCACTAATGGATCAAGCAGTTAAAAGTGGCAGTGGGACGTTTGTTCTTTCAGATTTTCAAGAATCTGTTAATGTGGCCTTACAGTAAGAATTAGCTGATCTGTTGGGGTACATTTCTGATTTACTTGGGAGGATGACATAGGGTTTTTTTTAGCAGGCCCAGAGATGTGCTGTGCCAAGAAGCCTCTTTGTGTTGTGCTGCTAGGCTGGGTTGGAGCTGGGTTTCATGTTGTGAAGAGCTTTGTGCGACACCTCAGGTTTGTTGCAGCTCCAGACCTTTGGTGTGTCAAGAAGTCCCTGAGCAGCAGCATGGCAAGCAGCCAGAGCCGTGTATGCCATATAGGATGTGGGCAAGGGTTTTAACATCAAAGAGTTTTAATGCTGCCAGTATTCTCCACCTTAATAAAAAAAATCCTTGATGTTGGTGAACGTTCTTCAAGCCAACTGTGATAAATTCAAAGCAACTGTATTCCAGGTTCACACAGCTACCCTCTACGATTTAAGGAAAATGTAATGTTTGGCTTTTTCTGCTTTGAAATATTGCATAGCCTTAAAATTATAGGCAGAGCCAGTTTGATGTAGTGGTTAAACCATCAGATTAGAAACCAGGAGATCATGAATTCTAATCTCTCTTTAGGCATAAAACCAGCTGGGTGACCTTGAGGCAGTCAGTCATTCTCAGCCCTAAGAAGGAAGCAATGGCAAATCATTTAAAAAAAACTTTGCTAAGAAAACTGCAGAGACTAGTCCAGGCAGTTACCAGGAATCAACACCAACTTGAAGGCATATACATATTTCTTGTGACTGTTATACAGAAGCTGCCATATTCACTTCAAAATAAGAACTCTATTTTTCAAGCATTTCTTATTGTCTGGAAAAAGTATTTCTCAATAATAAAATGAAGTAGGAAAAATATAACAAAACATATAACGAAAGGACTGCAAAATGCTTTCCATGTGTTTGAAGTTATATTGTACAGACCTATATTGTGAAGACTTGAGTCTTTAACGTTAGTACATAATAAATATTCTCTTGTCATCTTCTACACATAATTTAAAAGTTGATTATCCTTTGGTGAAATTCCTGGGATAGAATCCAAGGGTGATTTTGAGAAGAAGATTCAAAGGCCCATGGCAAGCTGTATGAGAAAAGAAAGTAGAAGTCCTATTGGCTAAACAGACATATACTTACATAAGATCTAATTTTCCTATGGAGCTACTAGGATACTAAATACATTATATCCTATCATTATTTTCTGAAATTCTAGAATAGATTTAGGAGTGTTATCCCATAAATAAACTGGAGCTCACATATTTATTTAATTAACATGCTTTGCAAAAGCATGTAAATCTTTAATAAACCAAATATAGCTTTATAAAAGGCAGTGATTTATAAGTACATATTTGTTTGTTACTCTGTAAATTTATATAATTAGTGCTTTAATGAGACAGGAGCTAAAAGTCACAAAATATCAACTGTGGCAGCTCCCTTGTAAAATAACAATATGGGGGAGTACTAATAGGAGATGATGGTAAATAAGCATGCTCATTAATGCAAAATTTTAAAAGGTCCATTAAAAATGGAAAATAGGAAGTGAGAGTGAAATGAAATATTCATGAGAGAATGAAGTAGGCCGAAATCCTGAAAAGAAGGATTACTATATTTTATTAGCATACACTGCAACATTTTCTTCTGGATACACTGTTGGTCAGTGATTTGTATATATTTTTCCAATCCTCATTAATATTCTTTTTTAAAACTGCCTCTTTAAACTTTGAGGTTTAAATAAGTGATGGACTGTTGGCAACATATTGGTCCCCTATAGATATCTTAATCTCCATAATGACCAGAGGAAAATTAAATACTGGGTTCATAGAGTTTCATCGCTGTATGAAGGTTGTGAAACTTCAGGAGGATGCATTATGTAGTAATTGTTTTGAATATGAGTGCTCATTAAAGTACACTTCTCTATAAGTTCTAGATTGCTTTTCTTGCATCTGCTTCGTGTCTTTCAAGTAAAAGTATACTTTCACTTTTTATCCTCATGTTTATGGAGCTCTCATTAATTTTTTTATCTTCAGGTTGACTTTGGATGGTAAGAGTGTTCATCTAACAAATCTGGAAAGCACAAAGTAGTGGAAATCTATAGTTATCTCATGATTACCTGGAGAATACTTTGATATATATTTTTAGCTGCTGGATGCAAGGATATAATTTTACCCAGTCATGTACTACTCTTATCTAATCAAATATTATCTATTTGATTTAATACTGTAAATAATAAAAACCTGTTTCTACAATTTCCTCATGCATTAATTAATTAATGTATTTTTTCCCATTGAAATGTGTTCAGTTCTCAGAGAATTGTCTTGACAAGTCCCTGCAATTTTTTGACAAGATTTTTCCAAAATGGTTTGCCCTTGCCTTCTGAGAGGTCTGAGGGATTGTGACTGTAGACCAAGGTCAGCCACCTGGCTTTGTACCTAAAACAGGTCTAGAAATCACAGTCTCCCAGTTCTTAACGACTATACTAAGCTGCCTCTCAATATATAAATTGTATGATGTGATGTATGTTTCCTCTGAATTATCTCTGTATATTCAGTTAGGTTCACTGTTAAGTAAGATTCACATATTTGTAGCTTTAATTATGTGACTCAAGTCTAGATCTGTTTTGAAGTCATGCTACACATATGGACAATTGCTCAGATAAAATTTAACTGTGTTCTTTTACTAATCATAAATTTAATTGGTGCTCAAGCCAATTTGCTAAATATTCTTAGAGAATAGTTAGATAGTTTAATTAAAGTTTCTTTACTTTTCTGATAATTATTGTGCTAAAGAAATGTTGAACTTCATCAATAAACATTTTCTGTTGGATATCTGTTTCTTGTGCTGTACTGATTTTCCATATAACATATTTTGTTACTTGTGAAGTACAGCCTACCTGTCCCAGTCTTGTTCAGAAATAATAGTTCTCTGGATGATAATCACTATGATATTTATTTATTTATTTACTTACTCATCTTACTAGGCTTATATGCTATTTGAGTCATTACCAATTCTTAGCAGCTTATGTATCCTTAACCTACCTTTGTAGGTAAGATTAGAACAATATATAATTAAAAATAAAATGTAAGCTACTGTTAACTTGCTACATAAAATGCAAAACAAATAATACATATGATTATGGTGTTTAAGGCATAAATAATAGTCTTGGCCATTCAGATTGAGCAATGTCTTGTACTGTATAGATAACAAACTTTAAGGACTATTCAAATACTTTATGAAACGTTTTTAAAGATTTTTCTTTCTCTTTAGAAGAGGCTACAGAAAGAACTGTTAGCTTTGCAGAATGACCCGCCACCAGGAATGACCTTGAATGAAAAGAGTGTACAAAATTCAATTACACAGTAAGTATATGTATTTTTATTACAGTTGTGAAAGATACAATTTGTAGGAAAATGCAAACATATTTGCCATTATTATATCACTAAATACTTCATTTGATCTATTTATCCTGTTTACATTGCTATCAGACAGATAAATATAGTGTTTACTTAGATGCATGTTTTAAAAAGATACATTTTTATCATGAGTTACCATGTGGCAAGATGGATGGCTAATAAATTTTACAAATAAGCAAATACCTCCTATTTATTTCAGTAAGCAATGGAGAGTGCTCTGATACTTTATCACAATTTAAACTTTTTAAGCAATCTAGATTTGTGATATTAGGGCATGAAATACTGCTTTGTAACATATATAGGTAATATTATACTTATGACAATAAATGACAATCCTCAAATTCTACTTATGAATTTATTTATACCTATATGTATATTCTGTGTGAGTGAGATATTTTGTTTGTCCCTTATCATGAACAGATTGATTATTTTAAAGCTCTACCCATTCTCTACTACAAGGTGGCAGGACCCATTCATAAGGGGCCTATATGATGGTTATGGATGAAAGAGTTATTTTCCCAATGTTATTTTTGCATACTATTATGATTGGTTGTTTTTATTGTGTTTTTAATTCTGTTAGCTACCTAGAATTGCTGATTGCAAGATGGGTGGCCGTTTAAATTTACTTAAGGAAATAAATAAAAAAATGGTCCAGCAAATGCCAGATGAATGCAGTTGGGTTTCACAGGTTACTAGTTAGAATTCCTGATGATCAGCTGTTGAGGCCTTGAATAAGGAGCTGCTGATGGCACTGCACCAGATTATACCTGCATGGCCTCTATTTTTTTATGGTTCCCTTAGGCCCCCCTGGTTTTTACAGTTCATTTTGCATCAGCTGGTCCAGAATGCAGTGGAATGGGTAGTTAAGTATCTTGATATGCTGATGTACATTTATACTTTGTGAGCTGCACTAGTGACCAGAGTGCTTTTGAATGTAATTCAAGGTATTGTGTTTTCCCATAAAGGCCCTCAGATGGAACAACATTCTCTTGAGACTTGTGTACCCCAACCTTACCTGCCTTTCAAAAGGCATTAAAAGCCTTTTTCTCCCCTCAGACATTGGCTCTAGAAATGGTATTACCCATTAGTTGATTTTTTTGTCCCTGGCACTTATGTGTTTTTATGTTGTTGTTTTATACTTTTATTGTGTTTATATTTATATTTTTGCAATTTTATTTATATAATTTATATCATATCACTAAATATTTCATTATTGATTATGTTGGCTGAGATTATTGAGATTTTTATTTCAGTAGTAGCTGGTGGATCAGCTACATGTTGTTCTCTACCATTTTGGTAAAAGCAGGATGGTTGAGGAATATATGGCTTTAAAGAAAGTGATATGCTCTATAATAATATCCGTATGCTGTAAGCAATAAGCTGAAGGAGACTATTGCGTGCAACATAAGAGTGAGATAAGCAATATTTTAATTTCAATTCCTGTCAACATCAATATATGTGCCCTATGTAAGGGATTGTGGAAATTTAATTCCAGATAATCTGCACCAGATTACTTGTTCCTGACCTAGAGACTAATAGAATTCTTCAATTAAAGTGGGTAAATATGTTGCTGGAAAATACTATGAGTTGGCTTCTGCTAACTTTAGAATTGTTTCATGACTAGAACCACATTCCTCACAAGGGTTTTTTTTCTTCATAGCATTTTCCTACAAGTTTCCTTTTCTCCCCAGAGCAACTAAGCATTGATTCATTGGTTATGACAGGAATTGATTGACCAGCTTGTTGCCTGAGCCTGATGTGGGCTGAGAGACAGTGACTGCCACAAAGCCACCTAGCTGGTTTTCATGCCTAAAGCGGATTATAACTCACAATCTCCTGGTTTTGTACCTTTCTGCCTTAACTATTAAATCAGGTGTGTCCAACCTGTTGCCTGCGGGCTGCATGCAGCCCTGGACAACTAGTAATGAAGCCCCACAAGATATAATAAAAATATTAAAAAGTTAAGGAATTTTGTTGTTTACATATATTAACTATATTATATATTTTATGTTGCCCCACACAATTCCTCTTTGTTCATTGTGGCCCAGGCAAGCCAAACATTTGGACAACCATCCTCTAGATCAAATTGCCTCTCGCTCTTTGCCTCTAAGAATTTCTGCTCCAGAAATCTCAGCTGATCATAAATGTCTTTCTTCTCTAAGGCAGAAAACATAACAGTGTAGAAATAAGCAAGTAACAGGCAGTGGGTAACTTTAATAAGGGCTGTAAAAAGTTTTAATCTTTTTAGTTTGATTTGTTATTGCGGTATGATGCATTTATTTAAAAACACCAGACATATTCAATGAAACAGGAATTGGGGTTAAAAACTTACTGAATGATCAAGAAGTAAAATATTATTAGTGAATATTGTGAAGCCCTACTTAGTTGGGCACATAGTCGGGAATAAATACAGAATCTTGTATATCATAAAGGGATGTTCCACCCTCATTTATAATGATTTCATTAAAGCAGAACCTCTGAATGATTTAGAAAATTTCTTCACACTTTTTGCCACCTGGCTGCCATTTTTGGAAATGACTTGCTGGTGATTTATCTTATTTATTTTGATTGTCAATATCTATTCTTCCATTTATTTCTCAACCTCCTCACAGTTTCTAAGAGGAAAGATGATAATTTGATAATTATTCAGGAGGCAGTTAAGAAAATATCAGTACATAGCTATCCATTGCTCTGTTGTCTGGGAAATGATAAACCAGACTAGTGATTCAGAGAAAGGGGATTAGAAATTGAAGTTCTCTGCCTTGGATTCAACAGTCCAATTGTTAATACAATATTTCTGTAATCTAACTTCATTATTGTTTCAAAGGAGAATATTTATGGAGAATATTACTTTTGGTAAAGTACATACAATGACCTTTTAAGAAAAAAAGGGAGCCCCTAATTCTAGGATTTTTAAGATGCGTTTTTGAAATTGGGGAGTATGATAGCAATTTGCAAACCATAATTTAAATCAGGTTACTTACAGAAGATCAAATACTATAGTTATATGTTTTCATCATTGTAAACCATTTTCTTTCCCAAGGTGGATAGTAGACATGGAAGGGGCTTCTGGAACATTATATGAAGGGGAGAAATTTCAACTGCTATTTAAATTCAGTAGTCGGTATCCATTTGATTCTCCTCAGGTAATTTATTATATGCTCAATTAAATTATAAAATATTTGATAACATTGAATGTTTATTTGAATTTTTGCAAGGATAGCTCTAAAGAAAACAGCAAGAATGGTTTAATTATATATCTGGTACCTGCAGTAGTTGAAGGAAAAGCAATGTGTCCAATATTGTAAGACATCAAAAGATAGCAATAATGATATGGTAGAAACTTTGAGGTGGTTTTTTTGGCAAGTTCTTTCACTTCAGTCGATCGGAAGTTGTTGTGCTATTGTTTGTAAAGTGGAAACCTGCAGTGAGTACTTGTTGGCAGGCTTTAAGCAATGTGCTGTGGTTAAATTTTTGACTGCTGAATGAGTCCTTCCAACTGAAATTTACTACTAAATGTAGATTTTTTTTAATGTTGATGACTGCATTAGCTTGAATATGTGTTCTTGAACCAAGACATGGAAAGTTAGTGAATTAGGAAGAGTTGATTAACAGTATGTGATCAAAAATGAAGTAGCTGAGGAGTTTCATTTGAGAATGGCTGATGAACTAGGACGATTGGCAGATTGCTCAAAGGGAAATTGCTATCCATCTCACAGGAACATATGGGTCACATTATTGATATGCTTTAATATTGGAAGCTTTGTCAAGATATATTTCTTGCAAGCTGACAGAAGAAATGGGAAGTTGAAGCTTTGGTTGATATTTGCCAGCACTTGATGATATGCTACAGGAGTGAAATTGAAAACATTCTTTATATTATTATGACAGCTAATAAAAGATGTTTGTCATTATGGTCCAGAAATGAAGTATCAGTCCATTCAATTACATCATAAAGCTTCACCTGTAATTTTTTTCAAAACTCAGGCTTTAGCAGGAAACTCATGCATTACAGGGTTTTTTTGGGGGGGTGGGGTGGGGGTGGGGGTGTACACATGTTATTTACATAGATTTCCTTGAATCCAAAGCCATGATTAACTCAAAAGTTTACATTGCAAGAAACCTTTCAAACAATCAGAGCTGAGAAGGAAATTTCCTGTAATGTAACAATACTAGGGCTCAGACCTTACAAGCAACCCACAAGATAATTTCAAAGTTGGATCTTTCCATCTTACCAACTTGGTTCCTTGTGACTTTCATTTTTTTTTCCAAATTAAAGAAATATTTCCATAGGATATTTGACACAATAAAGAGATAAAAAGTACTATTAAGCAGCCAAGTTCTGAACTGCATGAATTGCAGAGTTGTATAACACATGATCAGGATTGATTACTCTGTGAGTAGAAAGTATTAAGATTCTTTTAAGATGCTTAACATATGTAACCTGTATGAACAATCTGTATAGAAAACTTCAGGTTAAAAAAGCTAAGAAGAGTAGTAAAAACAAAATAGGGAAAAAAAATCATATGGAGGACATTTACAGTGGGGCAAAAAAGTATTTAGTCAGCCACCAATTGTGCAAGTTCTCCGACTTAAAAAGATGAGAGAGGCCTGTAATTGTCATCATAGGTAGACCTCAACTATGAGAGACAAAATGAGAAAACAAATCCAGACAATCACATTGTCCGATCTGGAAAGAATTTATTTGCAAATTATGGTGGAAAATAAGTATTCGGTCAATATCAAGAGTTCATCTCAATACTTTGTTATATATCCTTTGTTGGCAACGACAGAGATCAAACGTTTTCTGTAAGTCTTCACAAGGTTGGCACACACTGTTGCTGGTATGTTGGCCCATTCCTCCATGCAGATCTCCTCTAGAGCAGTGATGTTTTGGGGCTGTTGCTGGGCAACACGGACTTTCAACTCCCTCCAAAGGTTTTCTACGGGGTTGAGATCTGGAGACTGGCTAGGCCACTCCAGGACCTTGAAATGCTTCTTATGAAGCCACTCCTTCGTTGCCCGGGCGGTGTGTTTGGGATCATTGTCATGCTGAAAGACCCAGCCAGGTTTCATCTTCAATGCCCTTGCTGATGGAAGGAAGTTTGCACTCAAAATCTCACGATACATGGCCCCATTCATTCTTTCCTGTACATGGATCAGTCGTCCTGGTCCCTTTGCAGAGAAACAGCCCCAAAGCATGACGTTGCCACTCCCATGCTTCACAGTGGGTATGGTGTTTGGATGCAACTCAGCATTCTCTCTCCTCCAAACACGACAAGTTGTGTTTCTACCAAACAGTTCTACTTTGGTTTCATCTGACATTCTCCCAATCCTCTTCTGGATCATCGAAATGCACTCTAGCAAACTTCAGACGGGCCCGGACATGTACTAGCTTAAGCAGGGGGACACGTCTGGCACTGCAGGATCTGAGTCCCTGGTGGCGTAGTGTGTTACTGATGGTAGCCTTTGTTACGTTGGTCCCAGCTCTCTGCAGGTCATTCACTAGGTCCCCCCGCATGGTTCTGGGATTTTTGCTCACCGTTCTTGTGATCATTTTGACCCCATGGGGTGAGATCTTGCATGGAGCCCCAGATCGAGGGAGATTATCAGTGGTCTTGTATGTCTTCCATTTTCTAATTATTACTCCCACAGTTGATTTCTTCACACCAAGCTGCTTGCCTATTGCAGATTCAGTCTTCCCAGCCTAGTGCAGGTCTACAATTTTGTTTCTGGTGTCCTTCGACAGCTCTTTGATCTTCACCATAGTGGAGTTTGGAGTGTGACTGTTTGAGGTTGTGGACAGGTGTCTTTTATACTGATAACAAGTTCAAACAGGTGCCATTAATACAGGTAATGAGTGGAGAACAGAGGAGCCTCTTAAAGAAGAAGTTACAAGTCAGTGAGAGCCAGAAATCTTGTTTGTAGGTGACCAAATACTTATTTTCCACCATAATTTGCAAATAAATTCTTTCCAAATCAGACAATGTGATTGTCTGGATTTGTTTTCTCATTTTGTCTCTCATAGTTGAAGTTTACCAATGATGACAATTACAGACCTCTCTCATCTTTTTAAATGGGAGAACTTGCACAATTTGTGGCTGACAATACTTTTTTGCCCCACTGTATCTGATAAGAATAAATATATAAAGTTGTATTTTCTTCTCTGAGAACCTAATTAGATAAAGGAGCAAATGAGCAATGCTTTTCCAGTTTTCAACTGAAACATTCCGTACATGACAAAATAAAATGAGACTAATGAAAGCAAAATAGAATTTTAAAAAAATATTCTAGGCAAAAGTTTTATTTTAAATATAAATACATTCAAAATCCCTCAAAAAATAGAAAGCTTAACTGTTATTGACACTTTAAATGAAAGAGTATACACTGTTATACAATTTATGATATGAAGCAATTTCCTTGTATAATTTAAAATTTTTTAAATTTGTTTATTGACATGTGACTCTTAAGTTAGATCCATGTCTTCCTGCATATCAAATTGTCTCAAGTGTGACTGTGAAAGAGGAAAGCAGTTGAGACTTTAAAAATTGGATTTTATGCTGTATTTATTATCATTACAACTTCTGTTTTTGATTTTTAGTATGTCCTTTGTGTTGATCTCTTTAATAATGATATACATATTGTTTTAACTGCCTAGAATTGCCACCTAATATATTTTTGATTATTTAATTATATAAGAGCACAAATAAACACACAATATATGATTTTATATAAAGGTACTGGATTTTAAACTAAATAATGGAAATTAGAGTAGCTAGGACATTATTAAATCTTATGACCATAAACTGGTCTTATCTGGAAAGGCTGAGCAAGGGGAAAAAACTTGAACCATTTTATTACTAGCTGTGTAATCACAGTACAGATACTCTTTGACTTACAACAGTCCATTTAGTGACTATCTGAAGTTATAATGGCACTGAAAAAAATGACTTATGACCATTTTTCACACTTAACAACCATTGCAGCATCCTCATGGTCATGTGATCAAAATTCAGATGCTTGACAACTGACTCATTTATGATGCAATGTCCCAGATCATGTGATCACCTTTTGTGGCCTTCTAACAAGCAAAGTCCGTGGGAAGATTGTGATTGTGCAGTGATACACTTAACAACTGTGGCAAGAAAGGTGGTAAAATGGTGCAAAACTCACTTAACAATTGTCACTTAGCAACAGAAATGTTAGGCTCAGTTGTGGTTGTAAGTCGAGGACTATCTGATTAGGCAATAGCACCTGAAGTAACAGAATGTACATAACAGAATATAACCGAGAAACAGAGTTGAAAGAGATATTGGAGGCCTTCTAGTCCAGGACACCCTATGCCATTTCAGGCAAATGGCTGTCCATTGTTGAAACACCCACAGCTTATGGAGACAAGCCATTCAACTGATTAATTGTTCTCACTATCAGGAAATTTCTAGGTTGGTTCGCTCTTTAATTAATTTCCATTCATTGCTTTTTATCCTGCCTTCAAGTGTTTTGGAGAATAGGTTGACCTACTTTTCCTAGTGACAGACCCTGAAATATTGGAAAACTGCTGTAATTGTCACCCCTAGTTTTCTTTTCACTAAATTAGACATATCCAATTCCTACAACCGTTCTTCATATGTTTTAGTCTCCAGCCCCCTAATCATCTAATCATCATCTCTACACTTGTTCTAGTGTTTCAACATTGTTTTTATATCGTGGTGACCAAAACTGTATGCAATATTTCATGGGTGGTCTTACTAAGGTGTTATAAAATAGTATTTCATATTATTCTATCTGTTAATGCAGCCTGTGACTGCTGGCTTTTTTTGTAGTTCCAGCACACTGCAGGCTCATATTTAAGTGGTTGTCCATTAGGACTCCTAAATCCCTCACAGTTACCACTATTGAGCCAGGTATCACCTATTCTGTACCTGTGCAACATACTGAACAATAAAGTTTCATTAAATTCAAGACTGACTGTGATATATGAAAGATCAAATTTGATTCATACCCTTCTAACATTTGATATTTTACAGATTATGTCCATGTTTGAATTCAAATGTTTTTGTATAAAAATGGAATATTTTACAAATAGCATTAGTATACTTTTTGATCTATTATATTAATAAAATATTAATTTGATTTTTACTTTATAGGTTGTGTTTACTGGTGAAAATATTCCTGTTCATCCTCACGTTTATAGCAATGGACATATCTGTTTATCTATTCTAACAGAAGACTGGTCTCCAGCTCTTTCAGTGCAATCAGTTTGTCTTAGCATTATCAGCATGCTTTCAAGTTGCAAAGAAAAGGTATGAATTTAAAGATAATGTTGTTATACGTTTAATGGTAGTAGAATGCCCCACTCTAAACCTATTATGTTTTTCTTTCTCTTTAATGATGTTTAGTGGACTCTAAAATAGGTACATTGTTAAACAATGCACTTCAAAAAATTTCAGAAGGGTTAATTTATGTAACTACAATGCAAACTAGTTAGATAACAACCAACTATTTTTCTTTCCAACCTTTGGAGACCAACAAAGCATAATAATTGTCTTAAAAAGAAAGCTCATTACCTAGTTTCACTGAAATTAGTGTGAAGTTCCTGCTTCATGTTGCCACATTTCTTAATTCACATAGAATTGTTATTTCAAGAAATCCTGAAAAATTCATTGGACAGCTTATGCATGTCACAGGCTGGTAATGGGTATTTAGTGCGATATTTGTACTGTACACTTAGTGAGCTTGATATTAATAACATTTTGAATGTTGTCTCTGAAGCCTGAGTGGCCTAGTAGACTAAGGCACTGTGATTAACATTCAGCTGCCTGCAATTACTGCAAGTTCTAATCTCACCAGGCTCATGGTTGACTCAGCCTTCCATCCTTTCTAAAGTAGGTAAAATGAGGACCCAGATTGTGGTGGCAATAAGCTGACTTTGTATAAATATACAAAAGTATGAAGGCTATTGCTTAACACATTGTAAGCCGCCCTGAGTCTCCGGAGAAGGGCGGCATATGAATCAATTTTTTTTTTAAAAAGCAAATTACAGATATTTAATGGTTTACTTTCTGAAATAAAATTCTGCTTTTAGCAGAGCACACTTGGGCACCAATGAAATGATGGCTCTTTGTATAGTTGCAAATAATTTCATTGCTATATGTTGCAGTGTTATAATATCTAAATTGTGTCTTGCATAGATTGAGACTATTCTTGTATGGTTTAAAGAGAACAAATATAATAATAACCTTTTATTGTCACTGCACAACATATGTACAATTGGTGGAGCTCTCTCAGTGCACCTCACCAACACAATACAACTCACAGTGAAGACAGAAAATCCCTAACCCAATAAAATATAAAAACACATTCAGGCAATATAACAATCTTTCTGACATGCTACTCATTCTTGGCATCTTTTACTAAAAATACATTATAAATACTAGATGGTCATACGCAGATGGAAGAATATTTTTCCCCATATATTCAAAGTGTGTGGTGGGGAAGGAGTAGGAGGAAGACTTCTGATTATTATTTCCTCTAGAAACTGCTATTTAAAGTGGTAGAGAAATACTTTCTTCTATCATTTAGCCTGATTATGTATTATTCACTTATTTATTTCTTTATCCAGTTTATTTTTTGACACAACTTATGGGTTTTTCCAAATCTGTATTGATTACATGTAAGTTTTCTCTAGTTTATTTAAATATGACTAAGAGAGGTATTACATTTGTTTAAATAGGTGTGCCTGTATGTCAGGAATTATAAAGTCACCTGAAATATTAACAATTTATTCTCTGAAATTGTGTAAGAGTTGAGGAGCAGTCGAAAGTATTGCAAACTAGGAATAAAATCTTGGAAAAGGAACTAATAATTTTTTCTCTCATTTCAATGAATCCATTTCTGAAGTTTCCTCCCTCCCTTCCCTTAATTTTTTAGATTTATATCCTACTTTCAATTGAGCCACTAATTTGCAGTTTTGTATAATTGAAGTAGGCTTATAATTTAATATAGTTTTACTTTATTGCAGAGAAGGCCACCAGATAATTCATTTTATGTAAGAACATGTAACAAGAATCCAAAGAAAACAAAATGGTGGTATCACGGTAAGCATTTAGTTTGAAAACAATATTCTAAGTAATGAATAATTAGTATTTAATTTACAAAGCTTCCTGTATAATCCTTGAATAAGTTTCTTAATATTCACAAATAACACTACAAATGAGTCTACTGTTAAGTTACTTAGACTTGTCTTAATGAATTCAGGTGAGAAAGATCTATATCTTATAGGCACATGAAAATTTCAGGTACAGAACGTTTCTAAGAAATCTGCTAGGGAATGAAGTTTTGGCATTCTGAACTGCAGAAGCTCTGAAAACAGGCTTTCCTATATGTAATGCATATGTTGTGCTTTAAGGATTTTTCTCATATTGAGAATAGCCATGAATAAATTAACCAGTTAGTACATTTAGTGTAAAGCAGTGCATCATATCAGTAGAAGGAAATAATGAATAACCTTACTGCTTGGTATAGAAATCTATTGAATAAATAGATCATTAACAAAATGGAATTGAACTGAAGAAATAGGTTGCCAAAGCTAGCATAAAATAAAGTGTAATGAATAGTTTAAAATATAACAATTTGTTTACTCTGCACGGAATCAAATATCAAGACAAAATAGTATTGAGGGTTTTTCTACCACCTCTCATCCTTCAACCACTTTATGATGTGAAGGCAAGGGTAGGCTTTAGCAACAGGTTTGCTGCCCTGTTGCTGGGTGGGTGTGGCCATGGTGGGTGTGGCCTAGTTGGTCGCCTGCACCATGGCCGGGGGGGAGGGCATTTTTCACCCTCCCCAGGCTCTGGAGGTTTTCCTTGAGCCTCCAGGAGGGTGAAAACTGCTTCTCCCGGGGTCCGGAGGGCCTCCAGAGGCCAGAAACAGGGCCGTTTCTGGACTTCCAGAACCTCTGGTTGGCCTGTTTTTTGCCCTCCCAGATCCTCTGCGCGGCCCCTGCACTTACCTGGAATGATGAACGGGCTGCGTGGAGACTCCAGGGAAGGGGAGGGTGGGAGGGGAGGGGCATGGTCGATGTGGCCAGCCAGGGGTGGCATTTGGGGTTTGTCAAACCCCAACGATCCTTGGCTAGAGGATCTCTCGAACCGTGCCAAACCCCCAGTAGCCCATTTCTGTGTGAAGGTACTTGCATAGCAACATATATTTTCCCCCAATTCTTCCACGGTTTCTGAGCTTTTGGGCTTTTTGTATAATTGCATTATACAAAATTATACATTATATTTGAAAAATGCACTATTTTACTGAATAGGCAGTTGAGCCTTAGTACATTGTCAGATTTGTTTGAAGAGAACAAGGCAAGTCAGTGGTTGGGAATTATATTGTCTCTTCCAGAATTTATAATGTTTAAATCTTATTTTAATTTATTGATGTGGTACTGTTAAGAGCTCTTCCAGCAATAAAAATCGTCATATGTTTTGAAAATGTATATATGCAGAATATAATATTTTACATTTTGTTTTTCTTTAAAGATGACACTTGTTGACACCACCATTCTATGATTCTCCTAACAGAAGATAGTCCTACTGAGAAAATGAGCACTTTGATCATTCAGTCTTTGAACTTTAACCTCCTGACTGGAAATGATAAATAGGCAATGAAGACTACTTCCTTTGACTGAATTTTTACTAGTATGCATTCTGGGCGCATGTTGATCGCTGGTTCACACCATGCTACTGACATGCCTTTCGTAGTCATACAATGTTAATGCTGGAAAATGTCATTCAATTTTAACATTCAGAAGAATTCCAGGTCTTCATGTATTGTGCAATAATATGAATTTCTTGGTGGTTTTGGTATATCCATTGCCACAAAAGATTGTATCAGGAAACATATATGCTTTCCACACAATAGTTTAGATGCATGATAGGGCCTATGAAAGGTTTTAAGTATATTAGGATGATAAGTAACCTATCTTTTACTTTGAAAGCCACCTAATTTGTTTAGATATGGATTCTGTGCACTGTGATCATAAAACTAGCAGCATAAGTCAAAACATGCTTAACCAAGAAATTAATAAGATCATTGCATATTTACTGAACTGTCAGTGTCTTGACAAGCAAGTTTTTTCAAGTTATGTCAGCAGAGAGGTACGTTCTATGGTAGAATAAATATCTTTTGTTTGTGTGTGTTATATTTCTGAAGAGAAGGTATGAATAAATAAGGCAGAAGTGGTTTAATCAAGGAAACCATGTTATAAAATAGAAACCGGTAGCAGTGATAAAACTGAATTTGCTGCAGTCCATGATTGGGCTTGTTAATATGTATACTAGAGCTATTTTCCAAGTAGATTGCACACTCTTATTTCATACTAGCCTTCAGCATGAGCCCTGTTGCCTACACAATATTTCATTTATTTATGTGTCTAGAAAGTTTTTGAGTTCACAGTTCCTTTTGTGGTCTTATATGTCATATTTGAATGTTCCAAAACAATATTTTCACTGAAAAGCTATCAGAAGATATTTTCTTGTAAATTATTTCTTTATTAACATTTATCTTGTCTTTTAATTCTGTACCATAAAAGAAGAAATACATTTTGGACAGAGATGAACTGTTTTGACAAAAAGTGTGGATCTTTTTATTTAAACTTAAGACAAATATATATAAATATATATATTTTTCTTACCTTACTTGTCCCATACAGCCATAACAATTTTCCAGGTTTTCTTTAAAGATATGACAAAAACTAGATTTACCTTTTATACGGAAAAACAATTGTTAAACAATAGTGAATTGATCTTCACCTATATGTAATTTTATGATACTGGATCTAGGCTGTCTTTTTAGGAAGCAATGATGTGTCTTTTATAAACTTGCTACCTTTACACATATGCAAACTTTCTATTTCAACGCTCTTTTTAATGTTGCCTTATTGTTGCACTAAAAAAATCAAATCTAGTAGTCAATAAATGAATGTCTGAACTGCAGAGTAAACTTCTTACTTGATTTTTAAAGTAAGAATCATATAAGCAAAACAAATCTCCCAGGATTGGCTGAAAATACTCTAGTGTGTGTGGATTTTTTTTTAACTGCTGCATTGAATCTTACAAGTTTTATAGATATGTATATACTACAGTAGCTATAATATTTAAAATCAATATAATTGCTAAGCTCAGGGGTGGGAAGAAATCAAATGAAAGAAAAAGAGGTGTTCTGTCCAGGCACTGAATTCCAAATTATTGGTAGAGCAGTTTTAAATAAGGGTATGTTACCTTTTCTGTTTTGAAGATGATTATTGGCCTCTTAATCAAAAATAAGATACTGCGGGAAAACTTGTATATAGATGTTTATATTTCTCCATTGCATTATTAATGTTACTATAGTAATTTTTGTTCAAGCCAAAAATAATGTTGATGTTGAAATTTGTATTCCTTCTTGATTTTCTTCTAGCTCTTTTTCCATTTGTAAATTAAATTGTGAAAACATGTTAAGAAGTGTATACATGAAGGGTACCACTAAATATTTAAATGGAATCTTCATAGTTTCACAACCCACAAAAACTATGTATTCATATGTTTAGATAATGTCAATCTGTTCTGTAATTCACTATGAAGGACCTTCATATGTCTGGAGGTTCAATTTGTCCATCTTAAAGATTAATGCAACTGTTTCCATATAATATCTGATTTTTAAAGGTTGGTTACATAATCCATGCTTTAGTCTTGCATGTATTTTATTTGCCTATAGATTTCTCATTTGGATTAAATCAAAATTGCTCAACAAAATATTACCCGGGTTATTTTATACTATTCCTTGGATGTGGAGGCTGTTTAAATATATAATAAGGATTTTAAACCAGAATTGTATCGTTTGGATTTTCATAAATTGTATGATCTCACACTAGGGTATGGAGGCAGAGGAAGAAATCAAGGTTTGTTTTTTTTTGCTTTACCCTTAAATTCTGTTGTCACCTGAAAATCTGTTTTGGGAAATTAGGAGCTTACTGCAAAAGTATATGAAATGACATAGTGAAAATGAAGGATTGATAAAAATGACCATTCCTTTTTTTCGTAAAAAATGGTGTCACTGAAAAAATATGTTCTCTACAACTGGTACATGCTGAGTTGATTCTGTGCCATCAACAAGAAGTTCAGGATCTACTTTCTACTTAATCACATTTCAGTCTGCAGTATATACATGGAAGATGCCCTTTTGGGTTTTTTTTTCCCTAGAGGCTGCCCATCATTATGAATTGCACTTAGTAGCAAGCATCACATTTTATTATTCATTTTATATATGTGGTATTTTGCTTAGAACATGCAAGACAACTTACATAGAGATGTTCCTTAATTTTATCCTGGTTATCAACCTGTGAGGTAGATTGAATTAAAGGAGAATCATTGACCTAAATTCAGTCATTAAATTCCTTGGTTTCTGTTAATGTTAACGACTCACTTCAATATCATTTTGAAGTTTTATAGTCCACTTGTATGTTTTCTTCATTATTTTTGGCATCTTAGTAGCCTGGACTATCTTTTCTAATATCATGAACAACTAAGGACCACCTGTCTTTGTATCAGTTCTTAGTTAAATCATCTTTTCCCCCCTTTGTGGCAAAAAAATGTCAGTTTATATATCTGTTTTCTGTTGTATATTACGAAGTTGTGGATGAAAAGGACATTCTCTTACCTTCATGAGAGGTTTTCTCAGAAGGTCCGGATAAATAATATATTAAAAGTTATGAAACAATCAAATTGCTCAGCAATGCTGTTTGGATACTAATATCCTATTTTTTTCAGTGAAGATGGATGCTGTGAATTAATTCAATTTGCCTGCATTCTCATGCTATCCTTAATTTCACTTTCTTCTAATCAGGCATTTATTTAGGAAATTGGCTTCAATGCCTGTAGCAATAGCCAATTATGATTGCATTTATTTTGCCAGATTCCTCTGTTGATAGCAATCTGAGGATTTCTACTTAGACCTTGACTGAACTACGTATAGTGTGCTTTTTAATGCTGCAGTAGCAGGTACATCTTTTGTATAATCATACCTCATGCTTATTGTTATTAGATAAGCAAATACATGAATCCATTTTCACTGTTGTTGCTGCTTACTTGAATTGGGTTGCTGGTTGTCAGATGGGAATACTTACCAAAACTAGAATCAGAATCAGATTAGAGCTGGAAGGGACCTTGGAGGTCTTCTAGTCCAGCCCCCTGCTCAAGCAGGAGATCCTATATCATTTCAGACAAGTGACTGTCCAGTCTCTTCTTAAAAACCTCAAGTGATGAAGCACCCACAATGTCTGAAGGCAAGCTGTTCCATTGGTTAATTGTCCTTGCTATTGGGAAGTTTCTCCTCAATTCCAGGTTGCTTCTCTCCTTGATAGTTTGCATCTATTGTTTCTTGTCCTGCCCTCTGGTGCTTTGGAAAATAAATTGACCACCTCTTCTTTTTGGTAGCCTTTCAAATAGTGGAATACTGCTATCATGTCCCCCCAGTCCTTTTTCATCTAAATCATTTATGAAGATATTGAAGAGTATTGGGCCTAAGACAGAACCGTGTGGTACCCCACTACTTACTTCCCTCCATGTGGATGTGATGCCATTACGGACTACTCGTTGAGTACAGCTTGTTACAAATCCATTAATATAATCTACAATATTTGCAGTGAAGGATGAACAACGGGCAGGATAAAATAATATAAGTATTGCTAGTAATTTATTAAAATGTGATAAAATTGCTTATACATTAAGCCATTCTATTAACATTTTCAAACCACCAGTTTCTTCTAGATGACATGGATCCAATTTTTGGTATTCAGTACTGTATGTTTCATGCTGTTTATAGTTCATGCCAATAAAAGAGGATGGGTGCACACAGTAAAATTCAGTAGACATTTTTGCATTCAACTGCTAAACTGGAAAGCAAAAAAAACCCAAGACTGTGACCTGGGAGATAGTGGTACAGTACATATTCTCTCTCTCTCTCTCTCTCTTTTTTCAAGAAAAAGGATAAAAGAAGGCAAATGAACTTAATATTTTTATATTCTTAAATTATTTTTAAGGCTTAAACCATAAATTGCTTAAGGCTTTAAGGAACTGGATAACATATAAAATAATCTGCCTAAAGATGTCTAAAAGCTGTATCTAGCTGTATTTTATATGATTTCAATTTATATCCACTTTTTAAAAACTTGTTTATTGGTGATACTACCACTTTTCATTCATTAGTACCAGGAAAGGCAGCCAATGGAAGCAAAATGAAACAAAATATAAACATTCAACATTCTAAAACAACTGAAATGTTGTGGCTGAAAAGATGTGGCCAATTGTTTTTCTAAAGTTTATTGCGGTAGAAAGTTCTCTCCCCTAGAAAGTTTTCTCCCCTATCAAATATAAAATACTTTTGAAATGTGTTAAAGACTTTTTATAGATACAGTACATAGCTTAATTTGTATAAATGACATTACTTTTTCTCATTTTTGGGAAAAAATATATTGCAATTTATCAAATGTAATCAGTTTATCTTACATTTATAGTACGTTGGTAGAAATCACTTGACTCGCAGCTTGTGCTTAACAGCAAATAGTCCAGGAGGGCTTTTCCAAATTTGCCTTGTGCAGAAGTTGTGTCATTCTTAGTTGAGAATATTCTTATAGAATATATGTGCCTTAATCAGTTGATTAATAGTTGGATTACTGCAACATACTGAGGCTGCTCTGCAAGCCACTTTAAAATGGTCCAAAATACAACAGGGCAAATTGGTATGGGTGCACCAATGGATACAAATGCAAGGTCCTGTTGGTAATCTATAAAGCTTTCCAAGGTATAGGGTCTAGTTATTTGTAGGACCATCTCTACCTATTGTTTCTGCCTGCCTTAAAAGAAAGATATCAGGACCAGCATGCTTGGGATTCCATCAATTAAAGAGTGCCATCTTAGGGGACACACAAAATATGCTTTCATTGTTGCTGCTACCCTTTGGAATGGTACACCACCACCCCAAATCCCAATGACCCTAATTGCTGGCTTTTAAAAAGACATTTAATACCTGGCTGCTCCCACAGGGTTAGAGAGGATAATGTGTGGTCTTGCTAATTTCCAGGTGAATATAGTAGTTTGGCTTTTCCTTAGTTTGATCATATTTTGATGTTTAATGTTTGTTTTTTTACTGCAACCACTGCAAATTGTCCAGAATCATTTAGTGAGTGCTCTTAGATATTGACCAAATAAATAAATCTTCCTGCAGAATATACAGACTGCTCGTTACACCATTGCAAAACAGCAAGTCTGTGAGCTTTGCATAAAAACAACCGAAAGCTCCACAGACTCACAGTTGATAATGGAGGCAGACACGTGTACCATGACAACGATTAAGTCATAAAGAAGTCATTTGAAGAGTGAAAGATATGAGGGATATACTGACTGATATTTCAGTCACTAGTGAGGGGAGATGGTGAGAGGATGCCAACAGCTCTGCCCACTGTGGTCCAGGTAATAGCAGAAAAGTATCAGGTAGGGAAAGGCTGATAAATTGCTTGCTAGTTGCTTGGCCTGAAAACATGCATCTTGTAGCAATAAATTCCAAATGGGAAGACCAGCTATAGAGAAATTGCAGCAGTCAACAATGTGGCAAATAGAGGGTTAGTAGCAAAGGAAAAGAAGGTGCCTATGTTCTTCCTTCTCTAGCTTAAACTCTTGCAACAGCAGCCCAACAGTGATGTTAACTTACTAAGGGCTGGGTTTACATGATAAGTCCAATTTTCTATATAGTCATATAATCAGATCCAACCTAGTGGCTGGGAATGAGGATACTTGCAAGGGACAAGAGTGGATGGATGGCGAGTATGAAGAAGTGGAGGAAAACTAGCTACTTGAATCAAGTGTGTTGTATTATAGTACCTCAGGAGTGATAAGCAAGAGCTACCCGACCAAGATGAAAAATTAGACTTGGGATAGGAAAGGCCAAAATATAGGCTGTGCCCCCTCAAAAAGGAAATTAAAATTCATACCTGCTTTCTCTTCTAAGGAAGAGTTGTATCAGTTGTTTGATAAAGTATTGTAATGTGAAGTAACTGGCTAGAGCAGGGGTTCCCAAACTTGGCAGCTTTAAGACTTGTGGACTTCGACTCCCAGAATTCTCCAGCCAGCTATGCTGGCTGGAGA